>JAEIGQ010000115.1:600000-1096639 GCA_018904275.1 Lordiphosa clarofinis | reverse complement strand
CCTTTATAAATTATAACACAGATCGACAATGTCCAACTTAAAAATAGAAACAAGCCTATATAAGAAAATCAAATTATGTTATATGAATAGTTTTAGCTTTATTTTAAAGCCTTACATAGTGTGCTTAGAATACGTCAACTGTTGTGCCAACAAAACAAACTTTTGCGAGAAATTTACTTTTTTGCTCTCATTTAAAGAAAAATAATGCTGACGACATCGAATTCTGCAAAACGCTTACGAGAAACATACTTTAAGAACCAAAAACCATACAGGGCCATATGCCATTTTCGACGCTAAAGCTGAATATTCACGGTGTCAAGGTCATGCTCTGTATTTAGTGGGGTAATATGAGCAGCTACAACCAGCCAGTCTGCCGGCGTCGCAGCCGACACACGCATTAAGAGATCGAATACGCGTGTTCTACTAATAGGACGCTCGGCGTCTTGCTGTAATCGTCTTTTTTTTCTCACGAGGCATTGCTTCATAATGACATTTCTTCGTGTTTCGCTGCTATGCACACAAGCGCAAAGCTTGCTAATGTGAGTTTGGGCACCACTGCTTTGAACTCTGAATGGGAAGTCCAACCCCAGCTACAGTATAACCCATACATTGGCTCACTATTACTATTTACTATTTCTATTCGTCCACAGCGCATGCCGTTGAGGATCAGCACTATCAAAAGACGCATCGTTATTTCAGAGTCCAAAAAATATGGTCGGGGAGAGTGGGGGGTTGTGATCGTCGTTTTGTTTTTCGAACATAACTTCGCCAAAAATCAAAATTTTTTCGTTCTGTAAATTTTGTATTTTAGGTAATGGATGCAGAAAACTTTCATCATCACTAGTTTTAAAAAATTAATTTTTGCGGTTTTCTTATTACATATTATTAAAAAAAGCGATTTTTTGACATTTCGAAAATTTGTGGGGGTGGTAAGCCACCCATTTAAAAGTTCAAAGTTCATGGTTTTAAGCTATTATTCTTTATTAAATGAAAAAACTAACATTTTTTCTCATATTCTGAATTAAGAAATATAAATGAAAAGTGAAAATTGATTGACGGCATCAGGCTTGTTTTCTTTTATATACGATCACTTTTAGCTGGTGGCTGTTTTTTTGTAAGCCTTTTTAAATTTTTTTTACTTCTTTGGAAAGTTTTTCCTCTGTTTTATTGCGCATCATTGCAATATTCTCTTTGGAAGTCAAAACCGACTTTTTGTCAAAGTGGCTCACAACCCCCCATATCTCACTTTTTTTGTTGACGTCACATAACCAAAATAAAATTATTTAAAACAAAAACATATTTCTATCAAAAAAGGAAATTGACCAAAGATATTTCCCTCATACTTACTTTTGGCATAACGGAAAAAATTTTGGATAATATTCACAAGTCAAAAATAAAAATAAAAACTTTTTTTTTGAAAAAAATGTCGAGTTCTGGTTCACAAACTTAAAGAACGTGTTGACTGATCGATTGCTAGCCAAAAGTTAGGTAATAAGAAGGGAGACACTTGACATAAACAAATATTTTATATTTATTTTTTTTTTGTGGCCAATATTCGATTGGCTCACAACCCCCAGCGGCTCAGAACCCCCCATTCTCCCCTACAAATTAATGGCTTGCGATGGACAATAATTTTAAAAACGAATTTAAATCAAATTTTTCACAATGAAAAAAATCCCTTAAAACCTTTTCATACAGGTCAAATTTTATTCATTTAAAGTCTAAGACAGATAGACAGATAAGACAGATAGGACTGGGGGACCTAGGGGACCGTTCGCAGTTTCTAAGAAAAAGATCGCATTTTTGTTTAACTTACCGATTCCGATGCATGTCAACATAATATAAAAAATGTGACGGAATGCTTTCCAACTTGTTTTTACTCTTAATCAGTTCTCAGACAATCATAATTTTGGGCTGATTGAACTAATGTCATGGAGCAATAAGAATTGCTAAACGATAGTGCGCAAAAAGATACTTCAAAGTGTCAGTAGGAAATCAATGTGGTTAGAGCGAGACGACCATAACCCTTATGCAGAGTTCCCCAGCGATAGCCCCGGGAGCACGAACTTATTTTGCCGAATGCTTGCCGAAGTAATACTTCATTGTGCGTTAGAGAGAGACACAGTCACGTTTTAGCGCTCTCCCCTTGGGGAACCCTGCCCTAATGTATACAGAGAGAGCGAACAACTGACCAAAAAGTATCTAGAGAGCGTAAATGAGGGCGAAAAGCTTACAATTTTCTGACAGAAGCAGTGTCCTCTCTAATACTTTTTGCTCCATTACTCTGGCGAGCGAATGACGGCTTTTTGCTCTTTTAGTCACAGCTTCGGCAAGCGCTCGGGTCGTGCTCTCGTGAATAGCAAAATCCTGGGAGGAACCAGAGGCCATCGCTGATCTAGAGAGCGTAAGTGAGAGCGGAAATGAAAGCACACTAAAGGCACTAGTATTTCGATTTTCAAGTCTATTTGGCTACTCACTTCCTCCCTCGACATAATTTGAACCCTCAACTACTTAATAATATTTTCATTGTAAAGTTATAATAATTTGATAAGAATAATATTTTCATCGTGTCCAAACATGCTGCTGAGCTTTAAACAAAAAATCTTTGTATTTTACGGGCTTAATTTCCCCACAGTGAGTTGAGAAAAATCCCAAGTCTTATGTGCTTTCGTTTGCAGGGATTCGTTTTATATCAAAACATGTGAGTGCTAAATGCGGCTTAGTGGAACTTGCAGTCTTTACTGTTAAGAAAAGGCATCTTTATATACTCTCTGACTCCTTTTCCTCCGCCTGCCCAGGCACTCACACACATGTTTTTATGCTTTATTGATTGGTCCGAGGTTATAACCTTTTTTTTATGTGGCTTCAGGTTATTTTGGGGTTTGCTTGTTACATATTTAATTGGTGCTTTTATGGTCAGCAGCTGCATAACAGTATTTTATTCTGCTCTCCTTTTCACAGCAACTGTCCGCATGGCACACCCTCGCGTGTCCCCTTGATAGCCAACAGCCCAGCACTTTCAAGCCTGCCCGCAGAACTAACCGACAAATCCTCATCCCGTGCCCCGTTCCATCGGCAGAGCGTGCAGCAACCATTGAACCGCAAGACTTTACTTCTGACGCGACGCTGTCAGCGGCATGCCACGGCGGCTTTGTACGATGCCACGGCCAACAATACCGAGACTTCCGATGATGAGGAGTACATGCAGCATGGCAGTGAACAGTTTGTGTTGAAGAAACTGAGACACCACAGTGAGTCCGAGGATGCGCTCGATGATGGGGACGAGCGAGATGAGGAGTACGATGAGGAGGCTGGGGAGCAACAGGTGCCCATTAGCCTGGTGCTTCTTATACTGATGTGCTACATTTGTGTGGGCACCGTGATCTTTGCCCTGTGGGAGAACTGGTCGCTGGTGGATGGGGCGTACTTTTGCTTCGTCACCCTCTCCACCATTGGCTACGGCGATTTTGTGCCCTCGCGCAGCTTCAGTGGACCCGAACTGCAGCTGTATGCCTGCTGTGCGTACCTTCTGCTGGGCCTGGTGTTGGTGGCCATGTCGTTTAGCATCCTCGAGACACAGCTGATGTGGAAGTGCAAGCGAATTGCCGTGCGACTGAAGCTGACCCGATCGGATTGATGATGCAGCAACGCCTCTGTGCTCTCTCCATCACCCACAACAGGGCCTAATCAAGTGTAGGCTAAGTGAACTATGTAACTAACCCAACTAACCCAATCGGAAACTATGTACATTTGTCTGCCTAGCTGGAAATTATGCGAACACTCGTATGTTGTCGGAAAATTCAAGTGAATTTGTGTAAATAAATGGAATTTTGCAAATTTGGAAATTGTAAATGGCATTCGGGGGCATTCGACCTAAAAACACTTTTGGGAAATTTGATCTAGAACGCTGCTGGCATGCCAAATTTTCCACATCCACAACCACGTCGGAGCCTGGGCCTGTCAATGAATGTCAAGCTATGATGATGATGATGATGATGCTCCACCAGCACTAGCACCAGCTTGGACATGTCTGGTCGATTGTTTGTGTCTGGGAGACAACAACATGGCTCTGCTAATAGTTTATGACACATTGTGTAGCATATTTATGGGCATAGATTGCCAGGGCAGCGATGACAGTGGGGCGGACTTTTGTTGGCCCTGACGGAGATGAAGGATGTGTGTGGTAGGTTAATGACTGACTCTTAACTGATAAATGGATGGACATTTTGAAATTCACACGGGTGCACTTATTGTTGAGGAATTGATTGAGTTAATTAGGTTAGTATATCTGGTTTTGGGGGGTTAAATGGTCAAGCGAGGGAAGACTGTGAAAAGAAAGACAACTGCAAGAGAGCAGGTTAAGGAGAGGAAGAACGAAAAGTAGAAGAAATGAACAAAATGCATGGAAAGGAAGGTAGAAAAAGAAAGAAGAAGAAGGAAGATGATGGAAGAAGAGAGAAGAAGAGGAAGAAGAGGGAGTATTTCTGACATTGAGCTGCGAAAGGAAACACATCTGCAAAGGGGAGGGAAAAACGTAAAATAGAAGAAATGAACAACATTTTTAAGAATGATGAAAAAGAGGAAAAAGGGGAGGGGGGTTTTGGAATAAAATTGTGAAATCAACTTTTCTAAACTTCTTTAGTAATATTATGTGGGCAGAATCTGCAGTTTTATTAAGTTTGCCACTTTACTTAGGCGAATTCAATTAATTATGTGTTGGCTTATGGCCATGGAAAGGATGATGCAGGTTAAAATTGTGGAAACATTTGCAAATTTAAACTTTCTAGGAGAGCTGTGCAGATTTGTAACCCTGAACAACTTTGACTACGTCAATCACTAGGTCCAAGAACTCGAGCACTTATTACTCCTTTCACTTTAGGCAGCGGCCTTTTTTCAACAGCCTCGCCTGCAGTCTGGAATATGGAATGCAAAATAAAAACGTTCTTTATATTTATGTCAAAGCAAAATTTCAACAAACATCAAGTGCACGGCGCTATTTTCTTTTAAGAGAACGGTAACACTAAAACAAAAGCAAAACAAACAAGTGAAAAAGTCAGTCAAGCCCGACTGTGTCATACTCTGTACCAAGACTAGGAGCTGAATGCAACGCTTCATCTCTAAGTTTTCTCTCTCTCTCACTCACACGTTGTTGAACGAAATGCGGTGTTGGTTGTAAGTGTGTGGGAGGGGGTAAGTGAGGGGGATTTTATTTTTTGGTCATAACTTGAGAACCGCTTATCCGATCTTTATCATTTCATAATACGATACATAATACGAATGACTAACTATCTCTAGAAGGAATAAATCATCTATCTACAAAAATGCGGGAGATATGACGGGGGCGGAAGGAAGAATGTATTTTCTTTAT
Organism: Lordiphosa clarofinis; assembly: GCA_018904275.1. Classification (NCBI taxonomy): domain Eukaryota; kingdom Metazoa; phylum Arthropoda; class Insecta; order Diptera; family Drosophilidae; genus Lordiphosa; species Lordiphosa clarofinis. Next base: position 1,091,271 of record JAEIGQ010000115.1, on the reverse strand, counting down.
AGGGTTGGAAATGATTTCTTCTGCCTGTTACATACTTTTTGCACAAACTTAATATACTCTATGTAACTTCGGTACAGAGCATAAAAATGTCCAAGGAAACGATGCTGGAAATTTAAGAAATCTTTGTCCCACCAGGAATTATTTTAACAAGTTCATTTGGGATTTTAAAGTCCCCTTCATTAAAGTTCATAGCAGCATCTTTTGGCATTCCCCTCATAATTTCCGTTTGCTTAATTCAATGGCATATTTTTGCATTTCAAATTCCTGTCTAAATAGCCTAATCACAATCGACCCCAGCACATTAACATACATTATTCTATTTGCAAATGTCATAAAGAGACGTATTTGACTTTATTTGTACTAAGAACTGGCAATATTTATGCTTCCTTTGCCACTTGCTCTTATCCCCTGTGAATGTCAGCTAAAAGCATCAAATTTCATTCACATTCTCCCAAGCACACACAGCAGCAGCAGCATTGCGTATCCAAAACCTTAACCGTTCATCATCTTTCCAAAGCATTGAGCGCATACAAAGTATGTTTAGAGTAGCGCATAAATTTCAAAGTGCCACGCGTCATCAAAATCAAATGCCAGCCGCAAAAGCCAAGCCCAACCGCCATGAAGAAAAGTTGTCAGGGACATGAAAACGTCGCTAGATGAAGCGGCAAAAAGATGTAACACAAAATCAATTGATATGACATCAAATTGAATTTATAATTTTTCTTTTTCGTTTTTTTTTTTTTGCCCTGGGAACAACGCCAAGAGCCATCGTTTAGCTGGTGACTTGTTTATGTTTTTGTGTCTTTATTGCTTTTGATGCCGGAAGGCTCACGAATTTACGCACGCCTGACTCGCAAGAGCAAATAGGCTGCGGCTGAGTCTGAGGCCAGACAGACCCAAGGGTACTCCAAATTGTTTGCGTGCCCATGGACAATTCATGTTGTCTATGTAAATTTAAGATATTAGAGTAAAAACAAGCTACTTCAATTGGAATAAAGGTTTGGTGAAATTTTTGAAGCTAACAAAGAATTTTTTAATAGTTTCTTTGTTTATTTAAATTTAATTGGGTTTCGATAGATTTTAAATTTCATAAATGAACTTGAAATTTGTTTAAAAGAGCATGCAAACTTCGACTTACTTTATTTGTGTAGTTCTATATAAATAAGTATGAGAATTACGCTAAGATGCACCATGGGCCATGAAAATTGATTTATGAGAAATCCTCAAAGTATTTCAAAATATAAAATTGGTTTCAGAACTGCTTTTACTTCCAGAGATAAATCAGGATTGCTTGCGCCTCATTTTCTGAACTTTAAAGCACGTTTTAACAAATACATATCCGCAAAAAGTTGTCGAAAATGAAATTGCTTTTATTTGTCATATCAAGACTTCAGCTGAAGAGCTGAAGATTTAGACCAGTTGTGGGCACGCCCTTGCTCCCATTATTCGCGATTTAGTCTTAGTCGTTATGAGAAGCCGATTTGCACAAACAATCGTCGTAGCAAATGCAATTGCCTCGGTGAAAGTTTGAACATCAAATTGACCGAATTGCAAAATAAAGAAGTTAGAATTTCACAAAGCTAGCAGCCATGAAATGTACATACAAGGGCGTAGCCAGCTTTCCGAAAAGGTGGGGGCAGCTGTGTGTGAACGTTTCTTAAATATTTCATTAATTATATTTTTGAACATTAATTAATTAGATCATGATGCATTTGATATGAAATAAAAATCAACCTTCTAAATAATGGCGAAAAATTTAAGTTTTAATTGAAAAAGTGCATTTTCCAGGGCAAAATCTGTGATTAAGGGGGCTACGCCCCCTACGCCCTTGTGTACATACATATGTAGCCAAAAAAATTAACGCAACATTACATTTTGGACTAAACTGTTTTTCTAAGAGCGCGAGAGAGAGTGAGCATTAGAGTGATCACACTTACAGCCACAGAGAGCCATTCAGCTTTTAGCTCTCTGAGACAGAAGACAGCTGCTACATGTATTAGAATGAGGGGGGGAGGGGAAAGAGTGAAGAGCGGTGGAGGATAGAACCGAGGGCGGGAAAAGAAGGGTAAGCTGGAACGCCAAATTGAATTGAATTATAATTAAAAAGCGCATATGCTGCTCTGAAATGCACAGTCTTCATATAATATATGTGGTCGTGTGAATGGCTCGACTGGCAGGGACTAACATATAAATCCGGATAATTTGGTTTGGTCAAACAACATATAATATGTGTGTTTAGCTATTCAAGGGTTGTTTGTTATTGACTGCTTCCGCTGCTGATCTAGATTTTTGACCAACTACTGTCAGATCCTTTCCACTGTGAATAAATAACATTTGCCTGAAATTTGTCTAAATACGTTTATTGTTATTGTAAGTAGATGTATAAATAAAGTTGATATCTATTTAGGCAACTGTTGGTCCTAGAATCACATTTTCAGTTTCAATGCTTTGGCCGCTTGGGACTTAGACTCACAATGGAGCTAATATCGGAAACGTTATCTTTGGCCTCGCCTGTTTTTGCACACTTCTCGTTAAGATTGACCACATCTATATTAAATGAATTTGAATTGTTGGCTGGCATGCCATGAGTGCGTCCAGCTAATGCCAATTCCACCGAGAAGGGAGTGCGAGTGGGTTGATAGCTGGCTGGAGGAGTGGGTGCTGCTTTTCTTACAGTAGGCGGAGCAGCTGAGGTAACCAACTTGCTGGGACACAATGGCAACTCGCGTGCTCGGTTGATGAGCTTGAGTTCGGGGGCTGTGTTCGATCTGGCAGTCTGAGCGGCCAGGGCACGAGCTGGCACGGATTTTAAGGGTGGCCTCCATACAGGCTTAGTGCGAGGACGCTCACAGTGGCTTATCTCGGCGCTAATTTGATTGAGCAGCTCCAGCAAAGTGCTGGACTTCTCATCCTCAAAGTCTATGCGTATGGGCGACTCTCGGCCCGAAGCACAGCCGGGATTGAGCAAGATAAGCCTGCGAAAAGAGATTTTAATTAATTTGTTGAAACGAAAAATGAAAAAAAAAAACATACCTTTTGGCCTCCTCAATGGCTTTGCCCAGGTGCTGCAAATTTTTGCGCTCATTTTTGTTGCTGCGGCCTATTTGAGAGTCGGGTAAGGTGCGCTGTAGCACCATGTTCCATTTGTGAGTGGCGGACTGTAAGAGCACAGTGCGTGCCACACGCTGGAATCGCTCTCGGGCGGTCTCTTTGGCTGGCTTCGAGGGTATTGTCTCGATTTTGATCTCTCTCATTTCCCCATCACCATTGACTTGAGACAACATGTCGGGTTCACTGCTGCTGATTCCCTGAACGGGAGCCACCTGGAAGCCCTTCATAAGACGTCGTTCCCATACTTTAATGCGACGTGGTCGGTGTTCTGTGGAAATAATTTTAATTAAACAGATGGCCGCACTTAAAGCATGCTTTTAACAAGGCAGCAGCAGTACAGCAGCATTTCTCTACGCTCTACGCTGGTACTTACGCTTTTCCTTTTTGTTGGCCGAGGATACATCTAAGCCACTATTTTCAAATATTTCCAGCATTTCATAACGCATGGTATTGATATCACTTTTCACCTCATTAATGTCATCCTCGGTCACTGGATTATTCTCAAACTTGCGATGCATGGCCGCCACATAGCGCCAGACCAGGGAGCGCATTATATTGTCATATTTACTATATTGCTCCTGTTCCTGTCGCTTCTGGAAATGAATTTCTAAACTCAAAGCTAGCTAAACTCTTCCCCGGCTCACCTTGGAACGCTGTCGATTTATGGCCTTGCTGGACTTTCGAAACACCCTTATTACCCACTTAACCGATGGCAAAACATTAAACGGTGGCGGCAGGGTGGCGCTATCTTCAAAGTAGCTCATCCACAGCTTGGTGCGTGCAAATTTCCACTCTGTGTCCGAGTGCTTCTGCAAGTTAGTTGACAACAAATTAGCCACATGCCTTCCCTCTCACTTCTCACCGGCCACTTACATCAATCATGGCATAGGAATTGGACATCATGGCAATCAGCAAATTTAGCAATACAATCACATTGATGACGCTGTACGAGCCGAACATGAGCAGACCCCAGAAGCGTGTATAGGACTTGATGCCGCTCAACTCAAAGTCATCCAGGCCCATCATGCCGAAGCTGGCCCAAAACAACGACTGTGAGGACTCAAACAGGCTGGGGGGAAAACAAAACAAATTAGCTTAATAAATGGCTCAAATGACTGGACTTACTTGCCAAAGCGTCGCCATTTCATGCAGGAATCACCATGTGAGGCCCAGTCCGCCTCACCGCCCGGCAACACATAACACTTGCGCTTCTCCAGGGCGGCGAAATACCAAAGCAATTGATTCAGACCACAGGCAAAGGCAAACAGCACCAGCGAGTAAATGAAAAAGAATTTCACTATGTCGATTACCATGCGACCCAGCGATATCTGCAGCGGACCCAAATGAGGATTGATACTGAACAGGTGGACCAACTTTAAGGCGGAGAACACATTGGCCGCCGCAAACAAACCCTCCGCAATGAGTTGTGGGTCAAAGTCATGCCATTTCTCGCGCGGTATAAACGCCATCTGTGGATCTCTGGCTATCTCCGTGGCCTGCTGTATATAGGCAAAGGCTCTGCAAAGGCAGTCAAAAAGTAAGCTGAAAGTCATCCCAGGACACGCACTTCGCTTTCACTCACCTCAGACACATGACACTCACATAGAGACTGTTGCGCAGGAAATCTATAAAATTCCACATGTTACGCAAATAACTTTTCATGCCCAAGGCAAATATCTCTTGAATTTCCTCCCACATAAAGCCAATTACATAGAGCACGACAACCAGCTCCAGCTTAGAAGGTGCCTGACCACGCTGACGCAGCTCCTGCTCATCCAGTTCGGCCTTCATGCGAGTTGTGCCGAAAAGACGCACAAAGTCATCATCCGCTCGTTGTGAGACCAAAATAAGAATGACTGGAAAAAGTAAATAACAATGAGTTGGCTTGAGACTAAAAGTGGGTAAGATGAGTTTAAAGGGTGAAGCAAGCAATTTGTAAAAAAAATAAGTAAAGATATTTTTACAGGATTTTTCTCAAGGATGTGGGTTAACAAGCTAACAACTGTGTGTTGAAATCAGAGACAAAAATTGTTTGATTTACTGCAAATAAATAGGTAGGAACCAATTCTAATACCGAAAATAAGGAATCTTTCGAATTTGGTCAAATACACGAACCCACTCACACAGCACTGGACCATTGTAATTCCCTGTATCACTTTCCTGGGATAGTTGTTGTTTGACAATAGGTTTTCTGCTCTGTCATAGGCATTGCAAGGAAATTTCTGGCTTAAGGGGGTAGTCTCCATGTCGAGGCTGTTTTTTGGACCTTTTTTAAAAAAATCCTATTGAAAACGCTAACAGTTTTTCCAATTCTGTTTTTTTTTTTATTATGTTACAAACAAATTAAAGTAAACAAAAAAAATTTACTGCTTCGATACGAGGGCTGTTTAAAAAGTTCTCAGCCGTCTAAAAAAAGATATAGAGCTTGCGGCCACGACTCCACGTCTGCAGGTTGTGTGAAATAAAAACTAAGAACGGGGTTATAATCAGAATAGATGTCACTCTGGTCTGACCTTTGAAAAAATTTTGTAGTTTTTATTGACCAAATGGCGGCCATTGAAAAATTAAAATTCGATTTTGTGCACTTTTTTTCTAGTTTAGTGTAAATACATTCGAAGTCTCTGTGCAGACCGTTGCTACGACAAAAATAAAGTCAAAATCGCACACAAACCAATTTATACCACGGCGTTGCTCTTCAGTAAGACAAAAAGCAAAATTGACAAAATGGATAAAAACAACATTATTTATCGTATTCCATGTGCTGGCGACGGAACCAACTTATGCAAAAAAGTATATGTTGGGACGACTAAGACTAAATTATAAACTAGGATTTCTGGACATAAATCGGACTTAAAACGCAGAGGTGAAACCACAATTCAAAAAACAGCCCACTGCGCGGAGCACTTACACTCTCCAGATTTCACAGCTGTTAAAATTTTACAGCAAGAGAAACACTACAACAAACGCTTCACACTGGAGATGCTCCACACACACAGTTCCCGCAAATAGTACGTTTAAACTTTCGTAATGACACTGAGAACTGACATTTACTTAACCATAAGTTATAAGTTAAGTTTGTTATGGTCCATAACAAAAAACTAATCAGTTTCCAACTCCACAGCTGACAGAGCGGACGCTGTGCACTGTATGTTTAATTAATAGTTTAAGATCGAGACTTAACTAAGAAGCTGTATGTTTTGTTATGTATGTTACAGCCCTGAAGACGAACCCGACGGGGTTTGAAATATACGGAGAAGTAAAGGAGAAATGTGTTTTATTAAACAAAAGAGCACATAAAAACACCTGACCTGAGCCGGCCAAAACAACAACTATAGATGCAAAAAAGGTCACCAGCCCCAACTAACATCACCTGCCCCAACTAACGTAAAAAAATAGTAAAAAATTTTTTTAAAATTATGATTGAGGGTCAGACAATAGTGGTGACCATTCTGCTTCGATATCAGTTTGAATCATCAAAATCGGTTCAGTGGAACTGGAAATATTATGGCCGCCAGTTCGAAAAACGTGGTTTCGAGATATATATTTGAAAATTGCTTGTTTTATCGAAGACATTGGTCGACGAAAAACGAATATATTTTCTAAAGTGTTTCGAAAAAAATATTTGTTTAAACACCAAGTCTAAAAACGAAATTAGCGGGCCCTACATCACTAAAAACACAGAATTACAAATTTTTTAACTGTGTCCCAAAATGACAACTAATTTTTAATTATTAAATGGTTTTTTTCGCAAAAAAACCCAAATTCGCCATTAAGTTAGTTAAGTAGAAATTAGACTATAAAATCCAAATAATGGCGATTCAGTCTTAACTCTAAATATAAGCTTTTCTTAACAAAAATGGGATTTTTTTAACCAAAGGTATAAGAATACAATTTTGAAAATTAAGATATTTATTTTCCTAACCTGAACCTTAAAAAATCTCTGGCTCAGCCGCTCGATGCGATTGCGGTATGAGATGAATTTATTCAACACTGAGTTTTGTTCGATGAATTAGTGTGAGTAAGACTTTTTGTGTATAAGGCAAAGCCCTACCCTACATCTACTAGTTTTAACTAATCTGAAAATTGAGGAAAAATTAGTTCATATTGTCCGCCTCGTCTAAGGATTGAACTCGTTAGCATTTGCGCTAATCACGAAAAGCCTATTAACGCAATTAACCACTTAGATGCTACTCATATTTTTCTGTCCGGTGTGTGAATGCGGTAGTATAGTGAACCAATTTTAGAAGTTTTCTGTATAATTTTATGTTCCGAAAAGGAATTTTTCTTTATATTCTTTAAAAACAATGGGCGTATTCAGCAGATAATTCCGATTAGTGATTACCGATTTACGATTTGCGATTGCTGATGAGTCTCTGCTGAATAGATTTGATAGCAGACTTTAAGATATCCGTTGGCTTTAGTTCTTTTTATCAATGGAGAATACTCTCACAAAATTTCCAATATTAATGGATTTGTTAAATTGAACATTTTTTATGAATGTCTTAACAAAGGTTGGCTCACCCTGCAATCGTTAACCAATCCTACGTTTTGTTGGATTTCTATTAGAAATTTTCTATTCAGAAAACATGATTGTCAAATTGTGTAAAATCGGCAATCATAAATCGCAAATCGGAATTATCTGCTGAATACGCCCAATGTCTACCTTCTCTATATTTTAACAAAAACTTTATATGGGCAATTTTTCCTGTTCTTAGAAACTGCAATATGAATTTTATCCTGTTTATAAGAAGCCAAAATTGTTAATGTAAGCTCTATTTAACTTTAAAATCAAAGGAAAATTTTGGCCTTCAGTAAACTAATTCTATTTTAAGCTGTTTACCTAGGACCCAAACATACTTACACAGAAAGAACAGGTAGGATGAGGCATGTATCAGAAATTTCATAAATGGTTTGCGCATCAATTGGCCGGTTTGACAATTGGGAGCAAACATGTAGACAAGACAATAGAATGGAAACAGCACTGTCACTTGTGCGATGCAAATGATTCTGTCCACTATGCCCTTGCGCCGAAAGCCGGGTAGCCCATCATACCAAATGGAGGACAACAGTTGTTGGATATTCGAGTGGGCCACAAATTTCTTTTGCTTATACGAGATGGCCTGAACCAAACGTGTGAGAGTCATTCGATCACCGGGCTCATAGGAAGACATGTGAGGATCATGGTTTAATATGATGGCCAATTCGTTGGAGGTGCGCGTCTGATCAAGTAAATCCACAGCGAATTTCTGACACAAATGTCGCAACTCCATGTACTCCGCTTTACATTCCTGTTCGGTTAGGGCCAGATTACGCAAATCCCAGGACAGTTGAAAAGCAGTTAGTATGGGATCATTGGAGGTGAGACAAATCAGTGAGGGACTGCACAGGGCACGATAGATATTCACACGGGCGAGAGAGTGACGCAATGAATCTTCACCAGTCAAACGCATGCACTCCTCACAACCGCAGCTGGAAAAGAAAGAGGGTGATAAAATCAGCTCACTTTTGTTCACTTACTCATAAACTTACCGTATATCATGTGGCACCGGCACCGCTGCTCCGCGATCCAAAAGAATGCGCAAAATTTCAAAATTATTTTTGTGAGCTGCCAGCATGAGAGGTGTGATGTCGGGAGCAAACATGGCCGTATTAATGTCCACTTTTTGCCAGCTCTGTGAAAATGGGGAATCACATAAATTGTCAGAATGTCCTTTTACCCCCACGTAATCCTAATTTTAGTATCTAAATAACCCACAAAACAGTCGAAATCTGGGCTAGTGTCTCATTTACTGTTAAACGCTTTTATTGCATATGCGTAACAATGGTAATTTTCACGCTCCAACTGCTCTCAATGGCTGCCTAATGAAGCGTGCTCGTGCGCATAAATATGAGCCCAGACCCAGGCTCACTCACTCATACAACTTTATTTGCCATAAGCATATACTGCCACTCGAAGTGTCTCCACATGACCCGCTTATCGCCTACTCCGCATCACTCTAGCCGGTACGTGCCCAACGAGGACTTCCCACACACCGTACCGCACCCATATGGAAACGGAAACTGATTAAAATCGTGTTAGCCCAACCGATAATGTGGGCCACAAATTAGCTGAGCTTAGCTTTATAACTTACATAGAGTTCACCCTCCTTGTAAATTAGCTCCTCATGCTCGAGCAGCAGCTCCACAGCCTCCACGAATTCCGCATTGATGGCATGGAGCAAGGCATCCTTTGTCTCCACACCCATAATGACAAGCAGCTCGACCATCTCAAGATTCTCGTTGTCAATGGCCAGCGTTAAAGCGCGTCGTCCCAATGGGTCCATGCAGTTGATATTGATGTACTGCTGGCGCAGAGCCTTCTGCAAAATTCTAAATATATATGGGAAAAAATACTTAATAAAGTGGGCGGGGCCAGTGTGGGCGTGTAATTAAAGAGAGAAAAATATTGAAAAAGCCAAATAACTTTTTCTCTTTTTTTTTTATATCAAAGTTGGTGCCAGAGTTTCTAATTACATGCGATTGGGAGGGAAAGTGGAGGGGCGGCAAGAAAACTTTGCCAATCAATCGAGTGCCAAAAAAAAAAATATGTTGACTTGGCTAAGTTTTGTACTGTTCTTATGAAGACTTCAAGCACCAATAAGGGGTTTGTCTCAAAAACTGAAATTTTGAAACAATCATAAAAATTAAGTTCAAATTTTAAATCGATTTAGTTGGTAAACTTTACTAGCAATCGATAAGAAATTGTGGATTTGCATTTGGATTTTAAAATATTTGCTCTGCCCACAAACCATTTTAAAGTTTAAAGAATCAGTTGATAAATTTGTCTATTTAAAGCTCCCCACTTAATCAAGAAACAATTGAAGAACCCTTAAATAGAAATAAACTGAAATAATAACTATAAAAAAATGGAGGAAAGCTAGGCTCGGCCAAGATTAATACACCCTTGCAGCCCGTAAAATGTAGTTCATACAACAAAAAAAGTAGAAAAAGTAATAAAAATTTTTTTTGGATTTTCTTATATTTTTCCTTGGCGTTCAAAAATAAATTTTCTTGCATTTTCGAGCGAAAATCGACTTCTTTGAAATATTCTTGGTTGTTGAGTTCAAACTACTAAATCGATTTAACGCGATTATTGGCAGCTTAATTAGCTTTCGATTACAAAAATCAAATTTCAAAAACGGAATCATGACAACATTTTTGAAAACGGTATTTGAGATCACCATTCCAAACAAACTAAAATAGAGTTTTAGTAGAAATAGGTCTTTTTGACTATAAGCTAGGCGATTATCGATATTTTTATTAACGATATATCAGAAAAAAATTCAAACTATGGTAATTGCAGGCGAATTTGTTCTGCCCAAAGCTTAGAGAAAAAACGAAATCTTCGGAAAATTTCGTCCAAAAACCATATGTCTAAAATGAATTCCCTCATTCAACTTGAATCAGGTACGGTATTTCGGCATAGATTTTGTTCTCTAATAAGTTAATTCTTCGTAGAAGTGCTATTTCTAAGTTGAATAAATAAAAGTAGTTGTTTTCAGTCCTGTTGTAGAAGACATAATATTTGAGGTGGATTTGCGTGGGCAAGGAATTCATTTTAGACCCATGGTTTCTTGGTGAGAATTTCTGCACTTATACCCTTTTTTTTCGAAGAAGTGCGATTTCTAAGAATATATATAAAAATTCTTTTTCCAGTTCCGTTTAAAATGACAAAATCCTTAAATATCTATAATATTTGAGATCGACTTGCACCGATTAGGAATTCATTTTGGATAAATGGGATCTGGGTGAAATTTTCTTAGAGTTTTCCGTAGATTACGATTTTTTAATAATCTAGTTTTAGAAAATTAAGTCACTTAAATCATAAAGTTATCCCATTAGAAAAATAAGATAAAACGGCGACTTGAAATGGTAATTTGGCGGTAAGGACGTTCCTTAAAAACTCTTCGCTTTTATTAAGTTTAAAAAAAATAATGATATATCGATGTTTTCTGGACCCGATATATCAAATATCGATATTGAAAATGTTCATTTTTGATATTTTCGATATTGATATTTTGGGAAATATCGACAACCCTACTGTAAGCTAGTGTAGTTAGTGTAGATTGTCGATTTTTTTGAATTGCTTAATGCTTAGTATACACCTTAACAAAGAAACTGCCAAAACAAAAACATCCATACCTAAATATCTTATAGCCTATTTCCACTGAACAAATGAAGCTTCATTTCATGAAATGACAAGAAATGAAGAAAATGATATAATTTTTCCATACGAATTGTCACTTCATTTTGCCTTTCATTTCTGAAAAATGATGAAAAATTATGACATTCCCCACGGAATCTGGTATTTTTTTAAAAAATACTCGCTACTCTCTGGAAACGGAAAGTGTCACACCAATAACACTGGCCAACAGCTATTTTGGTCCAGCCTTATTGATGACAAATTCTGATCCAGTTTTGTGCACTGATTCCAAAACTGGTCTCGGTTTTTCTTCATCAGCTCTTGTTTTCAAGATATCGCGGAAAACCCATTTTGCAGTATTTTTGGCTTTTAAAAAATTATGGAGGTTACACCGAGCAACAATATGTGTATTTATGAGCTCTATGCTACAGAATACATATTAAGGTCGCCCAAAAAAATCAACGGAGCATCATCAGCAAACCCAAAAGCGCCTAAATTGGCCTTTGAAGAGAAATATTCATCAAATTATAGCAAATTTTTCAAACTTAATCGCCGTGTACCAGCCATTTGGAGTGCTTGCATTTTAATGAAAACTACTTTAGCATGTAGGCCAATGGTTCTTCTAATTTCAAGTTTCAACAAATGCCTGGCGGAAAGAGATTGTAGTAAAGACTCTATCTGTGAAACGAATGTATATGTCGAGGAAGTTGACCATTCTTATTATTGAGAGGAATGCTCATTCATGCAAGGTAGTGCAAAAACTCGTTCGATTTCGCAAGCGAATAACTTTGTGAATCTGTCACGAATTTTTCATAGAAAAACACAAATTAAGGTAATTTTTTTCAATTGTAGCGTCGCCCTATTTTTTACTAGTTTTTCTAAAGTGGACTGCAAAAAAAAAAATTTACAAAAATTTTTTTCATGATTCTGCTTCGGGACATTTAGGCATTTAAACTAACCAATTTTTCTTCTTACGTTTGCCCTTGACATAACGGTGACTCCCGGAAAGCTGCGAACCATCAATACACAATTTTTCAAAAGAACTTTTTCAACACTCCAAGCAGTCACACATTTTAAATTTTGTATTTTTTTAATGAATTGTGCAACCAAATACAAAAAACACAATATGCAGTTCTTATGCAGATGTTTTTTTGGCAATAAATAAGAAGCAAGTTAGTAGAAAATGAGATGGAACACATTTGGCTCAGTTGTAGCCCAATTCATATAATTTTAATGTTATTCTCGCAGGTTAAGCAAATATGGATTTGGGGAAAATTGTTTGAATCTAGTACTGATTAAATGTTATTGTACATTTGCCTGACAATTTATGTAAGTACTATGTAAGATCAAGTAGTCTTTTAACATTTCCTATACAGATTTTGTGTATCAATCTAGTTATCCTGCCATAAATTTTAATTCATTTTTTTGGGATAAACCGCTTATAACTTTGTCCATCGAGAAGATTTAAATGCAACAAAATTTGTGAAATTAGAAGAACCATTGGCCTACATGCTAAAGTGGTTTTCATTAAAATGCAAGCACTCCAAATGGCTGGTACACGGCGATTAAGTTTGAAAAATTTGCTATAATTTGATGAATATTTCTCTTCAAAGGCCAATTTAGGCGCTTTTGGGTTTGCTGATGATGCTCCATTGATTTTTTAGGCGATCTTAATATGTATACTCTCGCATAGAGCTCATAAATACAGATATTGCTGCTCGGTGTAACCTCCATAATTTTTTAAAAGCGAAAAATGCTGCAAAATGGGTTTTCCGCGATATCTTGAAAACAAGAGCTGATGGAGAAAAACCGAAACCAGTTTTGGAATAAGTGCACAAAACTGGATCAGAATTTAATACAAATTGGGCTGGACCTCACAAAAGTGGTCATTTTGTTGGCCTGTGTAATTTGTTAATTTGAATTTAAATAGTAGGCGCAATTTTCTTTAAAATATAAATTAGTCAAAAAAATTTGTGTATTTAGCTTTCTGTTGATAATTCAGGATGATAACAATGCGCTTGCCCTGTATGCTGAATAACGGGTATGTTATTTTTTGCTAAATATTCCACGTTTATGTTCATCAAACTTGATTTCTTGTGAATGTTAAACAAATGACAAATTTGTCAATAGGAAACGGCTAAATTTTTAGAAATGAAAATGATAAGAAATGAAGCCAGTGGAAAAAGGGCTATAAGCTTGTTGAAACACAGAAATTTTATAATTACGAGGTTCAGTGACGTTTCCATATAAAACAATATAGTTTTTTTCGTTCCATCTGATTTCGATCAAACTGTTTACAATTGTGTGAATGCATATTTTAAGTTTGAAGACGATTCGTATAAAAACAATAACTTTTTCCCAGCAGAACCATGTTTCAGACCCAACTTTTGTATGGCAGCTAACCTATATAGTTGTCCGATTTTTATTAAGTTTGAATTATGAAAATATATACATACATATAAGTCATTGTGTCCTAATCAGTGACTGTTCAGCTGTTATTGGCTTTGTGTTTCTGTTTTTTGATTCTTGTCTATATTAAGAACTAAGAGACAATAACGTCCCTATTATTATTAAAAGTGTCTATGATCAGAAAGCATAGTGATCCTTGAAACCATTTCAACGAAATTGATTATTGAAACATTGCAAATTTACTTTAAGTTGCAACTTACAAGGTTGTGAAACCAGTTGTCTGACAGAACAAAAATATCTAAAACGTTTCCGTTGAGCAGATGTCAAGCCAGTCGAACTGATAGAAGAACAAAGGATTAAAATCTGTTTGTAAAAGACAGAGCTTGTTAGCCACAGCTACCAGGAGCCGGAATCAGTCTTAATTTTATGCAAACGCGAGCCGAACTTGTGGTTGTGTGAACCGGTGGACACTAAATTGCAAGTAAAATGGCTGAAATCTGGATAGATCTTTCTTGTTCATCAACTCAAGCACAGCTGAACAACTGAGCCATTCGAGTAAGAAAGTCATTTTGAAAGGAAGAACAAGCGAACATGTTCAGTGAAATAAACAACCTTTAACCAACACTAATTGTTATTACAAGACTTTGTGCAAAGTTTGGTAAATAAATTTTTAAAACTGAAGGAGGAGATGGCAAGGAAAAATTTTAGCTTTATACTTTATGTAGTGGGAGATGCTTTCTTCTACGCGTTACAAACATCAGGACAATCTTGTATACCATCTCTAAGGGTATTAAAAATCGAAATAAAATACTAAAATGGCACACTTTAAACAAATCTAGTTAGCCTTGTTTTCTTGCTGTCAAACTCAAATGATTTTGACCCCCAATGTAGCCTGCCTAAAATTTTAGTATAAAAGCGTTCGTCGGCATAAATTGTTGTAAAAAAAAAAATAAACAAAAATTCTAATAAAAATACAAGACATACATTAAAAGATTACGTTTAGTAATACGGGTTCATCCGATTGAAAATATTTATATTTGGCATTAAAATTTTAAGTACCATTATCAGCATGGATGCCGCCACCGAGGGCCCAGTATTAGTTATCAAAATGGCCCGCAAGAATAAGGGTAAGTAATGTGAAAAAAAGAGGAAAAGCAAGTCTATAGACCAATTCAACATTTAGAAACGCAAACTGTCAAGGGGGGAGGTGATCTACCCTCGCCACACGCCAACTGGTTTGGTCCGCCAAACGCTTTTGCAGTCACGGGTGTGAGCTATCCTTTGGTTATCCCGTCACCAGCTACGGTGCCGCTGCTTAGCCCCACACCCACCCCTACCACCACTCCACGCCAGTTTTACATGGATCGGGAAGAGGAGCTCTACCGTCGTGCCTGCCAAATGAAGGGGATACGCGTGGAGCGTATCAATGAGAATGAGTTGCAAGAAGAGGAGGATTCTGTTGGTTCGGAAGAAGAGCCAGCTAAAGTTATATACCGTTATACACTGGATGAAATGAAGAGTTATAATCCGTATCGTTTTATCAATTTTTAACTCTGACACAGCGCAATTAACACGACACACACACAGCTTGATACTAATTTACACATCATATATATATATATACATTTTCACCAATTTTATCAAAACAATAAAAGATTGTTCATAAATGGCCTACTAAGGTGGGTAGCCAAATGTCAAAGTTTTATTTTTAGGTTAGGACAGAAAATAGACTTTAGTCGCTCACGGCATAATTGTCTTCCAAGCGAACGGTCACACTAAAGCGAACAGCTGTTTTCTATTCTGTGCTAAAATCACAGGTTGGCCGGTGTTTTAATTTCACTTTCTTTTTTCAAATGTAAAGTTCAAACATGAACCCGCTACATGTTTTCGATCCGGAAGCAGACTGGCAGCAGAGTGAGGAGAGATTTAAATTGTTTAAGAACTACAACTTCAGCTGCTCGCCGGAGATTCCTCAAAATATGGGTGAAAGTCGTATTACTTATGCACCGCAAACAATTTTCTTGGGTACGTTTTTCCTTCGCCCTTCTGTCAAGTGAACTCCAAGACTAATTTAACTTAATGTTTCTAGCCACCGAGACTCGTCAATTACCAGCTTCTATGGATGATCCCGATGACCTGGGTTTTTGTGAGCACAACTTGGTGCTCGGACCTGCAGACTTGACTTGTGACAATGAATATCGCATGTGGCTGGCTAATCGTGATCGCTGTGATGATGGTTTCCATGAGTTTGATCCCAACTGCCTGTGTGTGGTTCGTGCTCTTGCCTTTCAACTCTTGAAGGTCAACAATTCTGATTTGGTCAAAAGAATTGCCGTTAGCTACAGTAAGGACTTGTAGGTGCAGGAAAACTTGTGTACATTTCTTCTTATTTTAATATTCATTACACAAGCAAACGAAATTAATTGTAAATTTATTAAAATTTACCTTAAACGACCGGAAAGACACGGCAAAGCTGAAGAAGAAGCTTATTAAGTGGCTGGGCAGAGAGGGCTATGCAAATAATTGAAGCCACCCCACTGGGGCGGGAGGGAAACCAGGGGCTGTGTTGATGGGATTTATGTTACCCACATTGCCAGGTCCCAGGCCCATCGACACCTGCTAGTCTCTCGCGGAGCAGCATTTAAAAAACAGGCAGCACCCTTGCCTGCTGCAAAGAGAACGCTGTGATGATACCCTCTAATATAATTTTTAAAGAAAATTATCAGTTAAGCCTTGGGATAATCTAATTTCTTAGACTTTTGAAGAAAGAAAAACAACCCTGCTGGCTTTATATTTCACATCAAGTTCAATAGTTATCCCATCTACCCCGCTTCAATCACCTTTCCCACACACGGTATCAGTTGTTACTAACAAAAAAAAAAAAAAAATACGCGAAACGAGCTTTTCGCTGGCTCCATTGCGTGTGATACTCACCTGCGCACATTTGGTATATCGCCACGCTCGACAGCCAGCAAAAATTTCTTCTCCTCGAGCAGCAAAGGTTGCGGTAATCCCAGCGGTACACAACAACCGCCCACAGTTTTAGCTGAGTTGGCGCCACCAGGCGATACCTGGCATATTTTCACAGAGCCAGGAGACAGACAGGAGCATGAGTGTTGTGTGTGTGTGTGTGTGTGTGGTGTGTTTTGGTGTAAACGGAATTGCAAATAAATAAAAAATAAACATATAAGAAAATTAAGTGCAAAGTGGCGGATGCCGGCAGCTGGCAGCGCCCTCTAAATGGTATGGAAATGAATGGCGCCATTCAAGCATTTAGCCTTACTTTAATCTACAGCAAGTTAATCAACATTATTTTTATACTTACGCCCGTTGGTAACTTCCTCTTACGACCCATGTTTGATATTTGTAGCTATTTACTTATAATTCACTTAACAAAAACAGCTGAGGGTAATTTGGTTGTTGTCCGTATAGTTGCCAAACTCTCGGTTCATTTGATCCAACTCTACATGTTACAGGGCTTAACAGACACACACACACACACACACAACGCAGATAAAGCTAAGCCCAAAACTCAAACTTTAAAGTTGTGGAAAATCCCCACACTTTGGTTTTTTGTCTTGGTTTATGGTTTTTGGTTGTCCAAAACTTTTCATTTAAGCTGTTTATAAAATATATAGAAATGTTTTCTTTTTTTCTTGCCGTCGGTTGGTCAACTAAGCTCTTTTTAAGTGCCAAGCATTTTACACATTTAATTTGGTAGAAGTTTGGTCCTGGTCTCCTTTTTTGTTTAATAAATTGAAGAGCATTTTCATTAAGCTGTGGTTTTCTGCAGTGTAAAGAAAATGAATGAAAATTATTATTTGTTGAAAATTTTGAGTAAGAATTAACTGAGGTGCTACAACTTTAGGGCAAGGGATTGGAAAGGAAGGAAAATTGTCAGAATTAGCTTAAGCTATATTTACACGATCTGATTACTCAGCTGAGTTTTCATTAGGTTGCTGTCAGACCGTGTAAAAAAAGCCTTAGTAGACTTGAAGCGACTTAGAGCAAAATAAAACCGATTTTATTTGGGGTGAGCACTCAGCTAAGTGGCATTAGTGTGACCGAATTGCATTGTGCTGACGTTGCCACTTTCTGCCTGACGATATACATTTGTTATCGAATTTTTGCATGTTAAATTTGTTCTTATTAAAGCTAGGTACTGAGACACTCGAAATTTTTGCTAACCCCATCTAATTATATAGCTGAGGAAATCCGCTCGCGAAAATTATCAGAGAGCATTTCCTGAGCGGGTACTGAGACACTCGAAATTCGCTTCGACAATAAACATGGACCTGCCAACTCGTTTTCTTGAGAACAGCGGATAAATTGTCGAAGGGGGGTCATGAAATTGTGAAACTTGTTTGATAATTGTCAGAGGTACATTCCAAAATTGAGCACGCACTGAAAAAAGTTAAGGCAAAGAAGACTAAAAAAACAAAGCTACCATTATTTGGAGAGCTCCGAGGTGGACAAACATGTGGAGCTGATCAAAGTGTCGCTACAATTTTTATGGAATCTGGCCAATGAAAAGCGTTTTGATATGGGCAGCTACGGCCGCTGTGGCTGAGAATCTTATTCGGTATGCTCTCCCGTTGATCTGCCATTCCCGCTCCCGTGGCTACCTTTAGGTATTCAACTAATACGCCCGGCGAGTATGATCCTCCAGCCCATGCAGCTGGCTTTGGCTTAATGTGCTATTTCTAATCGTTCGATGCGTTTTGGGCATCGCAGTATGTCTTAGGGGAAAAGTTCTGCTCAAGCAGGCCTATACAATAACAAGGGACACTGCTTATACCTTTAGCCACACACAAAATGCGTCCCCGAAATTGACCATGGCATTGTCTATGACCTTTGAATTTCTCCCAGTGACTTCCTTTATCAATTTTCTTAACTCTTTAATTATATTTGAATTAACCCGCCAATTCCTTAAATAAAGAAGAGCTGAATTTTTTGCTGCTGCCTGGTCAGTGGTCACACTACATTGTCTGAGCGGCTCAGGAAATTATCAAACAATTTCCGCTCTGCAAAAATTTCGAGTGTCTCAGTACCTAGTTGAAAATTAAACAAATTTGCAACTTAAAAAGCATCGGAACGCTCCACATTGATAGTTCATTCTATTTCGCTTCCATAGTTTTTTCGTCTTGCATTTTACTTGCAAGGACGGCCACTATAAATTTTAATGCTTCTTTAATAACTTCGCTTTTTATTTCTTATGTAAGCAAAGCCGTTCATGTGAACCAGATGATTCCGATGAACAAATGGTTTTGTAACTAGCTCATCTGAGCTTCTCAGTCATGTGTATAACCGAAACTGACTTGATCAGATGAGTTTAGGTCAGACAAAAACTCATCTGAATGATTAGGTCGTGTAAATAGAGCTTTATCTTAATTAATTGATGATAAGCCTAGAGTTTAAGGTAATTATTCTCTAATGAGAAATTATAATTTATATATAAACTGATTTATCAGCAGTGCTTTCGCCCGCATAATCAGGCGTCTAAGTAGACTACTCAGATGAGCGATCATCTGAGCTGGCATTTGTCAAATTATACACCTAATTGTGAATAGTGTGCTGGTGTTGCCACTTTCCGGCTTTTCTTATAAATGATTTACATTTGTTATCAATTTTTAATTATCGGTTGGATTTTTTGTGTATCAACTCTAACTGCAAAGCATCAAAAAAATTAGATCGTCACGACCCAAACAAATAAAAGTCATAGGAATAGTCCTTGGAGTTTTTATGAAAATATCCGCCAATTGTTAATACATCGATAAGTATTTTAGCATATTTTAAGACAGAGACGATCCCGTCGGAGTCAGAATGGGAGTGAAGAGGAGGAAAAAAGAAGACGCAAGTAGAGGCCACAAAGATACACAATGTTACCATTTTAGCTATTTAGTTGCTAGATTTAGCCATTTTTAAAGTGGATAAATCTAAATTTTGAATATGCTATCAGCTACAAATCTGTTAATTTTAATATTATGTTTAGCAATTTTGTTACTTTTGAATCGTGCCTACTTATTCCGTTTATCACCAGAGATTTCTAGGCTACAGAACTATGCCTCAGTATGATAGAAGTAAGCATTAAAAATAGTTCGAAAACGGGGCTTATTTTAGAACAAGTTCTGTCATGTTGAACCTGGTAAGGGCTAAATTGCTCGACAGATTTTAGCTGAAGACGTAAAATGCTATTTTAAACAGAGCTGCAAGCCCAATTATTGTTTTTACCGACATTGGCCTTTTTATATTTTTAGCTATTTCTAGCAATTATTTTTTGCAAATTTAGCAACTTTTTTACCTCATATTCTGGCAACACTGGTAGCAGAGGGACTTAGTGACAGACAGATAGACGATATCGAAACACGAACGAAGTTTTTGTTAGTATAATGGACAGAAAAAAACCCATATTGAGTGTGTAAATAGTAAACTGTGTATGTATAGGAAAATCCGTAGAAATATTGTGTGCCCGTTTACATGTATTTAATTTTTACCACTAAGAACAAATAATGCAATTGTTAATGTCACAATGTTCATATGAACCAGATGATTTGGTTGCACCAATGGACTCACTGAACTACTTAGGCAAGTTTTAATGCGAAACTGAATTGCTCAGCTAAGTTTTTTGACACGATAAATTAACACAATTCTGCTTTTTTTCCGATATATTTCGAACCCCGTCGGGATTCGTCTTCAGGGATTGCACAGCGTACGCTTTGTCAGCGGTGGAGTTGCTGACTCAACTAGTTTTTGTGTTTCGATTCTAAAAAAAAAAGCTATTAAAAGACTGCAGAGACTTGGTTTTACGCAATTCGCCATACTTTTTAAGGCTAGATGGGA
Organism: Lordiphosa clarofinis; assembly: GCA_018904275.1. Lineage (NCBI taxonomy): Eukaryota > Metazoa > Arthropoda > Insecta > Diptera > Drosophilidae > Lordiphosa > Lordiphosa clarofinis. The sequence continues at coordinate 1,070,729 of JAEIGQ010000115.1, read as the reverse complement.
TAAGTTTCTCCAACTTTAAGAGAAAAAAATGGCAAACACAATTCCAATACATTGAATTATAGTTTTTTTCAATTTGCGATTTAATGTGGATTAATTTTCCGAACTTAAGCACAATTAAATTTTAACAAATTTTCCATAATGAACTTTACTTTGTTGCCTCTTTGAGCAACGTTTGGGCACTACCATTTGAAATGGTATTAATTTACAATTTTTGACTGTATTTTAAGTTCAATCACTTTTTGTTTTGATTATTCGTTCCATTCAGATGTTTGTTTCTATGACCAGGTGTAAGTTTGATTAAATAAATTGCAATTTGTTTACATTCAGCAAGCGATTGCACATTAGATACAAATGATTTTCATTAAATCTTTCAATTTTCGCTATTATTTCATATCGGTTTCGCTTTAAAAGTATTTTTGGTTACCAATTTTTTTGGTTAAGCCATAAAATATTCACACACTGCGTATAAATTCGACTTCGGGCTTATAAAAACTATAACGAGTGAACTGAAAAAAAGTAAGGCAAACTGTGTTGGCATTGTGTGGATGTGGACAAAAGGTTTCCCCTGCAGTTGTTGCATTGTTTAATTAACTTAATAGAATTATAAGTGCGAAGAGAGCGTTTGTCGTTTAACGGATAAATATGAACTCATTTTTTTCCGTTTCAGTCATAAAAATGACACTATAAATTCGGTTTTATCTGTAGGTTGATAAAATTGTTGTAGGGGGAAATGTTTTTCTGCTGTGGGAATGAATTTTAATTTATGAATGCTTGATTTGGATAATGTTCCTGGTTCACAATATTTTTAATTATAAATTTTTCCATAATCCAAGTCTTTTAGTTTTGAAACAAAATCTAAAACCATCTGCTTTTGTGGCAGTTTACTCAATTGAAACACACACACACACACTCACATGCATACACTGGACTTGGTCAGAATAACAGTTGCCTCTCTCTATGGTCTGGCCTCTCCAGTTTATAACTACATAATTCACTTGGCTTCCTGGACTGCACTTAAGCCACTTACTTCTTGCATTCTTGCACATAAAAACGTGTGCAATTGTTCAACTTTACCGCACAATGGAGGACGACTACGACGAAATTTCATATGTGAGGCTTAGAGAAGTGAAATACTCTTGTGCTACATACTATATACAATTTTTATAACCCTCTCCGTTTGTTGCATACGTTAAGGCGCGCACACAACTGACTGAATTAAATTTTATTTCATTTTGCGACCGCCCGTTGTCCGACCAGCCATTTGCGAAATTTACACGGCTTGGCCGCTCACACGGAAATTTATACCTTTTTTACCCCAAGGGGAACACAGGCGGCAGCGTTTGTAACTAATTTAATTAGACTAAAACGACAAATATTTGTCAGCTGGCAAATACAACAAAGTGTACAACAAGAACAGCAACAACTATGTAGTTGTAGTCGAAGTTCAGTAGCCCTCAGACAACGCCAGGCGGCGCTTAGTCACCTTGTCTGGGGTCGTTTGCCCATCAACAAGTTGGCTTTAAGGCGATTATAGCCGCAGCAAGGCTCATATTGTAGTTAAGTAGTAGAAAGTAAACGTCGATGTCGCCGGCGACTGTCAGCAATTCAATTACAACTAATTTGCTGTGATTTCATTGTAAGCCTCCCCCCCTCGGGCGACGGTCATTGTTTTCTGGCTGTGTAATACAGCCACAGTGTGTTGCACATTGATTTTTGCTGTCTAATGCAGCGTATTTAATTTGATTGTTCGATTGTACTTGAAGAGAGCCCCGAGGACATGGGGTGACTTTTCAGGGGTAAATTGTGCAAGTTTAATATAATTATTAATGAGCTTTGGGCATATTTCTCCTCCTTGACAACTATTAACTGTACAAGAAAGACTTAAAGGATTTTAAGACAATATTGCAACCAATTTAATATTCAAGCCTCTTCATTAAAGTGTAAACAACATAGTTTTATTCATTTTCGAAAACTGTAAAATTGGATAAATTCGTGGATCCACTCATCGTCTTTTTCACAATAAACTGTCAAACTTGAAAAAAATCCATCCACTAATCCTTTTTTTGTACAGATAATAAATTCTCCAAAAGTTTGAAAGATTTTAAATTTCATGTTCATACCTTTAAAAAAATATTGCCAATTTCATTTTGTAAAATGAAAAGCAAGCATAATATTTCTATTCACTTACATTCATATTCCCAGCTGTCCTTTTTTCTTAACATATCAAAGAACAAGCATTTTTTTCTTCTTATAAATATATTTCATTTGGCAAGCATGCTTAAACCAATTTGGGATTATCTCGACATATTTGTATATTTTGTGTGCGTTCTCGTATGTCTCTGTCAGAGTCAGCCCTTTGCCAGAGATTTGTCTAGGACCAAGCCAACAAATCAAAATACAAAAACGTGCAGCTAGCAAATTTCAACCAGGCAACCAGCAACAAACAAACAAAATTAAATCAGAAATCTTAAACTGGATTTTGATGAGGAAGAGAAAAAAGAAAACAGCAGAGAGAGAGAGAGAGAGAGAGAGAGAAAAGCAGACAGGACAACAATTGAGCCAGATTCCAGCTTAGCTCAAGCCTGGTTGCACTTACCCAGGCCAAAGCCAAACAAACAATGGGGGAAATTCATTTAAGGTGGGACAGGTGGGTGCGTAACCAGGACTGCATATGAGAATGCGTGTGGCTGCCAAATGAATCTACTTCATAGTCTGCGCTTTAAGGATGCACCGCGACAGCAAATAAGATTTCGCTTGTGTGTGCCTGACAGTCTAAGCAGTGGCAGTCTCTTAGGTAAACACCAACAGACACTAAGTAGCATAGTTACACACATCTAGGGTACTCGCTCAGGTGGAGGTTATGCTTATGATATATTTCCATAATTCTCCCCGAACGTTTTCCAGCTGCAGTTCCTGCTGTGCTTGTGCGGCAAATAAAATTGCATTCAATATTTTTCTTGGTTTTTTGTATGTTTTGATGAGATTTTTACTCCCCACTGATGTTGCCGCTGCCGCAGATTTTGTTTGCCTTGCATAAAAATTTATGGCTGCTGCGTTGCATTTGCCATAAATTGTGTGGGGGGAGTGTGGAAGGGAAGATACTTGCCATTATTTTATGCTGCAAATTGTTATGTGACGCATAATTATGGACATTGATTTAGGTTTCGCAACGTTGGGGGAACAATGGCTAGAAGACAAAAAAAAAGCAATTTGGCAAATCGCTCAGAGATGAAAATGTTTACCCAAATATGGAAGAGGAATTTGACAGTCTTACTCTTAAAAATAATATCAAAACTAACAAGGAAATTGTCTTTTATTAAAAGGAATTAAGAACCTTCAATGAATTAACATACAATTTTTAACAAGAACGCATAAGATGGCCTGCAGCCAAAAGTATGCTACATTTTGTACACTTCCGTTGCTTTATATTCAGTTTATCTGACATACTTTTATGCGCTGCATTAAATTTAATTTGCCAGTTGAAGCACAGTGGGCTAATACATCCTTTTACTAAAAGTAAAATAAATACTCAAAAAGTATATTTTCAGCCATGCTCCCATTTTCGCAAAAATTTTACGCTTTGGTCGCTAAATCGCAAAAGTATATAATGTATAATTGGCTATACAGCTCCAATCTCTTGTCGTGTGTGCTTTAAATTTTTCGCACAAGAGAAAGGGACCTACAGTTTAACGCCGGATCCGAACGGCAAAATTTGAGAATTTTGCTTTTTCCTGGCTAGTTACTTCACAGCTGGCGCCAATAGCTGGTGAAGGTGACCGTATGTGTAAAAGCTATTTTCTAAAGAAAGAAAAAAACTTTTTATTATTAGATGTTCAGAGGCGGGATCGGACCCACGACCTCACGCCCAGCAGTCCAGCACACTAACCACTGGGCCACATACGGCCACTAAATCGCAAAAGTAGGTGCTCCGAAATCCGCAAATCGCAAAATTTCTCCGATTTAAAACCGGCGACGTATGAGTCCGTGAAATGAAAATTGAATCGAAAATGTCACCAGAGAGAAGAACTGCCTTCCTATGAATTAATTTTTTCAACATTCTGTGACTATTTAAAATTGTTGTAAAATTTGGATTAAACTTTTGCCCCTCCGAAATGTGCGAAAACAGCAAAACAGCCTTCGACAACATCAAATTGGGATTTTGCTGGGGCGATAACCGATAATTTTGTCGATACTGCTGCTTCTGCCACGCGAAGTGTTGCAGAACGAATTGGGAATGAAACAGAATCGATAACAAAAAGTTGCGAATTTGGGAGCACTTACAATTAAATTCGTACGAATTTGTTGAAATCGCAAATCGCAAAAGTAAGTGAAAGCCGGAGCACAGCTGTTTAAATTTTGAATAGATTTCTTGATTTTTTAAAAATTATGAACCCAATTAAAAAAGTATTAGAATATCAAGTAAATGTGGTAAAAACTCATGAACTTTTTAAATATCAAATCAGAAAATAAAATCGAAACGAATAACGATTAAGGTTATGGTTACTGTTTTGGCCGATCGCTTTTTATCGCAAATGTATGTTACAGGGAAAAGGAAGTATTTCCGACCCTATAAAGTAAATATATTCTTGATCAGCATCAACAGCCGAGTTGATTTAGCCATGTCCGTCTGTCCTCGTCCTTTGTCTGTCTGTATGAACGCGTCGATCTCAAAAACTGTACTTGATCGAGCCACAAGTTTTGGCATGTTTCAGATTTCGAAAATTCCTCCTCCTTCATCTTTAAACAGCGAAAATCTGTCGTTTTCTCTGTACAAACGCGTAGATATCACAGACTATAAGAGGTAGAGCCACAAATTTTTGCATGTATGTAGGTGTACCCGTACCCAGATCAAGTTTGCTTCTGGTTTGGCAAATTCCTCCTCCATCTTCTTCTAACCGCGAAAAACTGTCAGAGCTATAATTTTCAAGTTTGAACCTAGTGACTAAATATATATTCAGTTAGGCCCAACATCGATCTATTCTGTGTACCACAATGAGATCCGAACAAAAACATCGAAGATATGCAAGTGCGCCTGCTCATTTATTGAAATAAATTTTAAAATAAATGGAATTCAAAGCTATAGGAACCACATTTCTTGGGACAGGGTATTTTGCTGTCGGGACACTCGACCGCAACACTCTTACTTGTTTCTCGTTACGTTTATATTACGGTTGTGGGATATGGATATGGGTTACGGAAAATGTTCCGGTTATTAATCTTACTCTTGTTTGCGTTACGGTTACTTATAAGTATAAAATATCACTTTGACAAATCATTCAGACAAAACCGACACCATTTAGAATCTGATTTATTTAGTAGATATACAGAAATATAGCTTAGACGAATCAGGGAATGTCCTTTGCAAGAAGCTTGATGGCGAAGACATCATCCTTAACATTTTGCAAGTTGATGAAATTTTTGCATCCTATGCCTTTGATAATTGGGCTTAAGATTTTCCGAAAGCTAATGTTATTAACAACTAAAAGCAGTCTGTCATCTACTGTGCACAACAAAACGCAGGCATCTTTAATTTCTGTTTGACAGAAGGTTGTAGAAATCAATTCCCGGAAAATGCTTGTTTTTTATCGAGGCATCGCGAACTTAACATATAATATGTAACGGTAACAGTAGTGTCCACAAGCAAACTTATGTAGAGAAGTCAAAATAGTCATTTCCATCCACTGTCAAGATGACAGCGTAACTATTTAAGTTAACAGCGCCAAGCAGTCAAGACATATATACAGGTTTAAGGCTTTATTTTCAATTCACAAAAGGCATACGCTGAAAAAACAACCATATTTGTGAATACTTACGTTTTCAAACGACAAAATGACTGTGTAAAATCATATATTAGGAAAGATGAGAAAAGTAATTTTTTAGTTAGCTGCGTTGCCTCTTTCACGTTTGCTCTGTTTCCTTTGTGCCCATTAGCAGAATTAAAAAGCAGCCAATTTTATTGGATAAATACATACACACAGGGAAAAATAAAAGTTACCAAAAATAGTTCCTGGACGGTTTAATGCAGAAAAATTTGTTCGGGCTTAACTAAGAACTGAACCCGATACCTTATGCACTTAACGTATGGAAAGAAGCCCCAGCACATTTATCCGTTGTTCGCTTTTGCAGATTCACATCTAGAGGGCTACTTATGCTTGGTTTAGCTGACAAGAGAGAGATGAAAAAGAGAGCCAACCCGATCTTACTCGCTCTCTCTCTTGTATATTGTCTTATTGTTCAAAACCGGGTTTGTTGTTGTTTAAAGCAAATATTATCCGATGGAGCACACCTTTAGATGGAGAACACAACAGACCAACAGCATCTGTTAGTTGCTGGCAAGCAATAGAAGTTCATCCTGGTTGCAATAATAAAATATCAGACAATATTTACGAAAAAAGCGGCAAATGACCTTTGACACACACGCAGTAAGCCAGTGGAAAGTGCAGTATTTGAGCCACCCAATTAGTAAATATAAAAATTAATGAAATAATTTTATAGATAATCCACGACACTTACACAAGTTGCTTGCAGAATTGTTCGCTGGCAATCTGCCCAATCTGATTATTGTCAGCTGCTGCTTTTAGCAGCAAAAAAAAATATTCAGAACAGCTGTAAAGAGCAGCAAACTAGTTTTTTGTACCCTAGCTTTAATTGTTCAGTGAAATTTGGATTATCCCACTGTACCACCCACTGCAGTACATTCAAAAATTTCTCTCTCTCTCCTCTCTGACCATATAGTGTAAAGTAACGTCATCAACTGGAACTGGCTATTTGCGTAGGCATTTGGGCCACTTGTAAATATTTATTTTCTTAAATACCAAAAACCATTGAGGCATTTTTTGCGATGTGCAAATTTCCATCAATGAAATTCTCGGCTGCTGGTGATGCTGCTGAACTTTAAAAATTTAAACGAAAAATAAATAAACAAATGTTGCTTTGTTTGTGCACACCCCTCTCTCTCTCTCTCTCTCTCTCTCTCTAATCAAATCCGTACGAACCACACAATGGAGCAGGAGCATCAAACAGCAATCCTTGTGGTAAAATAAATTTTCCCTAGCATCAGCAAACTGGGTCCGAGGTGTGGGTGAGTACGTGCCGAGACACAAAACTTGCCAAACGGATTAGAAAGCCAAAGCGAGACATCCGCCTTCATCATCTGCGGCACGTTTAAGGTTGGGAGATTTCAACCCCTCAAAGGATTTAAAAGGCAATCAAATTTAATTGTTTCTGTGGTTAACCACAAAAGTTCTGCGACTTGGCCAGGAGCTCTAGATAAATGTCAATTCAAATTTTATTTTTAAATGGAACACATCGCCAGCAAAAGAATCTATAAATATTATTCACCTGTGCATTTGTTTACGTGACCAGAGCCAATTAGACGTAAACAAGCGCCAACGGAAGTGGGCCAACTGCACAAGACGACCAGAGTGACCAGTTTTTCTTTGTTACAAGTTCAAGCGGCAAGGTCCCACTAGACTCATAAAGATGTCACTAGCATTGATATCTGGCTGTCAACGCGCCGAGTAAAGGCCGCAATGCCACTATTTTTAATAATAAAGAGAAAACAAGCAGGCGCCAGTCAACGACACCAGCAACAACAACGACTACAACGACGACGACGACCCCGACATAGACTTAATTAAAGCGAAATATGTTTTGTTGAAATTAAATAATTTATATTGCCAGTTTGTCTGCATACTTTGCATATTTTCCATTTATGACCCAGAAAACTGCAAAAACCAAAAATTTGTAGATGAAAGGCGAGCAAATTGATTGGGAAGGATGGCTAAATGCTAAAAGGGGGCCCCCCCGCCGACGTGTTAGCAAATTATATTCATGTGAGTGGGTGGAATGTTCAATACATATAAGTACAGTACATATAGATCAAGGTTAATGCTAGTGTAGAATAAATATTAGAAACTTATGAGAAAATTGGGCTTCAGGTTTTTTAATATTTTGCACATATTGTTAAAGCAGTTTAGCATCGCCCGGCTAGCTCAGTCGGTAGAGCATGAGACTCTTAATCTCAGGGTCGTGGGTTCGAGCCCCATGTTGGGCGCGACTTGACATTTTTTTGCTTAGATTTTTATTTTTTATTTTCCAATGCACTGTTCCCAATTTGAGTACTTTTAAAGTTTTTTAAGCTTAGTTTTAGAGTTCCATCAAGCTTTATAAAAGTCAAATTACTATTTAGTATAGCTTCAAGTTTTTTTCAGATCGGATAAATGTAGCAAATAGCAGCAATAGAAACCATAGGTCGAAAAACAAGTCCTAGGGAGAAATACATTTTTGTTTCCAATGCAAACGTTCTCAAACTTCGTATTTTAAAGTTTTCTATGTTTTTTCATAGTTCCACCAAGATTTTTAAAAATCGAACACCTATATATTATAGCTGCCATAGAAAAGAGAAAAGTCTGAAATCTATTAATTGTAAGAACAAATTTGTATGCTTTTAATGGAATCGTCTTCAAACTTGGCATATTCATTCATTAATAATGCTTTAACAGAATTTGCAAAAGTTTCAGCCAAATCGGATGATTATAGCATATAGCTGCCATATTAACCATCAGCCATAAAACTAGTTACAGGGAGAAAAACTATTTTGTTGTCAATGCAAACGTCCCGAATCTTTAGATATATCAGTTTTATAAAAATTTTACAACTATATAGTATTGCTGCCATAGAAAAGATAGGTCCGATAAATAGTTCTAGTATTTATAAGTTTTCTATGCCAACAATTAAAAAAAAAAGACGCATTCGATCCTGCCAGGAGTCGAACCTGGAATCTTCTGATCCGTAGTCAGACGCGTTATCCATTGCGCCACAGGACCCATTAGTCTCATGCCAAATCAAGCTGAGGTATAAGTGTAAATGATATTATCCTCAAATCAGCTCGTTTCTTTTAAATCTTCTTTCCTGATTTTTCTCACGTACATCGGCCTCCTACTCCCGCATCCAACCGAAAATTGAGGCTAATGGACCAATGCTGTGTTTGTACTCGGTTTATTATTAGCTTCAACAAAGAAGTTTTTAGCGCGGTAAACACACATTGACTTTATGTTGCGCCAACAACATGAACATGCAACCGAAAATCAAAAAATTGTGCACGAACTACACAAAAACCATACAAAAATAGAGTCACGAGGCGTTGGCAGAGGGCGAGCATTTTCGAAACTTGATTGAAATTAGAAAAACCGTTTTTGTGCGTAGCCAAACAGTAACGCGTGCAATGAGCGAGCGGAAAGACGGAACAAAAAGTTGTTCAAATATCTGCAAAGAACAAAAAAAAACCAACTCACATTGATATGTAAACATTTATGAAGTGAAAAGTGCGCACCACGAAAACAAGTACAAAACCCAAGCGAAACAATTGAAAATGCAGCAGGCAGCGGCAGCTAAGCGATTTCGTGCACACTAAATAACAAACAGAAGTTTTGCCAGAGAGCACAAAACAAAATCAAAAAAAAACGTAGAGAATAGCTGGCGCAAAAACCATTTTAGACTGGCTATGACTTTGGCAAGGTGCGCAAGCGGAAGCAAAACCAACAACAACAACAACAACGAAAAGTTTTTGGTGACTCTGTGAAATTTTGGTTGCTCTCTTGCACAACTTTTTTCAGGGCAGTTGGGTTGCTAACGTACAAGCATATTCAAAAGAAATAAGTTTTATTTAATTTTGATAATTATTCAAGTCAGTTTTGTACACATTTTAAGAGAATTACGCAATTTAGTTTTCACATGAATAAATGAAATAATATTGTGCAAAATCGGATGGAGGCTGGATTAGGATAAACAATTTTTTATTAAAAAAATAGAGGCAAGCTAACTTCGGCTAGACCGAAGTTTATATAGCCTTGGAGCATGATATATGCCTGCCAGTTTTTGCAATATATTCAGCAAAATATTCATAGCTGAAAAGTGTAAGGTGTTAAGGCCTGTATCCAGCACTGCGGAAAATTCCTGTCGGGAATTTGCTAATTATTTCTTGGAACATAACTAAGACAGTGTGACCATGCACCTAAGTGGTGGAAGGTCACTCCGATCAATCAGCTGTTTGGCAATGCTAACTATTTGAATTTAAATAATTTTAAAAAATATAAATAATATTTTCTGAATAAAGCATGCTGCTGGGAGTATGTAGCAAAACTTTATACTTGGGGATGATAAACCGATGGCATGACACTTTGCAGTGGGTCCCGGATGGCACACAACATCACTGCAGCATGTTGTTATGTGCGCAACTTTATAATGCTGTTATCCCCAAAGCATTATGACTTCTTGGTTGTTTGCCTATCGAATGAATTCTTTCATGGTCGGATACATGATTGCCTAAGTACATTCGCATCTGCATTAAGGAATTTGTCAACTTAGTGGCCGAATCAGTAACTTAGCTTTGTTAGATGGGCGAACCGCTGGAACATAGCCGTTAATCGTTCAAAGAGTCAACACCATTGCTATGAGACCCGGAAAAGTAGCTTGAGTGCGACTCCTGGGACTAAGAGATCCATATACGTATATGGCGGCTAAATACCTTGGCGTGTCTTGACCAGGAAAGTCCGTGTGACTCGGGCAGTAGGTATGGTTGGAGCTAATGGCATTGGAGCTCCATTGGCTTCTTAAGCCTCATAGCGGTGGATATGGGCGATTCCGTTATCGGGTACGGCATGATCGACTGCTCTCAAGAAACTAGAGTCAACTACATACATATGTGGGGCTCCTGGTATGTAAGGCATACAACTACATACACATATACCGCGGTGTAGACGCCTTGCCATTATGAGCCCAAATTAACTATCAGGTATCATGACCAATTGGTGCACCACTCTAAAAGATTTGCCAAGCAAATAGTCCTTCAGCCATATGATAGCTCATAACAAAAAAATTTAAAAGCATTTTCCATTGGACAACATTGGATGCGATAGCATTAAAAACAAAAAAGTTTTTCTCACAAATACTTTTTTCTGACCTATCTTTTGTATTTCGAAACAGATTTCGAAAAATCTTGGTAAAATTATGTAAAATCATGGAAAACCTATTAATACGAGGGTTGGGAGCGATAGCATTGAAAACAAAAAAGTTTTTCTCATTAAAACTAGGTTTTCAACCGATCGTTCCTATGGCATTTATATGCTATAGTCATCCGATCCGGCCGGTTCCGACAAATGTGCAGCGTACAAAGTTTGGTTAAGATAGCTTTAAAACTGACGGAGGAGATAGTATAGAAACAGACGGACATGGCTATATCAACTCAGCTAAATATATATACATCATGTGGTCGGATATGCTTCCTTCTGTGCGTTACAAACATACGAACAATTTCCATATACCCTCTCCAAGGGTGTAAAATACTAACACTGACAGTTCTGTCCTGCCTCATTTTTAAAGACATACAGACCGATGATTCCTGCAGTCCAGAAACCACATGTATTTGTATTTCGGGAGTCTCTTCGGATTGCTAATCAGCCCAAATGAGACAATTTTGTTAGTTGATGTATCCATTAAGCCAGAAATGGGCCTCGCCACTGAACAAAATTTTGAGCTAAAATCACTATTGTGTTCACCAGCCCGGGTTAAAGCGTAATTGTGCCAATTTGCACGACACAGATATTGAGTGCCCCAAGAAGGTTTAAAATTACGAGAAATTTTTGTCGTAAATCAGCTGTTTTTGACAGGCGGCCAATTTTTCTGTCTTTAGTGAGTCAACGTTGTATTGTATTGTATTGTATTGTAGGTGTACAAATCAAGCTAAATACGAGCATGAAGAAATATGAATGCATAAAAATATTTAGGTATGGACCATGTAGCTGTCGATGAAGTGAGGATCTGGAGGATCTTACTGCAATTGCAGGCTGTCGGCGAGCAACCAAGTTCTGTGTACCAAAATCCATTTGTTACCATTTTTCAATGACCAATGGGTCCGTCCGGTCCCATGCTTTATGTCGACTGTATTTCGACCCCAAATAGAACTAAGTTGCCGGCACTTTTCTGATAGGGGTAGTTTGAAAAATCCCTATCAATAAGGAAAACTGCAACTATGATTACAGTAGGTGATGACGTTTCTCTAGGTGTTGTTACAGACAGAGTGTTCGAGGCTATTTTGAGGAAGATGTTTCAAAATAAGTATTAGCCAGATGCAGTTAAACCGACAATCGATTTGAATTATTGTAGGTGTGACCGCATATTTTGAAGACAAAAATCTGGAAACGACCAAATATTTTTTGTCGATACTTTGAATAACTTTACAACATTTCAACTCTTTACACTTTTACGCTGAATTTTTAAACATACCCCAGGGCAAGGCATACTAAGCAAGGTAGGCTCACTCGCTCTCTCACAACTTCCCAGCGGCGCAGAGCTCAACGTGTTCTGTGGAAAATATGCATTACGACTGTCGAAAATGTAATGCAATACAACCGCTGCTTTTCGTCAGAGAGATTGTAATCGAATACAAACAGAAACAACTACTCGTGCCACACACGAGCCGATGCCAGTTTCGTTTGCTTTAGTGCCTTCCCCCCTTGTCCATAAGCTTTTTTGACATTCCTTCTTTTTGCTTCAATTGTATATGTATGTAGAACAAATGTGTTAGTGTAGCAGTGACTTGACACATACGTGGCGAGGAGTTACTTGAATTTGGATTAGTTTTTAGTTTATTTAAGTGTTCACACTTATGATTGTCGGGAAATCAGACTCGAAAAGTTAAAAATTCTATTGGCAAAAGTAGTGGAGGCTCAAAACACGACTATGCCGAACCAACAAAAAATTTAAATAGCTAAATTCAATTATCGGCCATACCTAAAAAGCTGACGAGAGAGGACATTCCCCCTGATGACCTCGCATTTCCCAATTGAAGTCTGGACAATTTTCAGCTTTGGAAAAGCATACATTACACTGTGGAACACTCAAAATTGCCTGGGACTGGGACCAATAAATTGTGAAACTAGAGGCATCAGGTAGCAACACCTCATACTCAGTTTTTCTGGAGCACGTCAAGTTCGCGTTTAATGGGCACATTTATACTAGCAACACAAAGTTACAACCTCTGTTGCTGGTTAAAAAAATATGGGAGCTAAAAATTTGGAAAATTCACTAAAGTTAGAGGGGGTCACCACCATTGTTATACCAAATTCCCGCCTCCAATGGACAAGCGGTTAGTACCCCGCCCATAGAGGTCTAACTTAGAAAGTGGAATTAATGGAAAACCACTCGATAGAATTGTATAAGATTTTAACTATATTGAGATACGGACTAATAAAATGTGTACTTAAGAGATGGTAACATGCATCGAAAAACCGCGATGGTGGGTACCACACTTGACAGCACCCATTATCGAGGCAATATAGGCCATAAACTAGAGATCAAAATAGACTGAATCGCGTTTTCAGTTTTACCAATAAAGGCTTGCTTCGCGGTTCTTAGGCATTTATATACTAGCAATTGTCTTCGAACAACATTGACCATTTAGGTTTCACCTAGTTTCACCAAAATTATTGAATTAATCATATGAGTAAAGTGCTTCAATACCAGCAGAAAAACAGATCGGATCATTTAAATACATCCGCGGTTTGTCCACCAAAGACATTTTTAAACAAAATTTTTTTTTCTTAGTGGAAATGCCGAATTTTATTCATAGCATTTATTGCATAATTTTGGAGACGCTCTTGATACCCATATGGTCAATGTTGTTCTGAGGCAATTGCTTGTACAAAGATAGCCATAACCCGTGACTTAAGGGTCCGATGGTGAATCTAAAAACGCAGTTCGGTCTATTTTTATCTCTAGATTATGGCCTATATTGCCTTGATGATGGGTGCTGTCAAATGTGGTACCCACCATCGCGGTTTTTCGATGCATGTTACCATCTCTTAAGTACACATTTTATTAGTCCGTATCTCAATATAGTTAAAATCTTATACAATTCTATCGAGTGGTTTTCCATTAATTCCACTTTCTAAGTTAGACCTCTATGGGCGGGGTACTAACCGCTTGTCCATTGGAGGCGGGAATTTGGTATAACAATGGTGGTGACCCCCTCTAACTTTGGTGAATTTTCCAAATTTTTAGCTCTCATATTTTTGTATGCAGCAACAAAAGTTGTAACTTTGTGTTGCTAGTATAAATGTGCCCATTAAACGCGAACTTGACGTGCTCCAGAAAAACTGCGTATGAGGTGTTGCTACCTGATGCCTCTAGTTTCACAGTTTATTGGTCCCAGTCCCAGGCAAAAAAAAAAGTTGAATTTTGTTCCACTGTGTTATATTTTGATATCAAGTAAAATCAATAAAATCATTTAAAGTAAACTAAAAGAAAAACCACTGCATTACTACTTCATTACCCACTCATATAGGCTGTAAAGCACGTGCATTACCAACCCATATACTTCTCTATCAGTAGTAAATTGCATCGTATAACAAGTGCTTTTCCCACCCGAATACTTTTCCAATTTTAGTAAATTGAATCGTATTACAAGTGCTTTACGGCAGAGTATACGATTTTTAAATTGTGTGTTGAATTGTAAACAGACTGCGAACATCCTGCATTACAATTTTAAAAATAATGTACACATTCGTAATGGGAGTCCGATGGCAGTTCGGCTCTGGGATACATCCTTTATTACTAGTAATGCAGGGTGTGCGCACCCCGTTTACAAACCGGCCATGCACATGGCAAAGTAATGCAGATTGTATGCGATTACTTCCGTCACACTGAAGGCAAAGTAACCTATTAGTAATCTATTATGTAATGCCGATTTGCGCCGCTGGGTTATTATATTTGTGTCAAACAGAGCGAGAGCGAGAGAGTAATATATTTCAATACAAAACCTACTAAGCTACTAAATAAAAAACAAAATATTCGTCCGCGGAGATGCTTTGCTTACAACAGTTGCTTACTGACTGATATTTAACAAGTTGTCAAGAAAGCGAGAGAGCGAGTGAGCCTACCTTGTTTAGTATGCCTTGCCCCAGGGCAGCAAATAGTTGGTAAAGCTTTTACGCGGGCGGGTGAACCTCCTTAGCGGATTTTTTCAGTAAGATGTTGCAGAGCGCATTGACTGAAACGCAAATTCAAGTCTCTCGATGAATTGTCAAACATTCCTTAACAGAAATAAAATGACAGAATGACAACAGTCACGCGTGATATCTGAAAAAAAATATTGAAAAAAATAACCTTTTAACAATTTACCCTTTTAAATGCAGTTCATTTCCTTGTTTTCAAATTCCTTCCGCTCCATTATGATTTTATGATTTTTTACAATTTTATCATTTGGACGTGTTGCTTTTGTAACTTCTTTTGGTAACTTGGAATAAGTAAACAAATCAACATGGTTAGCAGGCAAGCCCATAGACATTTTTAGAACATAAGATAGAATGGTGAATAGAGAATGGTAAAGATGGAATATGAATGAAATTATTAGGCGAAAAAGACGGCTATTAAAATGTACAAGGAAAAACGCTGCCCCTACAACTTAGTACACTGCATTCTTGATTTGGCGTGTTTTCTTTTAGATCCTTGCATTTTCACATAAACACGAAAACGAAATTTTCTTATAAATCCAGTCCTAAGGCGATACTCTCAAAATTTTTTGATAAATATTAATTTTGGGGGTAACTTTACTAAATTTCAGAAAAAAATTCTTTAATGCTTAGTATAAACTTCAACAAGGGAACTGCCAAGACAAAAAACTCCTTATAAAAATACTTCACAAAATTTTCATATGGGGTTTTTGGTAATGGCAGTTGCTTTGTTAAAGTGTATACCAAGGTGTATGACCAACTTCATTTAACAGTAAATGCATCCATCCACTCGGACATTCAGATTACAACACGAATAACAAAACGTGACGTTTGCGTGATTTTCAATTCGGACCACCAGCCGAGTCGCGTTTAGCGCATTTAAGGGATTTGCATTATTTAAAAACAAAAGCCAAAGTCAGCGGGCAGAGAGCATTCAAGGGCCGTGACATCAAAGCCGAGTGCATTTGGGCCGAATCCTGTGCAAATCAAACTGTGGCTTAGTCCAGGGCTCTCTGTTTGCTTTGGACTTTGGGCCAGAACTTTAAATGCCTGTTCACACGGCAGACCGCATCGTGTCTGGGCACGTTCGCTTGGAGTGGCCTGGCCCGAGCGTTTTGTTTATTTGCTTTTGCCGCCGGACAGCCTGCCAGTGTGGCTCCACGTGTGGTCAGTGTGTGAAGTTGTATGGCTGGCATTTGCCCACGGCGCGTATACGTAATTTTATGGCCAAGGCTTCGTTTGTTTCGCCTTGTTATTGTTTATGTGACCCAAAACGTTTTAAAGCAATTTAAGTTGGCATTTTCCAGTCTTTCTCCGCATTTGAAAGCCAGCCGAAAAGTCTCTTTGTTGTTGGTCTATATGTCTGCCTCTTGTTCTGGTCATGACGCATGGCAATTAGGAATTCTTCCGTCTGATAAGATACAATTTGTGTGGCTGTGGCTGAGGAGGGGGCGTGTTGGACGGCCAGCTTATCGGACGTGCTGGTAACCCATATAAAAATAGAAAATCGTAATTTAATAAGGCAGTTAGATACGCAATCATTTAGATTCAAGTTTTGACGTCTGTGTGTGTGAGTGTGTGTATTCAGAACTTAAGCTAAGCAAATATTATAGGGTTCACACATAAAAAGCTTAACACTTTCAAACAAAATTGAAAGATAACAATTTTGTACACTTTAAGCATGGCAAACTGGCATCGATAGGGTTTTATGAATTTATGGTAGCTTTTTTACATTTTTTTAAAATGAAGAAAGCAGATGAGTATATTTTCTATATTCATTTTTAGAAAATAGGCAAAAATCAAATATATTTGGTGATATTTTGATTCTCACTTTCTATTGGACTTGAAACCCCAAGAAGGCATTGGTCCTTTGAGGCGGATAGCCGACCAATTTGGCTTAAAATTTTCATTAAAACTTGCCAAAAATTTGTTGCTTTTGGGACCTTAGCTTAAGTCTAAGCCGGGGTACCACTAAAATCAGTACTGAACTGCTTTCCCAACTTTTCGTTCCGAAACACTTAATAGTAAATTTTTTCGGTTGTCTCTCATAACACGATAAGCAAATATTACAGGTATTTACAACATCCTCTGATAAGCGAAACAATGTGATAAAACGAGTAGTTAAACAACAAACAAAATCCGAACTCCTAGCCCAAAACGTGACACATACGTGCCAACGGCAACAAGTTGCACACACTACACACACACACACACAGACGTGCGACGTCAGGGCGCGAATAGGAAGTCATATAGCATGGCACATACATATATAGCAGAAAAATGTGCTAAACGACAACAGGGAAAATAATTTTCATTTGCCGTCAAATGAGCAAAAAACAAAAAATATAAAAGAAAGAGGAAAACCAAAGAGAGCCACATACAAATTGCTTTGCCATTTATTTTTATAACAACAGAAGACAGGCAAACCAGATACAAATACAAATTGCATGTGTATTTTGTTTATTTATAGACACATATTCAATGCTCGCGAGAGTCGTGCCGGCCTGCCTCTGCCTAGTTATCAGCCAAAACGCAGAGCGCCGCCGCCACAAAGGAAATGTGTAGCGAAAAGCAGCTCAAATCAAATAATGAGGCGCTGGCCAAAAACAGTTTGAGGCAAAACGCTCGCTCGCCATGACACAATAGCTGCACGCAGTCACAAATTGAACGAAGAATTTTGAATATTGCCAAAAAATCAAGCATACGCAACGTGGTGTCTATTAATAAACAAACAACACAACAACAACAAGTCATTTTGCCAAATAATTCTTGTCATTTTTTAAGTGCGCAAAAATATCAGAGGAAAATCAATTCAAAGAAAAGTGTGAAGTGAAGTTCATTTTACCGCAACGCAAAAAGAAAATGTGTTATGTGTTATACAAATGAATTTTTTATTAATAAATATATATAAAATCTAGATAATAAACAAGACCAAAAATATACAACAGCCGCAGTACGGGTCAACGTCTACGTCAAACTAGCGCCAAAAGACGCAGCAATATGATCTACATAGATGATTCAGAGCCGGAAGGTGGTAAGTCGAATTGGCATTACTCTCTGCCCTTATATATATGTATCTGATAAGGTTGTATATCAGTACAAATGATAAGATTTATTTATCAGTTAATAGATGTTGGTATGTATGGGTAAACTAGACAATTATAGTATAAAATTTATGGCTAGAATGGGCAAGCAGTTCATATTAATAAAACTACACAAATGTAGGGTTTTGTGTAGTATTTCTCTTTGCTTTTTTTCTGATGAAATTCTAATAAATGGCAACAAAGAAATTTTTCTATTACGTATATTATTTCGAGAAACAGCACGTTTTCAGTTAAACTGAAATAAAAATGACAGAAACAAGGATTTCTTTAATGAAATATTAACTCAGACCAGCAAAAATGACCACTTTTGTGAGTTCGGGCCTTGTTTGTCTTAAATTCTGGTACAGTTTTGTGCACTGATTCCAGGACTGGTCTCGGGTTTTCTAAATCAGCTCTTGATCTCAAGATATTGCGGAATATCCATTTTGCAGTGTTTTTGGATTTTAACCGATCAAAAATATATGTATTTAAGAGATTTATCCGAGGGAGGTTTGGCCATTTTTTGCTCATAACTTGAGAACCGATCATCCGATCTTTATCTGTTTGTTCATACGGACGGACAGACGGACATGGCTATATCGACTCGGCTGTTGATGTTGAGGGTCGGAAATGATTCCTTCTCCCTGTTACTTACTTTTGCACAAGCTTAATATACTCGGTACATAGAGTAGAGTTGGTACAGAGTATAAAAATTACGGGAGCAACACTAGCAAACCCTAAAGCGTCTAAATTGGTCATCGAAGAGTACTTTTCATCAAATAATAGCAAATTTTTCAAACCTAATTGCCTTGTAGTAGAAGTAGTAGTAGATCTTCTTTATTGAGTTTCTAGATATTTTTCTTTTATAAAGTTTGATTTGTGAACAATATGTTATCATATAAAGAAAGTGATATAACTAGCAGGCATTAAGGCCGTCTGCTATTAGAACTATACAAATTTTTATACTTAAATTTTACGTACATACACATAATTAAGTTATTCTAAATTGGAAACATACATGTAATTTAATTTTAATTATTTCAAAAGCTTTCGTAAATAATTTTTTTTTTTTTTTTCCTGTAGCGGGTTGCATCTATGAGAAATTTCGCTAGCCTTTTCCAGTCTGATCTATTTTATACCGTTTTCATCTCCATTTCATTAAGCACAGATTTTGCCTCATATGGTGATTCAGAGCTCTTTAAAAATTGGACAAGTCGCACAGAAATGAGCCTCGTCTTCCCTCTTCCGTAAATTGCAAAGAGTGCATACTTCAGCAACATTCTGATGGGGAATATAATTTAATGCCAGCATCTCTGTCCGAGCTTTAAAAATGTTTGACATAGTCCAGCAGTCGTACTCGTCTCTGAAGTAATTGCTTTCCTTCAAGTTATGGCTTAGTTGCCTATATGTGTTGCGAGTTTGGCTTCCTAGTGCAGAGACTTCACAACTATAACGAGCTCATTCATCGATTGCTTGTGGCAGGGCACGTTGAGAGACGCTTCAAGTATCGGGCAGCGACAGGTCCAGGTGAATTCCAAAGTCCCGAGCGAGACTTTCCCAAGACTTTATTGTGACTTTCCGTCCAAAAGTGTATTTACAACGATACAGGGCAGCCTATTCTCACGCAGCTTTATTATTTTGTTTATGTAGCGAAAGTCGACAAGTACATTGAGGTAGTTGAACTTTAATTAAAACCACTTTAGCATGTAACCTAAAGGCACTTCTAATTTCACAAAATTTGCTTTCATTTAAATTACCTGGAGAAGGTTTTAATAAATAAGTTAGTAAATTTGACTGAATAAGTTACAAACTTTGGTTTTTTAATTGAATAATTTAATTGAATTTACGCCTTCGCAATCAGAGACGATGTAGAAATTTTAACTTATTAGGAATTTACTAAAGATATTTTTGGACTCGCATTCTGCTCGTCAGTTCATTACGTACCCAGCCAGCTATAGCGGAGCGCTCCTCTTTTCGCCTTTAAGTATGTCCCAAGTATGACCCAAATATGTCTCAAGTATGTCCCAAGTATGTCCCAAGTCCCAAGTACTAAAACTGAACTACTAATCTTACCACAATCCAACTACAAATCCAACTAATCCAACCACAATCCAACTACGAAACCAACTAAACTACTAATATTTCCCATGTCCCATGTACCAAATATGTCCCATGTCTCAAATATGTCCCATTTCCCAAAATATGTCCCATGTCCCAACTATGTCCCATATGTGTCTCAAGTATGTCCCAATTATGCAAAATAAGTTGTCAATTTAGCTAGAGGACGATTTAGTTGTTCTGAGTACTAAGCTTTAGGAACGTTTCAAGATGATTCAAGTGATTTAATGAACTCTTTTAAAAAATTAAAAGGTTATCTAGAGAGCACTCATGGTGCACCTCTCGAACTCCTTTAGTTGGCCAAGTAGTGACTCTTGAGCGTCCCAACAAAGCCCAGAAAAAATGGCAATTTAAATTTAGGTATGTTTCAGATTGTTTAGTTCTTAGTTCTGTGACTTCTCAGACTTCTAAAGCTAGAGCCGGGAGTTCTTATACCCGTTACTCGTAGAGTAATAAAGGTATACTAAAGTCGTGCAAATAAATGTAACAGGCAGAAGGAATCATTTCCGACCATATAAAGTATATATATTCTTGATCAGCATCAACTGCCGAGTCGATATAGACTTGTCCGTCTGTCCGTCCGTCTGTATGAACACCTAGATCTCAGAGATGGTAAGAGATAGAGGTTTGACATGTATGGGATAAATGCTTCTTTTATCTGCACGCAGATCAAGTTTGTTTAAAATTTTGCCCACGCCCCCGCAATTTGGAAAAAACGTTATATATATCCTACAGTTTTGAAGGTAGACGATTCGTATCTTCCAGAGATAGTTAGTAATTGGCAAAATGAATCGATTTGCCGCAGAAATAATAAAGATCGGATGAACAGTTCTCAAGTTATGAGCAAAAAAGTCAACCAAGCACCCCCGCTACCACCCCTCCCACCCTAAAAAAATGTTGCATACTCTTCCGATGGTCACCCTAAGGAACGCAGGAACACTGTTAAACATGTTTTTTCATGAGTAACGGGTATATCGAAGTCGGTTAGAGCCAACTTTAACTTACGCTCTCGTTTTATAAAAGCTATATAATCCACCAGGTTTTATGTGTTCCTGTTTATGAACAAACATAACATGAACTTGACCCAGCTAAGACTTGCTAGGAACTTTAAAGACTTAATTCAAATTCGGAATATTTGGCTTAGCTTTAGAGGTGGTCACCACTTTTTTACCTATATATCATGTTGAAAAAACAAAAGGAAAAAACGGAGGTTTTCGAGGGTTTGTGAGAGGTCGCAAATCAGCGGATCACTTGACTTAGTTTGTGATCTGCTTAAATTTCTCGTTAACTAATTACGCCTGGCTTCTCCCAAATGAATTGCAGACAGGCACATTACTCGTAGCTATTATTATTTTCTATTTGTATTTCCAAGTGTTGAAAAGTCTCTTCTGTTGATATCTGATTTTTGTGATAATAGCGCCTCCATATATTAAGGTGAAAATAGTAGCTCTTTGATATGAATTGCTGATATTATTGGGATATTATTACTAACACTGGGGCGGATATTTGACCTTTTTTATCTGCGTAGAATTTAATATCATCTGATTGTTCTGCAAAGTGTTGTCAACGAAACGTGTCAAATAACGAAGTTATTTGGAATACATTTTCATAAAACCATTTTAAATGGTTAAATATTTGTATATATTTTTTTCATATTTTCCCTAATGAGTGTTCGCAGTTTCCCAAATGTTGCTAAAAATGTTGCTTATTTATTTAAAAATATCTTTGGGCGATTAATGACGCCAACACGAAGCCCAAGTCAAACATTTCGGTTCATTAAATGTTTATACAAAAATTCATGTATTTTTTTTTGCGTTCGATATAAATATAACATAAATAATGCAAATTTCAAGTGTAAAAGTTTTTAATGATTAATGTTGTATGGATGTGTGTGTGTGTGTGTGTGTGTGTGTGTACGTGTTGTTTTTTATTTATAAACAAAATCATTTATTTAAAAAAATTAATGAAAATATTTCTGTGTGGTTGGGCAATTTCCGTTGAACTTTTCCATTTCCTGTGCGTGTAAAGTTTTTAAAGACATGCCGGGAAACCTAATTGCCACACCTGAAAGGATAAGCTAAAAGAAGAAGAAAAAAAGCCCTTAAAAGGAAATTGAGAAATCAGCTTACGCACCATTAGCACATAATTCACACACTCACACTCACACACACAAAGGTGACAAAAACACTGTGTAAAAAGGGTTGGCGTCTTTTTCCACCTGTAGACAAGTATTTCCGTTTGTTGTTATTTGCCAATTTGAGAAAAACCAGCTACCTAGTCCCTTTTTTTGGGGGAAAAGTCCCGCCTACACGGCACTAAATCACAACGCCTGTGTGCGGTTACATACCACACTCCTGACCCTGCACCCCGCCTTTGGTGTTACATTTTTTTGTCTTCATTTTTGAAATTGCTTTGCTTTGGCCATTTTTCATGCTACATGGTTTTCGGCTTCTTTCAGCCACTGCATACTACTTGACACATCCGTTTCCGTTTGAGTTTCGGGTTTTGGCTTAAGCCAAATTCACGCTCATCTGGTGTGACGTTTATCCTTCAGCGCCTTTTTTGTAAAACAAAAATCATTTGGTCTCGCTTTTGTTTTATGCCTTGAAATTTATTGTTTCTGACAATGGAAACGGCGTCGCAAATGCTTCCTGATCACTGTGCTGTGGGGTCTTATCTATGGACCCGGACCCTTTTTTCGTTCCGGCGAGGCATTGTCGTATTTTATTGAAATTCATGTATTTTTAAAAGCCCAGTTGGCCATTTTGCAACGCCTCTAAATCGTTTAGGCATTTGTTGTTCTTTTCTTATTTTCTATATATAAATTTTGGTAAAGTATTTTACATCAGTTTGTTTTTTATCTACGCATAAAAGTTAATGTTGTGCCACAGTATCATGAGGCGAAATGTTTATTGGTTCTGGGTTTGGGGCCTTTATTAAAGCGTAGTTAGTAGCGATAACTAAAATGGGCCAAAACCATTGCCCAGGCAATTGACGAGAACAGCTGCTAAGCTGTCATAGATTTGGGTTTGATTGGATTCGTTTATTTGCAGTTGGATTTTATTTGAAGAGGCTTAGTTGAAAAGTAACTGACTGGAAGAAGGATTTGCAATTGGCTTCAAAAGAAAAGATGTAGTTTTTTCTTAGCCATGCTTCACTGTACCCAGAAACATTTCTCATTATGTTTGTATGTTCGCTAGCCGCAGCGTAGAAAAAAAAAATATCAAATATAAATTTTAATATTTTGCTTTTAATTTTGTGTGTGTTTTTCTTTTTCCCCCCATCCATCGTACGCCTGCCAAGGTGAATGTAAAACAAACAGGCAAAAACCCCAAAAGAATTTTTCACATCTTGTCTTAAAGTTTGCTAGCTCCCCCACACACAAGAGTGCAAATGAGAGAGAATATATATATATCTTCTTGATATATATATAATTGAGATAAATTTATTTTACGTCGCATTTCATGTTGAAGGTCGTTCGTTGATATTCACTTCTGTTGACGTTGCAAATTCTTGGCTTCTGGCTCACTTTAGTAGATATCGGGGGAAAGACTATTATATACCGCACAATATTGTTATTTCATCATTTATCCAATTAACAAGTTTTGGTACTTATCAATGCAATTTCGGTTTGTATTTGTGAATGAATATGGCTTTTGTGTGCATTTGGCTACTGACCAAAATTCAATGAATTTGTTGGCAACAATAATGAAAGGCAAAGATTTATTAACTACGCTTGGCTGAGCGAAACATTTTCAACATAAATTGGCAACAGCAGGACTTGGGAAATGTTTCCATTTAATCTCAAATAAATGCCATAATTTTAATAAAACAAATGACACTTCCAAACAGCCATTGAACTGATGTTTTAATAACACAAACTCTGAAACCCAGGCTAAACAACTTGCAAACATTGCCTCGAATTGTTCTTGTATTCCGTTTGCTTCTCTGCAATTTTATTTAAATTTTTAATGTTTCTCGGTATTTGCTGGGTGCTGCCTGTTCCCTGGTGCCTGTTGTCTGGTTCTGGTTCTGGTCCGAGGCCGCAGCTGCAGGTGGAAAAACGGCAGCAATAGCATTAAAAATGCAGACACAGGCGTGAGTGCATGTACATATGTATGCATGATTATAACGCATACGCCATGTGGTACAAGCAGAGAATGAGTATGTGAATGCGAGAGAGAACACCGCATGCTAAACAAATTAAAATTGCAATTTAATGTATTGGCAAGCGCTGTATGGCTGGCGACCAGGCAGAGCCTCGTTAAGATTGCATTTGCCAAATGCAAACTAAACAAACAAGCCAACACAACAGCCAGACCATCCAGCAAAAGTTTCAAAAACGATTTGAAATCAATCTATATGGTTGAGACAACTAAGGAACAAGGCAAGTGAGACCATACAATGACTTGAATGAATTCTGCCTTTGCCATTTCGTAGATTGGTAAGCTCGAAAGTACACTTAAAAACATTTGAAACATGATCCTGCAAATTGAGATCTTTTGTAATTATCCTGAGCATCTTTACGATGATAACGAGTTGGAATGTCAAAGCCATATCCTAGTTTCCGTTTCCAAGATATTCGAAAAAAAACTAAATTTCCGACTAAGCATTATTTGCTGTGCAACTGAGAAAAATCAAACACGCAATATAAGTATTACCAATGGTGTCGAAATTGACCTTCAAAGTAAAATTTTACTTTATTTATAGCAATTTTGTCAAACTGAACCATTTGCTACAAGCTACTCTGTTTGTCGGACATTTATAGACGCCATCTCATATCACATATGGAACTACATTCCCACCACAAATTTTTATGGGATTTTTTACAAAGGCAAACTTGATATAGCATTGGCTTAACAAAATATTTATAGAAATTTAACTACATTCATGGAATGCTACGTTAATATTTGCGGATAGTAAAACTATGGATAACAGCAATCAGTAGTAATACCCTCTCTGAAATTCTCAAAAAACCAAAGGACTTTGGACTTGTTTCCCGATCAATTGCGGGGCCTTAAGTAAAGAGCATGGGGTGGGCTTTCCTCAGGATCTTGCAAACATGGAAAGATGATATCAGGGCATGTGGAATGTTTCAATGTTAGCGGATTATTGCTGAAAATGCAAAAAAATGGCACGAAATTACAAGTAATAATTGAAACTTTAGTAAATATTCGATACATCAATATGAAACATATTCTTACGAAACCCTTTACTTTAAAGAATTACACTTTGCTTTTCATAACTTGTTAATTGGATTGGTTTCCACCACCATCCAAAGAACTCTACCAATGAAAACTGCGGCAACTCTGCCCCGCATACGATTAAGGGACGACGATTTGAGGATATGGACCTAGAATGCTGACACCATTAACAGGAAAGGTACTGATATCCAGTTAGTAAATGTCCTCCAGAGATACTCCTACGTTACTAAGCAGAACTCATGAGAGTATAATTAAAATTATAGAAAGAATTATAGTTCGGCACAACATTTTAAGAAATATATTTCATACATACACAAAAAAATAAAGATCAAATTTATTTTGATATTAAAATGAATCTTTTTATTAATAAACAAGTGAGAAAGTCGGTCAAGCCCGACTATAACATACTCTGTACCTGGATTTGAAGCTGAATACAGTCTCTCTCTCTCTCTCTCTCTAAGATTGTGCGGTGTTGGTTGTGAAAGGGTGGGAGCGGAGGGTGGTTCACATATTTGCTCATAACTCACCGCTCATCCGATCTTTATCATTTCTTCGGCAAATCGATACATTTTGCTAATTACTAACTATCTCTAGAAGGTACGAATCGTCTATCTTCAAAACTGTAGGAGATATAACGCTTTTTCCAAATTGCGGGGGCGTGGCAAAAATTAAAAATAAACTTGATCTGCCTGCAAGTAAATGGTGATTTTTTGTGACAAAATTTCGCAACAAATTTACATTGTTGGACATTAAACCACCAACACGCTTACGTAGAGTGCAAACTGAAGAAAATATCGCAGCTGTATCGGCCAGTGTTAATGATGACCATCAATTATCGATTCGTCGCCGTTCGCACCAATTGGGCCTCTGTGACTCCACAATGTTGTCAATTGGCCGCCTAGATCGTGCGATTTAACGCCTTTAGACTATTTTTTGTGGGGCTATGTTAAAGCTCATGTCTATACAGACAAGACCGCTTCAATTGACGCACTTGAAGTCAACATTGAAGCATTTTTTCGTGAGATACCGGCCGAAATGTTGGAAAGAGTATGCCAAAATTTAACTAAGCGAATGGACCATTTGAGGCGCAGTCACGGTCAACATTTGCATGAAATAATCTTCAAACATTAAGTTATATGGACCGTACTATCGATTCAAATAAAGATTTTGTGCATTTTTCTGAATTTTATGTGTATTTTTTTGAAAAACTTTCCTATAGCTCTTAAAAAATCACCCTTTATAAGAAGCATTTGTCCCATACATGTCAAATCTCTATCTCTTACGATGGTCAGACGAACGAACAGACGGACGGACATGAATATATCGACTAGGCTGTTGATGCTGATCAAAAATATATATTCTTTATATGGTCGGAAATGATTCCTTCTCCCTGTTCCATACTTTTGCACAAACTTAAGGCACTCTTCTGGTCTAGAACATTTTTTTCAAAATTTTTTTTATTTAGTTTATTTTTTAGCTTAGATATTCAAAAATGTTATCCCATAAGGATTTTTCGAAATTCGAAATACTTTAGAAGATATAGCCTTTTTTGTCGACCAATGTCTTCTATAAAACAAGCAATTTTCAAATTACTTGAAACGCTTTAAACGAACTATTTTTCTCGAAACCTATTTACGTTGTCTCTTTACCGACAAACATGTAAAATCAATCGTTTTGTTCAAGAATTCTAATGTTAACCGTAATTTTAATAAAGATGTTAGGGCTTTATGGACGCAGAATAAACGTGGTTATCGTCCCTACCTCAATCTGCGAGAAAAAAGTTTTTACTATTTTTTTTGTACACTGGACTGCAAAAAAATGTACAAAAATCGATTTTTCGTTTTTAAAAGCCCGCCATTTTTTCAAAATCAATTTTACTATCACAATTCTGCTACGGAAGATACAGGCAATTATACTTACCAACTTCCCATCTTCCGTTTTACTTTCTAATAATTGTAAGTCCCGGAAACGTGGGTACCATCGACACATCTTTTTTTGGAAGATCCTACTTTGGATCCCGAGAACTTATTGAACAGCCATCGCATTAAAAATTTTTTATTTTGTATTTTTTATAATGAATTGTACAACCAAATAGAAAAAAACAGAATTTCAAAATCTCTTGCCGATTTCTTTCCATGAGGGCTTTAATATACTCTATAACAGAGTATAAAAATATCTTTCTGATCAAAAATAATATCAATCACTTTAGGACTTATAATACAGGACTTAGATAGCTCGGCAAGCTTCGCGAAAAACAACTAACACGCAGCACAGATCCAGCGAGTTAGCTGTTATCTTGCTAGGGTACCAGCATCGTGGACATACTGGTAGAGGATGGATGCCAAAGGTACACGTATATCGGCTCAGAATGTTCTATTGCATTAAAAATTATTAAATGGTCTCTAGCTGTGTTTTAAAGGGGCATGCGGTTACCAAACACATATTTTAAATGAAATAAGTAAGCGTTTTGAACATTAATTTTGTGAGCGCTCGTTATGGGTTTTTATTAGAAATAATAAACTTAAATGAAAATTTAATTTTTATAAATAAGCGTTTTTTCAGTGCTTTCGAGGAATATAAAAAGAATAAAAATATCCTTGCCTCCATTTTTGCAACTGAAAGTTTCTGTAATTAAATTTTTATATGTTTACAAATAGATAAGTATCAATTAAGTGAGAGCATTGCCATGACGAATGGCAGAGACAACAGTGAAGTCTCGACTGCATGCAGTAAATTTCCTTGAACTTGATGTTGACAGTCTTTTAAGATCTGCTTTCTTAATTTTTTTGATGCTGTTTGCTTTTCAGCAACCACAACTAGAATGAGTTACACAGGCTTGTTGCTTGCCTGCGCTGAGAGTTAACTGTAAATTTTGTTGCTCGCCTTTGCTTATGATGCAAGAAAAAAAAGAAAGAGAAAGTGGGAGAACTAAAAGTTAACATTAAAGTACATTATGTACATTTAGAAAAGGATTGCAACGCCAAACAAAATCTAAGCGGCTTTCTCAAAACGCTTGCAATACCAAATATTTTGAAAATGTCGTAAAGCGGTTGCTAATACTTTTGCTAGGTTGGTCGTTACTTATCTTAGTGTTTGAGTTCTAAAATCTTTGGTTTAACGTTAAAACGAAATTGTGGAATAAACATCATTCAAATTTTAAAACCTTTATTTATACAAAAATACTAAAATCCCACCAGCCGAGAAAGGGCAAAGAAGTTCGGCTTTAAGATTCATAAGCTTTAATTAGTTACTTAATTTATAGGGACAATATAAAAACTTGAAAATATTTCCGTTATAAACGAGGGATTTTACGATTTTCGGGTTTATTTGATGAATCTAGTTCGAATGTTGCGGTGAACGGATGTGATGTGCAATCATGATTACTCATTATTGTGATTTTGATGGAGGAAAAAGAAAAGAAAAATTTAAGCTGTCATTTAAAATGTAAACCATAGCTTTCACGCATACAATTTTTACCTAAAAACTCCATCAAAACGTTTAGCATAAGCCAAGAAACTTTTTTTTTATAAATGATGTTTGATGTATGCTGGTGAACGGGTTGTGTCTTCAGGGTTCATCGATATGTGATCTTTTTCTGTCTCGTGCCTTTAAATTACATTGCCTAATGGCGGTGTGACCATCATTTGATGTTTAAAAATACCTTATTACTAAAATATCGATTTATTTACATCTTGGAGATTATTTTTAATGTTCTTTATTAATTAACTTACCAATTTCATCACTCAATTGTATTGTACGTATATTGCACATTGCAACATTTGTGTCTTTCGCCGGGTGGCTGTATCTCACACACACTAACTTGTATGTAGAATTTGCTGCTCAAATTGTTGCAACTCAATTTGCATGTAGACATTTCGCGCATTCCAAATGACACACGAAAATTTCCATAATGCAAACCATTTTCACCTCACATAGTACTACTACGTCAACATACTACAAATTGTTGTTCTGCTGGCTAAGCAGCTCCCCTTCATCCCTTGTGAAAATAATCAAAATTATGTAAATGTTTTTCAACACTTGCATGTTTTTATTATTTATTGCCAGCACTGCAGGTCACTTGATTTGCATTCAATCGTATTCTGGTTTATATCATCATGTTTTGCAATTTCCCCCACATCAAACTGATGGCTAATTTATGGCAGCTCATCACTCAACTAAACATCACAAAATACAAATTCAAAGTTCACAAAATCGGTAAACCAGCGGGGAATTGTAAATTAAATGAGTTCAATAAGTAAGTTAATTATGGTGGATTATGGCAAATTGTGTGCGATATTTAATTGTTGGTCAGATAATTGCATTTAAAATGCAATAAGATGGCAAATGGTTAACGCGCATCTTTCTGACCAACTGGCAGTTAATCTTAAGTATGAAAGGGAAATGAAATAAAAGGCCATAAAACGAAACGGGACACTCAAATGGGTTGGTAGTAAACTGAAGTGAATTACTTATTGAAGAAGCAGCTTTTAGTTAATTTTTGTATCAAAATGTAGCCCGAACTGATGGTCATTTAATGCTTCATTTGGCTTTAAGTTGCACCCTTTTGCTACCGATCACGTTCATTGTCTGTGCAGTTCCACTGAATATTTGAGCACTTGCAGCTAGCGTATTGTGTAAATAACCTCAACACCATTAAATTGTCAAGCGTGTGTGCCACACGTAGCTACAACTGGGGAAGTGTAAACTTTATTTAGAGATGTCAAACTGTCGCTCAACATGAACCCACTACCATGTCCAGGAACGGCAGCAGCAGCAGCAGGAGCATTGCCTTTTGTAGTTTTACGTCTGTCAGCACATGCAGCGAAAGGAAAGGGAGCGGGAACGGGAACAGTAACAGGAACAAGAACCGACAGTTGCAGCAGTAAATAAAACGTTAAATTTTAACAAATTGTTGTCAGTAGCGCGTGTGAAAAGGCAGCAGCAGTCAGTGGGTTGTCCACTATTGAATCGATGGCCCTTCAATTACCAGGTTTCCGATTCATCCACCGGAATTGTAACCAGCTGAAAACCTGCATCTTGATTAATTGTCTTGTTTGTTCGCCATGCTAATTGATTTATCTTGCCAACTAATTCACAGAGCTGGCAAATTATTTATGGTTCTCTCTGTGTGTTTGTGTGTGTGTGCTCCTCTAACCATACTCCCCCAGGGTCTGGGTGTCTGGCTCACTGTTTTCGGGGTGCCCAGAACATGCATTTCCGTTTTAGTGGCGGCCATTTTTAGCCTAGTTTTGTTCGATATTCAATTCCATTTGAGTGCAAATATGTGTATTTTTGTGGCGGACTTTAAAAGCAGCCACATATGGGTATGTACATAATCCGCAATGCTCCGAACTGTCTGGCCTGGCCTACACAAACACAGATGTACTTACTACTATATGTCTTTTGTGGATTTGGCAGCTGTTTTTGGCTGTTCTTCTTTATGGTTTTCTTTTAAAGTGGTTTCTGTAGGGGAAAAAAAGAAATTATTTGCCACGTGGCTAATTAGAAGGCCACAAAATTTAAAGAATGTCAGGGGCAAAATCAAAATGATTAAAATCCGATCCCAAACAAAACCGAAACCGTGCAATTGTCGTGGCTAACTTTATGATACCCATTATGCTTCTGGTCTCGGAAATCCCCAAGCCCCAAGCCAGCCGCTTCAAAAGCAGCCGCAGCTGCTGCTGTTACTGACAAGTGGCCATTACCTTTATGGTCTTTGTGCACCACGTTGCGTATGCGTTATAAATTAATACATTTTGGCGCGCAAAAGCCAATAATTAACTAAGCGCCAGTTCAGCGGTGCCAACGCAAGCTGGATTCATTTCCAAAATATTTTTTGAGTGGATTTTATGCTAAACAAAATTTTGGCGGCCTATAAATCATTAACAGCAGTGAAGTTCAGAGTAAAGGGTTGGGAATAATGGCCATGAGTAATGAGTTATGGAGCGAAGGCTAAATTGATGCATAATGATCAAATCAGAAGCGGAAAGTCCACCCCATTGAAGCCATTGAATGAGAAATTTTGATCAGCTTTCAAAGCAGACTTTTAATTAAGCATACTATTGAATGGCGTCTATTAAAAGGTATACAGAGAAGGAGAAAACCCCGTAAAGTACGGAATAATTTTAAGCACAAAACAAAGAGGTTCTTTAAGCTGGTTGACTGACAATTCCTATTTACCCGTCTTTAATTGCTACTAACAACCATCAATTTTTCAATATAATTTAAACTAATCATAAAATATTGCAAACTTCCTGATTTTTTTGGACCGCTTCATCTTGACCCATTAGTTTAAACGTCTACATGAAAGTCTAACTCATTAAAAATTTTGAAATTTGCGAAACTTTTTGTATCTTTCAATCTAACCATTTACGCATCTACAATTGCCATCTATAAAATCTTAACGTGTCCCGAAACTCATAAAATTTTCAGATCTTTAATCAGGTATAGCATTGCTATCTATGGAAAGTTTAAACACCCTCTATATACTCGTTTTATGGAATTCTAAACTCAAATGATAATATTGGAAATTTTGCGACTTCCTATATTTACCCGTCTACTATTGCCGTCTATTCAGTATTCCTAACAATCTTAGGCTTTATGAATTAATTTTCTTAGGTATGGCAAATTTTGCGGTTTTTTTACCATTATAAGATTATGAGAAAAGTGTGTAACCTTTGGGAATTTTTTGGTCGATTGGTCTACAACTTCTATTTGGCCATCTATATTTACCATTTATTAATTCTACTTACCATCGCCATATCAAGCGCTTTTAAATAAACCAAAATACTTTGCGAATTTCGCGGTTTTTTGGACCGTTTATATTAAAGTAATGTAAAAATTCACGAAGAGCTCCTGAAAGCAAGTAACCAAGAGAGCGACACGAAGTGGCCGTCGCTACTGAACTTCGGCGTGCTAAAAGGGAAGTTTACGATCAAAGAGTCGGTCGGTGCCGAAATCTCGTAGGCTACACACGCGTTCGAAAGATCTAATTAAACTGACTCAAGTTCATACACACCCACCATTGTTTAAGTTACAAGTTCATTCCACATTATATTAATAAATAATCTAATAATAATACAAATGCCGTCATCTATGGATTTATTTGCCTCAAGCCAGAAACCCAGGGGTCACAGGTATATAACCTATGTTCAACTCTAGGTTATTAACCATCTGTGTGCCAAATTTCATTCGAATTCGTTTAGCCATTTCTATGTGATTAAGTTACAAATACACAAACATTCACATTCCAAAGATTAGTTAAATGAAGGCAAAGATTGCAAAAGGGTTTATAAAGAAAACTCTACACTCAGAGAAAAATTAGAAAATTTCACTCTTGAATCAAGAACATTCGACAGCAAAGGTACTGTAAGAGTAATAATTCTTGATCCAAGAATGAATTTTTGATCCCGACATTCTTGATTCAAGAGTTTCAGTACTTGATCCAATTGCGAATAATTCTATCTTTTATCATCACCCACCTCACCCACTCTATTTTCTAAGCAGTCATGGATTTTGAGTTAGCCACATGACAGATAAACATTTTTCTTTTAATTTACTTTACTGGGACTTGAGCTTGGTACCTTGAAGACTGAAACATGCACAGTTGGACGGGGGCAGCGTAGCTCACTCGACTATTCTCCATAAGCTACAAGTCGCAGCGAAACCATATTTATAAATCAACGCATTTGTTTTTTTTGCCGGCCGCAAAGGTTCGACCGGGTGGCCGAGTGGATCAAGTCCCCGTAGGAGCATATATTTTCTTTATATTTTATGTTTATAAACTTCATGTTCAACATTAAATGAATTTACGGCCGTCCACTCTCATTTGACAAGGACATACTGCGCATGCGCTGTCTCTTTATGAGAGAGCGCGCCCAACGTTATTCTTTCAAAGTTTGCGTTTACTTACTCCACTTGCCACATTAAGAACGAATTTAGCTCGATATCAAGAGCGAAAGTCTTGCAAAATTCTAGAACGAATAAATTTTTTTTCAAGAACGTTCGTACTGAAATTATTCGTTCTAGTTTTTTTTTAGTGTAGACCTATTGGTGCCATTTTCATCCACTACTCGGTTGTGAGGTGTTTTTGGACCTTTATTACGGGTGGAGCCTGGTGTGACCTGCTTCACTGAAATTTAGAATACAAAGCATTACTTTGCTAGATTCCTAAACCGCACTTTACTTTGGAACGACGCTGCCAAATAAGACACTGTTTGTAGCTTTGAATGCTTAAATCACAATAAGATTATCAAAAAATGTTACTCCCAAATCATTCAAGGTCAACATTTTGATCTTCTTTGCCCTGCTTATCATTCGATTAATCAAATCGAATTCGTCAAGCCATAACAATTTATTTCTTACATCCGACTGCATTCCTACCGAGATGCTTTGTTAAATGCTTCGATGATAATAAATTCATTCAAATGATAAATGACCAGAAAAAGTTTCTGCATTAAATGAAATGAAATTTTTTTTTTGTATTTTTAAACAAATGTTTTTGCTTCAGCGAACAACAGGCAACAAATCAATATCGACTATGTCAACGAATATGTACAATATATTAATACATATCCATACATATCTGTGGCTCTGTATCTCTTCGTCTCTCTGAACGGCAATTCATCTTCATCATTTCCAATGTTTGTGTTTTTTTTTGGGTTGCTGCATGCCAAGCGTAAATCCGCTGCGACAACGCCCAGTGAAAAATTTTGCATACACACCAAAATGAAAATCGTTAAGGAAAAATGAAAAGTAATAATCAGTGTGCGTGTGTGTGTGTGTGTAAGCGAGGGGGTGCCTAATGCCAAGTTTATGTTGCCTACTTGTGGGGGCCACTTTAAAAAGTGTCAATTTGCCTGCCAGAGCAATTTTATTTTATTAAATGAAATTAGCATTCGCTGCAAAATTATTTTGTATGCAGAAGCTGTGCCTGTGTTGGGGAAATTTCATTAAGTGGAAAATTTCATTTCGTTTTTTAAGTAAGTTATTTCTATGCATTTCAATTATCAGGCGGGCACTTCATTAAATTCTATGAACTTGCTCATACGTTGACATTCACATTTTTTAAATTGTTTTTGTGCTTTCCCCCTCTGCCATCGTCTGCTTGTGTCATTTTGTGGGTTATCCCTTTACACATTCATTACGCTGGCTTTTGTGGACACACACATAATCTCTGTGCCAGAATTTCTCGCGCTTATAATCAGCACAGCCATTCGAGACTCGAGCAGTTTTCACGCCCTTTTCGTATTCCCTTTGTGGCAAGCTTTAATTCTGTGGTTGTACAACTTAAATTTATATCATTTGCTTTGGTCACAAGCCGGGCTAATTGATTGATGTGAACACACAGCAATTTCAAGGCAATTTCAAAGTTCAGCAATGCAGGCCAAAGGACACAAGATGGATGTGACTGCATCAGACAAGATAAACACAACTCTACAGTGAAGTTCTCGTTCTGCTGCAATCACAACATCTTTCCATTTGCTTCCCCTCCTTTTAGTTTGAGTTTTTTTTTTCCTAGTGAAATGTCAGCAGCAGTTAAGGATATGGAAGGCCGCCAGACTAACTGCTTGGTCCGCAATGAACTCATTAAAACTTTCTACCTAAGCTGCAATCAAAATGGCATTAAAAGTGCACAAATGTGAAAAATATTTAACTTTGCCTGGGCCTAAATAATAAGCAGGGCCAGACAGAAAGAAACAGAGAAAAACATTTAATTAATTTAATGAGCATGTGTGAGACATGAGAGCAGACTCATGAGAGAAGTGAGAGCTTGGTCAAATCGTCACTCAAATTTAAATTGGCATTTTAATTATAATTTTGAAACAAACAACAAACTAAAAAACTAAATTTTAAATTTGTTATTTATTCAACGACCACCACAATAATAATCAGAATACCGCAGAATGATAACCATGACCTTGTTAGGACTCCCTGCCCTTTTTGCCCCATAATTGCATTATGCATTTGCCTAAAAAGTATGCTTTCGAAATGATGCAACTCTCATTTTCATATGACGGCCAGGGCAAACAATAAGTGCGGAAACATGGCAAACAGCAGACACAGACACAACAGCAAATCCTTCTTCCGCCCTCCCACCCCCCCACCAAATCTGCATTTATGCATGACCATCACATGTGTGCATTTGTGTGGCAAGTTTCGTGTAATAACCAATTTGAAATGGCACCACACAGTCAGAACCAGAGTCAGAGTCAGAGCATGGGAGCAGCAAACTTTTGCCATTTTAATTTTGCTTGCTCGCCCCGTGTTCATTTTTTTTTCGCTCTCCTGGCTAGCACTTAGGCTGATTAAAGTGCACAGGCATCAGCAGTAGCAGCAGCAGCCATCACCAGGAACAACATGTAACAAGAAGAATAAGCGCTGTTACAACACATTTGCACATTTCCCATTAGTTAAGCCAAAATGTCAGCGTGTTCAAAAGTTAAAGCTCGTGCTGAAAACTAAATCAAATATGAATATTTTTGAATGAAATGGAATTTATGGAGAACTTTAAATAATAAAGGGCAGAATATTTAACATACAAAAGTTAAAGCTAATATAGTTTGTTTATTTCGCTTGAGACCAAAAATTATTTTAACATTTTTATACCCTGTACCCATTGAAAATGCGTATGAAATTGTGCAAATGTATGTATCAGGCAGAAGAAAACATTTCCGACCATAAAAAGTTTACATATTCTTGATCAGCATCAACAGCCAAGTCGACTTAGACATCTCCCCGTCTGTCTGCATGAACACGTTGATCTCAGAGACTAAAAAAGATAGAGACAGAAGACAGATCAACTAGGTTTTAGATTTGCAAAACTTCCACTTCCCCCCTTGAACCGCAAATTAAAAGGTACAACCTCGTGGCTTAATACATATAATCCAAGGCCTTTTCTAGGGCTTTTCTATTCTGAAAAGCGCAATAAGATCCGAGCAAAAACACCAAAGTTATTCACGAAACAATTTTGCAGGCAGCTAGGGCTTTAGAGTCAATGTGCGCGAGCGTATGGATGTGTTTTATTTTGTTTAGTGTGGAAAGCACTAAAAGCCAAAAAATGTGGGACACGATATTCCTTACCCACTCAAACCAGCCCTACTCTCCGTTGCCCTCTTCCGAAACTACCGCTAAGTATTACTTCGCTAGGGGAAGATGGCACGAAGGAAGTTGAATTGCGCTGTCTTTCAGAGCAACGCAAAAATTTCAGTAACTCTGCAGCCATGGTTCATGTAGCACTCCAATTGTTTGTGCGAGCTAAGTTGGATGTCCATCGAGTCAATGAGTGTGAATGGTCTCCCAGACTTAGCTCTTCCCGTCAGTGGTTGGTGGTACTCCACCTCGCCTACCGTTGCATCTTTCTCCTCTTTCGTCGATGCTCATCTGCTTCTCTGCTTTCACACACCAGCACACCACCTGCACGCTCTTTTGCAACCTTGGCTGTATGATGGCACGTTGTCGATGTCCACCGATATTTGCCATAATTCCCGATAAGGCATTCGTTGCTCTGATGGCCTTTTCTTCCACGTACGCTAGGTGCCTTTTAAAATGTAGCATATGGTCCAGCATAACCCCCAGGGTTTCTTTCTACTGAAAAAAACTGCTTTGGTTTTATGGGGAGCCTGGCTTAACCCGTTGTCCTCTAGCCAGTCAGACACCCACACTATAGCGTCGTTGGTTCTACAGTGCACATCCTTCTGCGATGATCGCGATGTCATCTGCAAAGCCAACAATGCCGATGCCCATCGGTGTAGCTACACAGAGAAAAAAATTCAAAAGCTACACGGAAATGTAGAATTAGACCGGGTTTTTCAACCCATAATTTTTGTGTAGCTTTTCTACACGCCGCGTGTAGCTTTTTGAATTCTAAACACCACGTGCAGCTTTTCTACAAGCCGCGTTCAGTTTTTTCATTTCAAAATGCGGCGTACAAAAAAGGTACACAAAAGTAATAGGTTGAAAATCCCGGTCGAAACGTGTAGAAGTCCCACATTTTTTTTTCTTATTCTGGTAGATTTGAAATCCCGACCCCTTGGACTGAAACACGATTGGAATGATGGCTTAGACGTCTCCGCCACCTTACGCGTGTAAGGCAAGGCCTCTAAGACATTACTTGTATTGAATTTGCTAAGTCACAATCCAATATTTGCTTGCTTGTAATTCTCAAGTTCTAATTCAACGCAATCGAAAAAAAAAAAAAAAAAAAAAAAAAAAAAAAAATTAAAAAAAAAAAAAAAAAAAAAAAAAAAAAAAAAAAAAAAAAAAAAAAAAAAAAAAAAAAAAAAAAAAAAAAAAAAAAAATAAAATAATAAAAAAAAAAAACAAACCAAACAAACAAACAAAAAAAAAAAAAAAAAAAAAAAAAAAAAAAAAAAAAAAAAAAAAATAAAAATAATATTATATAAAAAAAAAAAAAAAAAAAAAAAAAAAAAATAAAAAAAAAAAAAAAAAATTTAATATTATACATTTAAATTTACATTTTTTTCTCCCCCACTCCCCCGGGTTTGTTTTGTTTTGGTTTTTTGTTTTTTTCAAATCCCCACACGCGGGATAAAAAAAAAAAAAAAAAAAGTTTTTTTTTTTTTTTTTTTTTCTCCCCCCCCCCCCAAAATTTTTTTTTTTTTTTTTGTGGGAAAACAACCCCCCAAAAAAAAATAGTTTTTTGTTGTTTTGTTTGAGGAAGGTTTAAAACAACCCTTTTTTTTTTGGTGGAAAGGGAAAGGGAGGGGGGGGGGGGGGGCCCCGTTAACCCTTTTAAAATAAGGGCAAAGAATAAAAAACAAAAAAAAAGAAAAAATAAAAAGCACTCGTGTACTTGCGGACCATGATATGTCCGAGCTATTATTAATACATAATTATATATTAAGTATTAAAAATTGTAACATATCGAAGCACAATCGTGTCTTTTTGGAGATTGCTAGCGGTGTCAAACCTCTAATGATCTATATATTCATATATTTCTCTACTTCCCTTAACCCAAAAAACGGCCACTGCGAATAAATATATACAATATATACAATATGTTTTCACCCAGATATGAACAGCTCAGCTTTGGCTTCTTTAACAAATCTATCATCGACAGCTCTTCAACATATTGCATTCAATCTGTTTTTTTCATTGTTCGCCCATTCCGATTGCATTCAATATCGGTTATTATGGAGCTGCTCGACAACCATTTCAGCATGTCTCACATATTGTTGCAAATGTTTCTTTATTTTTCAGCAGCAGGAAACCCTTTTCAAAATTCAATTCATTGTTGTATCTACAAGTTGGCAAACAAATAAAAATGACTTCATTGAATTGTGAATTTGTGCAGCTGTGGGACTAGTAGCAGCAGAACTGAAACGGGGACAGCATGAGTGACAGCAACTTTTTGTGTGTGTGTTGTGGCCACAAGCAACAAAATATGTAATTTTTAATATTTTTACCATTTGACATTTGACCACCATACACCCTTGAGTGGGAATATGAAAATTGTGTATCAAAAATTTGCAATTGGAATTATTGATAAACTGTCTGTCGCTGGCAGGATTTGCCGCAGAGCCTTTGAGTTTTGAACTTGTCTTCTTCGATTAATATGCAAATGCGCGCTCATAAGTATGCTGTGAAAAGTACGATAAATCCTTCAAATCAAAGGCAAAGCAAAACTTGGCAAATTCAAAGTGAAAGTTCAGGGAATGTGTGTGTGCATTCAGGCACTTGCCAGCTCCTCTCCTCCGTCTCCTCCCTTTTACATCAATTTTAAACGATTTTCGACGCAAAATTTATGCATGTCTGCTGCATTTTGTCGGGCTGAGTGCATGTGTGAGTACATTTGAGTGCACTCTGCCAATAATGCGCACAATTTAAGTTTCGCCAAACATTTGTTGAGCAGAGTGTGGCATAGAAATTGAATAAGAAAACGTAATAGAACGAAATCTTGTTGAAAACTTTTATCTCATAATTTATGGGTCGACAATAAAACGAAATGGAATTAAATGAATTGTTATGAAATGTTTTCATAAGTCGCTCGACCCTCTTGCTCGCTTGTTATTTATACATAAGCGCAGACAAGCGGTCTCGTTTAAATACACTAACACCTCACCGGCAGACACACTTAAAGTGGGTGCGGGGGGTGGAAGGTTGGAGGGGGACACACACACACACACACATAACCATTCATTTCCTGTGTTGAGCTCATGAATAAATGAATTTATATCGACTTCTCTTGGCAGTTGAACTGCATTGCATACTTTTCTGCGCTTATCCCAGGACTTGTAGAGACATTCCCATATGCTCACGTACAGTTTGTACGGGCTTGATGTTGTGGTGTGCGCTGGATGCCATTACCCTTGTAGGCAACCCAGTGCACAAATGTGCCTTTAATCGAATGCAAGCTGCAATTGCAACTTAGTCAGATGAAATGTTTACATAAATCACTTTTGTTATTCGTTCTAAAATTAAAGCGCTATTTTGTTTTGGCAGGAATTTAACATATGGAAACCGCCGATTTTAGTAATTCGTTGTTTTTCGGAATAATAAAATAATTAAGGAAACCAGCAGCAGCACGCAATAAAATTTGAACTATTTTTTGTGTGAAACGCTTTCTTATCCCTGAGAAGAGACTTTTCAGTATCTCCCAGAAGAAACGCTCTCTCTCCTCCCAGAAGTGTCGCAGAGTGGCGAGTGGCGAGTACTATGCGATATCGCCAGAGTGAAGCGACACCTACTGGAAGAATTGTATTCTTATCTTCTGTGATAAAAAATGTTTGCTGGGTTTCATTAAATAAAACTTAAAATTGTTTACATACACAATTAATTTGTTCACCAAGTCTAAGTTGGCTTTTGATTTTATCATTCGTTTGACAACTATTCTCCGCTACAAATTTGCCCGACTGGACTGCGTCTGCAGAGAGTCAATATCACTACCCGAACTAGGCTAAAAATGTGAGAGTTTATTAGTGCGCGAAAAAGAAGCTCTGTGAATTTGCTTCTACCCAATCGCTTCGAACTCTGGCGAGCGAATGACGGCTTTCTGCTCTCTTGGTCTCAGCTTCGTCATGCGTTCGGGTTGTGTACGTGTGAAAAGGGAAATGTTTTCGGCCCCCGGGCGCGAACCAGAGACCATCGCTGCTGTAGACTCTATAGACTGTAGTATGAGTTAGGGCCAGGTATGGGCAAACGCATGGGGGTTGTGGTTGAAAAGCACAATTAAAATCTCAAGTCCATAATGTTTGTTTATAGTTTTCATAAGGCTCTGATTTTTTTATTTTGATACGTTTTGTAATATGCTAAAATAGGCAAATGATACCTTTATTACCTATATGCGTCAATCTGCTAAAATAGGCAAAGAAGTGTCTATTCTTGGGAAAATATCGATTCATTTTACAACAAAATATCACTAACGATTTAAATATTTTTAGAATATGTTTCAACCCTAATTTTAGACGATTCTTAACTGATTTTTGAGTCATTTTTTATTTTAATTTCATTATTATGATAATACTTATTAATAAAAATAAATAATCGACGATGTTTGACTTCACTTGTCTCACGAAACACGAATGCTCATGCACGAAGCTTTGTTTTTTCTCACGGTCACGGAACTAAAAAAAAGAAAGGAAAGCTAACTTCGGCTCGAAAGAAGTTTATATACTCATGCAGCTTGTGAAGTGTAAGAAATAAAGGCTTTGAATGATTATCATTTTCGTTTTGTACAATGTTAGTTGAGTGATTTCCAAAGCTCACCAATAGATGGCGCCACTTTCTTTTGCATGGCTGATATAAGATATTTATATATTTAAAGAATTTTGTTAAAATCGTAATGTTAAAACTAGATAATATTTATAACTAAAGTAAAAAAAAAAAGTTTTTCTACCGGAACTGCTTTTTTCGACCGATTGTTCCTACGGCATGCTATAGATATCCGATAGGGATTTTCTGTAAGCTTTACACCCAAAGCACTTTATTCTGGGTCCTAAAATATTATTCTCTTGCTTAAAAAAATGTTTTGGCAAATAAAGAACCAAAAATTAAATTTATTAGAAATTTTGGGCAAGTTTTTCATACTGACATTTTTAAGATTACATGACAAAAATTGTTATAACTTCAACAATTTTCAAGCTACCAATATGTTCAGGCATGCAAAATGTTTGGAGAAGATGCGGCTTTTACATATATTTTGCAGTTGGAAATGCTTCTTTTTATAAGTTGCAAACATCTAGCTGTCAATTGTTCGCTGTGCAATTGTTAGCTCAAACAGCTCAGGTCAGACAACACTTGGCTTAAGTTAACTTATTAACAATTAATATAACTTCTTGCCACTTAGTTGCCATGTGTGTGTGTGTGCGGAAATGCTGAGTGCAATTTTAATTTAATAAAAAACTTTATAAACTTAATTTAAGCTTTATATCAATATTGAATGAATTGTGTGGGGGTGAGAAATATTTGCACATCTCAATGAATTGAGTGCGGGCGAAAACGGTTTTTTGTGCCAACGATGGCAATTTTTCTGATATGAAAATCAGCAGTTTTTCTTTGGTTTCTCACTCTCTCTCTCTCGCTCTCTATCTGTCTCTCGCGTCTATTTGGCCAACTGTTGACAACATTGCCTTGACTTTTAAGATTTAAAAAGACAACGAGAAAATATTTCCCCGTCTGCTATTTTAAGACTTTGCCTTTGTTGTTTTTGGCGCCGATTTGGTTGCAAAAATTTGTTATAATAATAAAAATTTAAGGAGAGTTTAACAGCGCAAAATTTACAACATTTTCAAACTGTTGCACATGACAAAGTGAGTGACATTACGCATACGTCACGTAAGCCACAAAAAAAACTCAAAACTCACACCCCAGAGTTGCTTGCTTTGGCATTTTAATCTGAGTGCAAGTTACATGAGAGTTTTTGTTGGTATTTTATATTGTTTTTAAAAGCTTTTAATAACTTTTTTAAACGTTGAGGGTAAAATGTAAAAGTATGCCAAGCATTTGAAGGCAGGCGCGGTTGAAGACGGCAACTTTTATTATAATTTAAGTTTACTTTACTTAGTTACTT
Organism: Lordiphosa clarofinis; assembly: GCA_018904275.1. NCBI lineage: Eukaryota > Metazoa > Arthropoda > Insecta > Diptera > Drosophilidae > Lordiphosa > Lordiphosa clarofinis. The sequence continues at coordinate 1,028,284 of JAEIGQ010000115.1, read as the reverse complement.
ATGCCTGCCTTCTCTTTATTTGCAGTTTTGGAGCCAGCTTTTCCTATGCGCGATGTGACCATTAATCGTAATGTCGATGCACATAAACTGTTTGATGTCCTGGGCGAGGTCGGACGGTATGTAGAACCCCCAGGGGTTCAACAGCATCAATAACTAATCTGATTTTACCTTTAGCGGCAAATTCGGCACCGTGTACAAGTGTCGGGACAAGGCCAATGGCCTTCAATTGGCTGCCAAATTTGTGCCCATACCCAAGCGTGAGGATAAGCGGAATGTGGAGAGAGAAGTGGAGATTATGAATTCATTGCAACATCATCTCATTATACAATTGTATGCTGCATACGAATATCAGAAAATGATGTGCGTCGTCCTGGAACTGTAAGGAAGAAGAAAATTTTGCAAAAACATTTTGTTGTTGTTGTGTGTGTGTTACTATCTCCTCTCTCTCTCTCTCTTTGGCACTTGCTGAACTTCTTAACTTTGTGTTAGTTTTATGTTTCTCTTTTGTTGTTAACATTGTTGGGGACACAATATCTTGCAATCAGTTGGAATGTGCACAAAATACGATTTGCACGTACGCACATTATCGTAAAGTAGTAAGGCTCTCCACCCCCTACACACACACACACATACTCGCAGAGCAACAAACCCCTCTAGCAACAGGTTGTCTCTTTCGCACACCAAGTTTTCGCTGAAAGTTTTTGGATGCTAATGAATATGTTAGGCCTCTTATAGACCATAAAATAATTTGAGACAGGTGCTGTCCCCTGGCCTTGACCCACTTTTGGGTTATAAAAACGAAACAATTCCAAGTTAACCTTTTGTCTACCTAAATTAATTTCTAGCTCCACAAACTGCAAAGTGTCTAAAGAAACTTTTATTGTTGTTCTGTCTTGCACAAAAGTTGGCATATTCATAATAGAAAATTCCTCACCAGCCACTGGTTAAAGGTTACCTGAGACAAAACTGTTTGGGATAAAATTTCTGTTTATTATTTTCCACAACCAAAAAAAAAAAACAATAAAATTTATCTGCCTGCCAGTGCTCAAATGACATTGTCAACGTTTGTTATAAATATTTAAATAATATTCCCTGGCCAAATATTTTTGCCCATTTGTATGCCAGGCTTATTGTTTTCCATATCAAACCAATTGAGGCTGAAATAATAAGTACAAAACACATTGAAGGGCTTTGATTGGAAGATTAGACACAGTTGCCCAGTGAAAATTTATGAAAATTTGTTCAAACAAACAAACAGATTTGATGACAAAAATAATATGACAAAATTGTAATATTGCAAATTTACAAAAACATTTCAAATAATTCCTCAAAACATCTAAACCACAAAGGATATGTGAAAAATAATATAAATTTAAATATAAAATGCCAAAAGTCAAACAAGTAGATTCAGAAGTTAGTAGAAGTAAGCTCCTTTCAAATCTGTAATATGAACTATCAATATTAGTAGAGTGGTATTCATTTAGTCAGAAGAAACTGCAACCGAGTCGAGTTTCAGTTCCGACCATTATGTTTTGGTAAAAGCTTCTCGGTTATTTTAGTGTTCGGTTTAGTGTTGCTACCTTTGCTTATCTTAGAAGGACTATAAACCCCCCAAAGCAACGACTATGTTTATTAAATGAAAAGGCAATTTACAACCTTATGTATGTAATCAGACTTTATTCAACAGGACATCAAAATCTTAATATTAAAGTAAATTAACTATATCCTGGAGAACAAACGCCCAAAACAAAACAATAACGAGAAGGCAAAAGCTAACTTCATCTTTGCCGAAGTTTTTATACCCTTGCAAATTTTTTAATACATCAGAGTTTACGAAGGTCAGCATTAAAACAAACCATTTTTACACCCTTGGAGAGGGTATATTAAAATTGGCCGGATGTTTGTAACGCATAGAAGGAAGCATCTCCGACCACATAAAGTATATATATTCTTGATCAGCATGACGAGCTGAGTTGATATAGCCATGTCCGTCTGTCCGTCCGTCTGTCCGTCTGTTTCTATGCTATCTATCTAAAACTGACGGAGGTTTTAAAGCTATCTTAACCAAACTTTGCCCGAAGTCTTTTGGTACAAATACGCTGCACATTTGTCGGAACCGGCCGGATCGGATGACTATAGCATATAGCTGCCATAGGAACGATCGGTTGAAAAACTAGTTTTAGTGAGAAAAACTTTTTTGTTTTCAATGCTTTCGCTCTCAACGCTCGTATTTATAAGTAATCACAAGAACCTTGTCGAAATCGGACAACTTTACAGTATAGCTGCCATACAAAAGTAAGGTAAAAAAAAGAAAAAATTTTAGGTTTTCAATGTTATCGCTTCCAACGCCCGTATTAATAAGTTTTCAATGATTTTACATCATTTCACCAAAATTTTTCGAAATCGGACCACTAAACCCACACAAAGCACAACACAGTATAGTCGGGCCGGCAGTTTTCTATTATCTATCAAATAAAACCCACTTTTCGACCGATAGTTCCTATGGCAGCTATAAGATATAGTCATCCGATTTTGACCAAAACTTTAAAATCTGTGTAAGAGCGTATAAAACTAATAATTGCTGAAGCGAGAGGCGTTTACAAAAAAAACAAAAAGTTTTTCTCACAAAGACCCTTTATTCAGCTATAAAAATTGTGTAGTGTACAGAAAATAGGAGACCTGTGAAATAAAATTCAGCTTACTTGATAGCTTTAAAACTGAAAGACTAGTGTTTGCGTAGTATAAACAGTCAGACGGTCAGACAGACGGACGGACAAAGCTCAATCGACTCAGCTCGTCGCCCTGATCAAGAATGTATATAGTTTATAGGGTCGGAAATGAATATTTCTATGCGTTGCAAACTTTTGCGCAAAATTTGTGTAGCTGGAACAGCAGGAAGATCTTTTAATATTTGTGGACTATTTAGCTACATTTTGTAGGAAAATCGAATGATTTGGGTAAACTCAATGTCGTTAATTGTTTGAAAAAAATATAAATGTCTTTATTGTGTTATGATGTTTTCTGTATTATACTTAGTATAGCAACGACTGCCTTAAACATTTCATTCCAAAGTTCGTTTGATCAGCGTTTCGTTCCACTATTGTTCCTGTCTAACTCTCTAAGAGGATAACACACATACAGAGATCCCCAGCCGAACACACTCGTCAATTGTTTTCGAATGCTGAAAGTCAGAAAGAGACAGTCTTATTTTACTGGTCTGAAGTTCTGGATCCTATTGGTTCCAAAAATATCGGTTTTTGAAAAATATCCGGTCTTAAATAAAAAATTTTAGTCGGTTCTTTTCGACATTTATTTTCAAGGCAACTGCCGTTATTCAGATGCTTAAGAAATTGCGTAGTTTCAATTAGCCGATACGCACAAGCAGACGTCGCAACAAAAGTAATTGCCTGGATTTGTCCGCCAGCCGGGCGCGCACATAGACGGCGCAATAGGTGCAGTGTGCGCAATCGAGACTCGCTAAGAACGGTTGTTTCTTCTAAATTTGTTGTTGTTGTCTGATTGCCCCCAAAGTCAAATTTTTTTGCCCAGCGCTAACCTAGCCGATTAAATGATTAAGCTATTCAGCTCAACAGACCGCATCAAGATCTAATATGCACCCGTGTTAGGGCTATTCCAATGTCAAAACGAATTTCTAAAGTCAGAGCAAAAAAACCGAGATTGAACCGAGATTGAACAAATACTCATATTATTCTTTAATTAAAATGTGCGTAATTCAGGACTATTCAGATGTAAGAGTAGGGTCAAAAAAGTTCAAAAATTGTCTTTATTGTATTTATTGTTGGACTAATATCTAGTAGTTTCGCATTACACAAATTCCAGATTTACAATTTTCTCTTCCTTTTCAGCAATTTTTAGGTTTTTAAATGTTTGACTTAAAGACCGAATAGAGCAAAATGATTGGAATCCTACAACAAATAGCTTGTTGCCCGTTGCCCCTCAAAACACTTTAAATATTTGTAAAGTAAAACAAGTTCCAATGTTTAATAATTTCCCAACAGAACACCAACCATTCACCAAAGGAATAAACTCGCTAGATCCACTTTACCAAATTTTAAAGTTAGTTTTCGTAATAAGTTGCGATCTCTGAGTGAAAAACATGAACTAACTAAAAAAAAGATAAGAAAAACTCTAAAACGTTTTATCTTTTTTGACCACTGAAAGTATTACCAAGTATTGTAATACCTTCAGTGATTTTTAAAACCAAAGACCATACAAAGCATAGATAGGACAATCACATACAAATGAATGCAAATTATTTATTTGACTTGTCCTTTCCATGCATTGTATACAACTTAGTTGATGTCGGTCACTCACTATGGGAAGGATGTTCATGTATTATCTGATTTTCGTTTTTGGCTGAACAAAACAAAGTTCTTGTAAATAACATACCTAGCCTAGAATGCCTGCATGTGTGATAAAGCTTTAATAGTTTTAGTATTAGTGTTAATTAAACTTAAACTTAAACTAACCTGCTCTTCTTTTTTCATCAAAACAGCATTGAAGGTGGTGAACTGTTTGATCGCGTGGTGGACGATGAATTTGTGCTAACGGAGCGCGTATGTCGGGTCTTTATACGCCAAGTGTGCGAAGCCATGGCCTTTATACATGGCAATGGAATAGTGCATTTGGACTTAAAGCCAGAGAATATATTGGTACTCACACAAAAGGGAAATCGTATTAAAATTATTGACTTTGGTTTGGCACGCAAATTTGATCCTGATAAGCGATTGAGGGTAAGCATTACCATTTTGAGTGGATTGGTATGAATTTAACTAAATAACATTTATTAAGGTACTCTTTGGCACACCGGAATTTGTGGCGCCAGAAGTGGTGAACTTTGATTGCATCTCATATGGCACGGATATGTGGAGTGTGGGCGTTATTTGTTATGTGCTGTAAGTTTTTGATGTGAGAATTAATAATCAAGTAATGTAAGTGCTCTCTTAAGTAAGGGCTAGGACATTTATAAATACCAAAAATATGAATTTAAAACAAAAGTTTGAATTTTGTGTTCGAAATAGTTCTAAGTAACAATGGTAGTTATATTCCAAAAATTTCAAAGCAAAGCTGGGTAGATATAAGGTTTGTTCTGGGCACTTAGTGGCCCTTTTTGCTCTTTCAGGTGGTGCCCACCGAAGCTATGCGGTACGTCATAAGTCATACGACTTACAACCAAAATCAAGCCACTCTTATTAACAGACTTTATTTAACAACCTGACTGTCCGCTCGTATCAAGAAATGGTGAATTTTAAATAAAACTTGCCTAGTTTTGGCCTAAAGCTGTCAGATTTTCAGAGATTAAAATTACCAAAAGCAATTAAGTCAAGTGTCCTGACTACAAAATACCCTGTTACTTTATGTGTAAAGCGCAGACATGTGCAAAAAAACGCCAGACACGGCGTGGTTGCTAAAAACTAAACAGAAATATTTTTGTTTATAGCAACAAAAACCCCAGTTTGAATGCAAATCTGCACTCAAACTGTTGGTCACTGTGTGAGAAGTGGGAAGGAAATCTCTATCACTAAGATTGGGGACACACATTCAAAGGGTACAAGCTATTAAATCGTTTAGGAATTCCCAAACGATTAGGGCAGCTCTGGCATGGAGACCTTAGCTGTTGGCGTCAGTACAATCGGGCAAAAATCGCTGATGAGTTGGAAGAGATACCAATGAAACAGCTGTACGATTAACTAGCCTCCTTTGTGTTGTGTACTGTTCTTGTTTTTGAAGTTAATTGCTCACATTGCGAGACCTCGAACCGGCATAATATTGAAGATGTGTGCTTCATTTACTCAAACATTCACAAATTCCGTGTCTTTTATCTGAAATAATGAAATAGGATTTTAAACAAAACGGCGCAAAAAGAGTTTCCTTTGTCACAAATAACAGTCTCCTTCAGACACGATGAAAAGGGAAACGAAATGTCCTAAACCTATATCAGACGGGGCCAAATGGAGAGGACAAAAAAGTGCGCTAGTGTTTGTGAACAAGAGAGCTCTCTCCAGACAACACGCGATTTACTTACAACGCAGTGCTGACCGATTCAAACAACCATAACTTTGGCTCGCGTTTGCTTTAAAACACAACTGACTTCGGTTCATATGAGCTGAAGGTGGCCGCATCTGACCTATATCTTTTCTCAAAGTGCTATTTGCTCAATTAGCGAAATTTTGTTGGCCTACTTTCTGCATATGCTTCGACAACACAGACTAGGATATACAGACTGAGCCAGAGTTCCCTAGCCATAGTCCCTAGGGCACGAACACATACGCCAATTTACACCGAATGCTTACCGAAGTCATGCTACTGTCTGATGAAGAGAGACACAGTCAGCTGTTCGCTCGCACTTACGCTCTCTGAGTGCACTTGGGAATTCGTTAGTCTTGCTCTAACCACTGTGATTTCCTATGAGCACTATAGCTATCTCTATGCGGACTATAAGTATTACGTTCGGCTCTATCGCTCAACACCACTCAAAATTGAAAGGCGGAACAAATTTTATCTCTAATACTCATTGCTTCATCTTCATTAGACACTCTCTTTTGCTCATGTATGTTTGTAGCACGTGTGCCTCAATAAACTGCAAGTGTGTATGAGCGCTTGTAAGCTATTTTGTCCTCCGTCTTCTTTTACTCAACAATAAAAAGTGTGCACAACCTTGCTTGATTTGCTCAGCAAGAAAGAGTCGAGCGAAATTATTCTCATCAAGCGAGTGTTTCTCTCATCGAGAACTTGGAAACAGAAAACACGAGAAGAACCAAATCAAGTGTTCTGTTGAGGGAGTGAGCTAGTTTGACCCTGTCGTTTCGGTGACCAGACAGCTTATAATAAATTAATTGACCATATTTTGCTAGCTCTGTCTTAAACTCAAGAACTTACCTATAAAAATTTGAGCCTTTTACTCTGAAATAGATGGACATTCAGATAGACAGAACAGGTACCAAACTTTTAAAAGAAAAGTTCAGTTCTTAACTACATTATTAAGAACATACTTAATATTTCTTTAATTTCGTTATTAAAAAACCCTACCAGCAAATTTTGAATATTTCTTAAATTTAATTAAGACTTGCTCCGGTCTCCCTAAGGGACAATTTAACTTGGTAGCAAACGAAAAACTAATTAGAAAATTATGTACCATTCAAGAATTTCATAATCAAAGAGTATAGGTTATGTTCCCACCCCCCAACCACCCTCCGTCAGTCTCGCCCCATCTTCCCTCGTTTTGCTAACCCGACAAGGCGAGAGAATTTAATTTAGTTAATTAAGTGCTAGCGTGTGTTTTTTTATGCGTTGTATTTATTTTCCTTACGCTGCTTTTACATTTCATGTTTATTGACTTTGCCATACCGTCCCGCCGCCCTACGCCCACTCCATCACTCTGCTCCACACATGACAGCATCTCAGGTCTGTCGCCATTCATGGGCGAGAGCGACATTGAAACAATGTCAAATGTAACCATTGCTAAATACGATTTCGAGGATGAATGCTTTAATGGCATTTCCCCGGAGTGTCTGGATTTCATAGCCAAGCTGTTGGTAAAAGACTTGAGGTGGGTTTTTAATTAGAAATCTAGTCATAACCAGGGCATCTTTTAATCAACCAAAAAACCAACTCCCCCAGCACCCGCATGACAGCCGCCCAGTGTGTGCAACACAAATGGCTACAGCAACGCCCCGTGGCAGCCGCCACGCCCCTTACAAAGGGTGCGTCCAAGGCGCGCTTGAAATGTGAATCACCCATTACGGTTGCCTCCGAATCTTCAGAGGATTCCACGGAAACAATTGAAGACGACGAGGAGGCGCATAGTGTGACGGAGGAACAGAATGAGGAGAGCGAAGAGCTGGCCAAGCTGTGCAGTAAGAGTGAACTGGAGGTGAGTGAAGAGGTTGATATGGCGAACTACTAGATCCACTTACCTTCTTATTCATTTAGGACAAAGAACTGGATGCTACCAAGGATAACCTCAAAAATTTCATAGTACGTTGGGAAACGCATCCAAATAGTCCCTATGTCTTTGATGTGGAAGGCAATGTGATTGCCCCATTGAACGAGACCAGCTACACGCATCCGCGACGCTCCAATCAGGGTCCGGACAGCATGTCCTCCTCCCGAGGTGAGTACTATCGCGGAGGGTCCCAACGGCAGCGTGAACGGCATGCTCTCATCCATGGCAAATGAGCGACAGAGCTCCTAACGGATCTACCGTTTAATTACACAGAAAACTAATTTTTGTTCTTAACTTGAAAGGGGAGCGCAATGAAACGCGTTTTCTCTCTCTCTACCCTCTCTCTCTCTCTCTACTATCTCTGTCTTTTCGTGTGTATTAACCCCATTTCTATATCCTTCCGCCTAATTGTAATTTATGTAACTTATATTGTGAGCGAGAGAAAGATAAAGCCGCAGGCGTAGGCATGCCCAGCTAGAACTGTTGTTAATGTTTACTATAAGAAATAACTGTAGCCATAATTTTATTTACTTATTAACCAATTTGACACTGTGATAAAAACAGCCAATGACAAGAAAAATGAAAAAGCAAAGGAAAAACAAAAATATACTTCAAATTGCAAAAACAAACATCCAACACAATCGAAATATCTATTGTTCTTTTGAGCTAGACCTAGTTAAACCCTTCCCAACCCATTCCCAAAAAAAAAAGAATCACACACATACTAGTTCAGGTTTACTATTTCAACATACACATAGCCACAATTTCTGGTTTAACCAGCCAGGTAAGCCCAAGACTTTTTTCATCATTTCAAAACGAAATCAATTCAAAATTCAAAAAGACAAAGTTCATCCACCATCCGTGTTTTGTCTGTCAGGGAAAGCGTTGTTCTTCAACATTCATTATCTCATAGAGAGAGTTGTATAAAATAGGTTAAAAATGTCTATAAAAATAAACTAATTTTCTGTACTAAAACTAAACTAACATTGTATGAAACTCGCTGCATTTTGTAACTTAACTGCATGCCAAGCCCACGACGCGTGCAGCAATTTTACCCCTTCTATGCTTTTTATGGTCTTTGCCAGAAAGTTGTGCTAATGCCCTTGCAAATGCTTGTTGTAATAGATAGCCATACGTTCCAAATTCAAAAACATAAGGCAGGGTAGCTGATGAAATGGGTCCTGTAAGCTATAGGTGTCACATTTCTGCCTTATTTTAACCATCTTCCAAAAATTAGTAGTTGTCTTTAATTTGTCTTGTATTCCACTTAACTCATTTCAAACTAGCACACCTCGACTTGACTTTGCTCGTCAAAAATTTTGTATATAACAAATTTTCAGACAATTACAATAGGCAAGAAGATTCAGTTTATATAGCAGCGCTACCATTCCCACTTTCGCAAAAATTTTGTGATTTTAAACTGAATTTTGTCATCAATTCAACTTTTGCGAAAGGGAACATAATATAATAGAAACGGTGGTGGCGAATCTAGATGATTTTCGTGCTCTGAACACAATCCAGTTTTGGGAAATTATTCATGGAATTATTATTATGGGGAACCCACAAACACTATCGACCCACCGTATACTATCATTTCTTAGCTTCAAAAAAAAAGGTAGAGCAAAAAATTTTACGATGATTTTAAGCGAAGATATACCACTCTTAGTACAGGTAAGTATGTTACGGTAGGCAGTGCAAAATGATTTCAAACACACTTTTTCAAAATGGTATATCTACGCTTACAAAATCGTAGAACTGTTATGGAAAAAATATCTTTAAGCTCAGAATTAGAACTTTGTTGTTTCCCCACAAAACGCGTCTGACAAGGGTCTACTTTAAGCTAAAATTACAAAAAATCCAAAAAAAAATACAGACTGTTGTCCACTCTTCATTAAACTAAAAAAGATTCATTTTGTTGCCTTGTGCAATTGTTCAATTTAAAATAGGGCGGGAATATTCCCCCCTTTGATATACATCTACGCTAAAAATTATTTTTTTTTAATTCCAAAATCGATCATTTTTTTCTATCTTTTGAAGGGGATTTAGAAAAATAAATAAAGATTTTGGAACGTCAGAAAATTCAGCTTTCAATTTAATCTCAGTAGTATGATCCGAATTTCAACGAACTATAAGATTGTCCATTTGCCCTTACATTGCTTATTGACACATTTCGGCCTTAAACTACTTAGCTTACCCGGCCTAAAAACAGTGTATTATAAAAAATACAGTCTGAAGACCCATATGGAAATAATGTTACGATCTCATACCGGTTTTTGGTTTAAAATTAGTCTCAAGATCGCAAAATTGTGTCGAAAATGAATATGGGAGCAAGGCTATACATAACAAACTTCGACTTAGGTTAAAAAAATGGGCATTATGGACTCTTTTGAGCCCGTGTTAAAGCCTTATAAGCCAAACTTTTGTACCTTTTTCGGGCCTTCCCAAAAAACACTCCTTAGACCTTTATAAAAATATGACCTGAACTTGTCTATAACTCCGAAAAATGTTCAACTTGTTCAATAAAAATGGGCATTAAGAATTCCAAGAAACTCTAATTATACTTCTACCAGCCAAAATTTGTCTAAAAAATAGGCTTAAGACCGGTCCTTAATATTCAAAATGAATCATTTTGAACAGCTATATATGTAGGTAGTATATGACAACTTCTTTCCAAGGTTAATAAAAATGGACGTTATGGATTCCTTGGAACCGGTTTTACAATGGAGTAGACAGCATTTTGCAACATAGGATCTGAATATGCCTATAACTCCGAAACTACTTTTATTTCTCGATATCATCTCGATTCTCGAACTCAATATTTTTCTTTATATTTTCAAGGACTTGTATTTATGTTCCGAATAGCGAAATTTAAATAATTTATAACGTTTTTTTAAGCCTTCTATAGAACAATTTTGAAATAAGTTAAAACCTGATCAAAGTATTCCAATTGAAGAAGATATATGACTTACACAAATAAAGATTTCTTTTTCAAATTTGTTCGTAGGTTTCTCAATTCTTTTTCTCAACCATTTTCCACATGTGTTTTATACAACTCTTTAACCCCATAAGCATGATCAATCAATTTAAGTATTCACGCTCATAAAATACTATCTATCTTTTGGCAGTCTAATCCTTTATGTTTAATCCTCCAATGGTGCGACACTTGCTCAATTTTTTTTATCCTAAACCTTTTGCAGTCTGTTCACCATCGCCCTGTGAGTCCATAGCCACATTGACAGATGATGAACGTGGTGATGTCGATGAAAATGAAGAGCAACCCGAGGAAGAGGAGACCCGCAGTGCGGATAGTCCCAATTCCGTGTCCACGCCCATCAATGAGTCACGCGAGAAGTTGTTTCCTTGCAGAGGCAATTCAGGATCGGGCACGCCCACTCCACAACATATATTCAATGAGAACTTTGACGAATTCTCAGGCAGTGAGAGCACAGTCCAACAGCAGAGGAGCCTGAAGAGCTATTTGCATACCTTCGATCGTCGAAACTCGGATACAACTTATATGCTGGGAAGGCGCAGCTCTGGCGAGCGCATTAATCTGGCCGAAGAAATAAGAAAGTTATCCGATCATTTACTTATGTTGGCAGAGATCAATACTAAACTGGGAGATGCAAAGGAAGAAAGCAGTTCGTCTAGAACTTCGGAAACGAGTTCGACGCAGGAGGGTCAGAAAATAACTAGTCGAGCTACAAGCAGCAGCAGCTCTCAACGGTTGACGCCTCGAGGTGGTATACTCAACAGCTCCAGCAGCAGTAGTCAACGCCAAACTCACTTGGATGACGGGAAAGGGAAAACCAAAGTCAGCTCCTTATCAGTACGCCTGCAGCAATCCATTGAGGAGACACCCAAGCTGAGTAATGGCAACGAGAGCAGCAGTTGGTCAAAATCCCTGCGTAACAAGTCCACTGTGAGTACTGTGACTACCTCCAATATTAAAAGCAGCACCACCAGCTCCTGTAGCAGTCAAATGATCACCGAGTCAGCCAGCAGTCGTCGAGCCAAATTCCGCATTAACCAAATGAGCCGAGATGTGCCCGTTGGCCTGCCCGATACCCATCAAACTGTCAATCTAGAGGAAGCAGCCAATACCACCAAGGATTGTCTATTGCATCTGCTGGAAAAGTACAATGATCAGACACGTATACGCAATCCTGTGGGTCGGCATCAAAGCATAAGTGTGGATTGGCATGTTAGCGATAATTTGGAATATCGTTCCATGAGCTCCATCAATGCCTTCTTCCAGCGTCACAATAATACCGGAGGCGGCCAAAAGGTCAAGCATATACAGGCTCAGCTGGAGGAGAAGGCCACGGGGAAGTAATAGTAGAGAGACAGATGATGATCCTTGTATATATTTTTGTAACTAAAACCAAATCTTATCTAGTTCAAGGAAGTTAGTTCAAATTGCAAACTCCTATCAAATATATGGCAAATGAATCAAATTAATATTTATGTATTTGTTGTAAGTAAAACAAAATGATATTAAATTATTGAAAATAAATGAGAAAACCAAGTAAATTATATGAATGAAATGGGGGAAACAAGGTAAGTTTATTCACTCCATTCCATTAACAAAATCAAAGATTATTCTGTTCTACAGACTAAGAAAAATAAAAACAATTTATTGAAAAAACAAAAATCAACTTAGTAAATTTACAAAAAATATGCTACATACAAATCTATTTAAATCTACCGCTACAGCCAGCCAAGAAGTTAGGAAAAATATCAACTACAAATTTATAACAAACAACAACATGGAGTTTTTTCTTTTTTGTTTTGTAATTCGTTTACAACTGGTTTCGGCTTCTTTTTCATGTTTTGTGTTTTGTTTTTTTGTGGTGTTTTTTTTATTGAGTTGTGTGTATGGGTTTTAATTATACAATGTTTTTAAATGTATGTATGTATATGTATGCATAAATATTAGGAGAATACTTTGGATTTTGTTCTAAGTTAAGTCTTAAAAGCTAAACGATCTCGTTAATGTAAATGTTATATGCAAAAATAGGCTCTGCCTAAGTGTAAATCTAGCATTTTGTACATAATAGTTGAGAGTTTGGGTGGGAGGGGAAAAAGTGCTTGTAAAATTACAATTCAAAGCAAATCAAAAAAACTTTGCTGAAAGTCAATAAAAAATAAATTTGTGTGGATTTGACAGTATAACAGAAATTTGTCAAAAACGCAGAAATTTGTTAACAAAATTTTAGCAATTTGCTTTACACTGGTCGCATTTAAGAAGAAGTTTTAGTCAAAAAACAACAACAATGAACTCAAGTAAAGTAAGCTCATTCTTATGGTTTTTTTTTCTCTCTTTCAAAAGTCACAAGGGCTCTAGCTTGGGGTAGAGCCTAGATGAGTTTTGATTTATTTCTAGTTTTTTAAAATTTCATTTGTTAGTTTCGTTTTAAATGTGCTCCATAAAGGTCTTTTCTTTCGTTAAGAACTAATCACTTAGGATATGGCATTTCTCACTAGAGAAATCGATTTTTCTTTAGCGCTTACAACTAAATGTACTGGTTAAGTGTATGGGGGATTTAGATTAGATTAATATTCGCAACTTTTGCCCTTGCACTGCACATTGAAAGTAGTTTTAAGCAGCGGCTTATTGGTATATAAAAAAAATCAAAGGTAAAATTACAAATTGCAAAATCAATTGTGACGCGGACGCTTCAGCATGGAACCAAAATGCGCGGCCAGGCCCAGATTGCTGCTGACGCTGGAGGAGGATGAAGAGCTGGTGCGCAGGCGTTTCACAGGCGATAGTTTTTTGGGCGCTTGGGCCAGACGCTTGCGCTCTTTCATAAACTCTGTAAAATAAGAGGAAACGAAAAACGTATTAATTACATGAAATTGGTAAATCAAAGTCAGCTGCAGCTTCCGGTTTCCCCCCCCATACACCCATCTGGAGTCATTGATCTATGCATACAAATAAAGGGAGCAAACAGCAGGCGCCGCCTGTTTTTGCACATTTTAATGGCACGTGGCTGGCCGCAAGCAAGTCCCTACGCCAGGAGTGAGGGTTGCAATCCTAACCTAAGGGTAGCTAAAAAGGCCAGACAGAAACCAGACAGCAGGGCTGAGAGTTCAGGTAGGCAAGTGAAAGCAAAAGTGGTGTTTGTTGGCTGGCCCTCTGTACACAGTCAAAAAAATTATTGGAAAATTTAAACCATTTTAGACATGAAATGGAAAAGTGTTCTATTTGAAGGGGGAAAGACAAATATCTGCAGAGTTGTATGAGGACTACTAATCCCACTTTATAAGGCTACAGAAGATCTCACATAGGAAGCACTAAGCAATATGATTCGGTTCGGAGAATCGAGCTCGTTATTAAGTACAAGGTTTGGATCCTGTACTTATAGAACCTAAGTTTTTGGTTTGAGTCTGAATATCCGTTTACAATTTTAAAAGGTAGCCTCACCTTTTACGTACATTACTATTTGAAATTTGCTTTCCCCGTTTCCAACTTGACTTATCCTTCTTTCTTCTTGAAATCGCTATATATATATTCGATTTCTAGAAAACGTTTTAAATTGTCACTTTAAACTATACTGAGCTATAAAGTATTTTTTTCCGGTCACAATGTAAAAAAAGTTAAGAAGATCTTAGAAGTTGACTTAAAACCAGGAAATCAAACCGAATATTATTTCAGTTCCGTATTTGGAACGTACCCAAACTTATGTTTCGCTAAAAGGTTAAGTTTTGGTACTAATATTGTTTCGGTATTCGGTTCAGTACCGATATACCGTTACGTATCGGTATGTACCGCTAATTTATAAAGAAAAATCGGTCACTGGTTTTGCATTCTTTAAATTATGAAATAAAAATGACTCAAAGGAAAATGTGGAAACTTTGTTGGGTGTTCATCTTTTTTATTTTGGGAACGTTTCTTAGGAAAAACTATGATGTTTTATGCCATTAAACTGTTTGGGAAAATTACTGATATATCTGAATTGTCTGTTTCCTTTCATTCAGATAAATCAAAGAATAAAATTAGTAACACTTTGAACCGGTCCTGAACCGAACACAAAAGTTCGATTCGTGTTTTTTGACTCAATCGAACCTTTTAAATTTTTAACCTTCCGAACCTGACCCATTATGCTTGAAAAATTTTCGTTTTAAAGAATATTTTTAGTGAGTTTTTTCCGAACTTCTAAAATTTTTACAATATTTTGACCGTTGAAAAATTGTTTTACAATATTGAATCGGACCATTATCTTTTCAAAATTATATCCAAAACTAATATTACGACTTCAAAAAGGAAATAAATCAAGGTGGCAAAAAAAATCCGTTTTTTTGATTTACTTAGAAGGTGCGGCCCTGGCAGAAAACTAATGAATAATTACTATAATAAATGTGGTCCATTTGGGTATTGATAAACGGTATTAATAAAATATCTCAACGATAACAAAATTCATGAACCAAGCTTAAGTTCGATAAGTAATTTAATTGGGGGGAAAGAGATTGGTGTCGCGTTTTTAAATTTCACAATACGTAAGTTTGGCTAAGTTAAAATCCTTTTTGAAAGCCTGCGATTTTACCAAGTTAAATAAAAGTCCACCAAAACTAAGAGCCAGCTTTGCAGTCTAGTTATTGCTCAGAACCGAAACTGTACCGATACAACGATTAGGATCCTTTCGGTCTTTTCGGTTCGAAGAATAACAGTTCTCGGATACCGGTATGACGGAAACCTCGGTAAGTATGACACTAGAAACTCAAAGTTTTCGACACAATATGGTCCTATCTCTTGAAAATAAAGTATCTAAAGTAAAAATCCATGCTTACGTAAAATTCTTTCTACAACTTTGACTGAAATAATCACATTAATAATGCACTGACCGAAATTGTATTTACTTTTACACAGAGTAAAAGAAAAAGAATCACGAATGGAATCCTAAAAATTTGGTTACATTAAACCTATTGTACCTATATTAGGTCTGATATGGTCACTAAGTACTTTTAAAACTTCAACCTCGGAAAAAACTTCGTTTAATTTAGATTTCAAACGAAATTGTAATAATTTTTCCAAGTGTAGCTTGCATAAATTTCACGCCTTGGTTGTGCCATGGTGTGTTGTAGGTTCTCTCAAAGCCAGCCACTTGGACACTCTAGTCCAATGCGGGTGCATACATAATGAGCATCCAGAGCAGACATTTTTTTATGATTATAAATTTCATTTCGGTTTCTTTTTTTTTTTTTTTGCTGTGGCAATCCGAGAGGGAGGTTTGATAATCAACTTCATATGGTGGTGCATTCACTATGCAGCAGCAGCAGCTTTCTCTAATGAGGTCAGAGAATAGTCACAGCTGTTGTTGGCATTTATAGAGAGGCAAACCCGCATGCGATTGATCTTCAAATCAACCCCCGCCTTGCATTCAACTATAAAACGAGATGGAACAGCTGAATTGTAAAACCCTTTCCTAACAGGACTCTCTAATTATATATAATTTTCGGTTAAGTTCCTGACTACGCCCACCATTCTTAAAGTTGAGCTCTATGGGAAAGTAATTCTAAAGCAATCAAGCCTGACGCTGGGAAAGGTCAAGCTTGGTCAGGCACAAACCACCCTCAAAACTCACCTGTGATTTTGGGCTGTCGCTTGCGCGTTGCTATCAAAGATGTGGCCGTTGCAGAAGTGGAGGTAAAGTGCACCAACAGCGACTCATCTTGTGAATCATAGCAGGAATCGTTATCGGTATTCGATTCTAGGGAAGAATTGACCAAATTGGATCCATAATTCTCACGCTCTGCACGCTCATTCATCAGCACATCCATTTCCGAAGCGGGGGACTCCGAGCGTGGAGCCACATGGGCGGCACGTGTGAGGGTATACATTTCAGGAGCAAAACTGGACTCTTGGAAACTAACACGCTCCCACATAAACGCAGATTTGCCAGCCAAAGGGCAGCCAGAGCGAAAATCAAAGCCCCATTTTTGGGTGGCCAGTTCCTGTTTGCGTTCCAGATCGGCATTGAAGGGGCTAGAAGCAGAGAGGGAGAGATCAATCTATATGTGGTAAATCAGACTTGTTTGGGTCACTTACGTTTTGGTGTCCTTTATATTAACCTGGGCCGAACCAAACAGATCGCGTTTGATGCGTTTCAATTGGCTGCCACAGGGCAGATTACGGCTAACCGCCGGACTGGCACTCATCTTGCAGAATTCACTCAGAACCACTGGATTGAGCACGCGTGCACTGACCATGTTTCGTTCTTGTTGGGGTTTTGGGGGGGTGAGACTGTATTTTTTCGCGTTCTGTGTTTTGTTTGGCTGTGCGACGCAGTTTTGAGGTCTCCTCTTTGGCCACTTGTTCGGAAATGTCAAAGTTTTGGCGCCAAAAACGTTAGTATGGGTCTCCAACACACCGACAAGGTCTCCACACCAAAAGTCTTAAGAGTGTGTGTGTGATTGTGCGTCA
This sequence comes from Lordiphosa clarofinis, assembly GCA_018904275.1. Classification (NCBI taxonomy): domain Eukaryota; kingdom Metazoa; phylum Arthropoda; class Insecta; order Diptera; family Drosophilidae; genus Lordiphosa; species Lordiphosa clarofinis. Next base: position 1,010,891 of record JAEIGQ010000115.1, on the reverse strand, counting down.
GCGAGAGAGAGAGAGAGTGGGAGTGGGAGAACGAGTGCCAGTGTTGTTGCAAGTTTAAGTTGTTTTCAAATGTGAAATTAAATTGTTGTAATTAATTTCCAAATACAAACAATATTTTGCAACTTATTTGTTGTCTTTGTTCCACTGCAAATACACAAAAACTCCACTTTGCACACAAAAAGAGCTTAAAAGCTGCCTGCGTCTTAAGCACAATTTATTGCTGTTGACTTCACTTTTCAACTGATATTAAACGTTTTAATTGTTTGTTAATATTTTCACACAATTTGGAATTTGTTCGATTGTTGTGATGGTTCAGTTTAATTCGTTTTATTATTATTTGGATTCTTAGCGCTTTGCGCACTGAAAATGCGCTTGTACTTGGCCCAACGAACTCACTCAGCAGACTAAACAGACAACGAACAGCCAGAGCAAAAGCAAATGTCAAACAACCACCGTTCGCTCACTGCGCAGAGCGCTCTCTCAGTTCCAGCAACCCTCGTTTTCAAAAAGTACGATCGCAGGGTAAAATCGCTGAGACGGGTACATTTGCTAATGATATTACCAGAACAAAATTAGAGCCCAATACGTACAAATGCCAATATACACATCTAATATTGCCATTTCTAAAACTTCGACAGCTTTTAATTAATCAAAGTAAATTAATAAAAATATTGTGGCATATATGTAAATTTGTGGCCAAAGTGCATCAACTAGTCGACTTGTCTTCTATTCTCCATACATTTGTTGTTGCTTGGCTCGGCTGGAGCTGTACTTTCTGCTTTGAAGATAAAAATGTTTTGGCTTCGGTTTGTTTAACCTGAAACTGGATTTTTTGTATAATTTTTGGTGCCTCTTGCAGTCAAAGAGATTTTGTGGCAAGGGAAGGAGAACATGAGGATGAATTTGGGGCCACGTGATTTGGGGCAACTGCAACAGAATTTCACTTTCCTATTGTACAATGTACATATTGTGTGTGTCCGGGGGGAAGAACATTTTGGTTTTGTAAAAGTGGGGCATAGGCATTGCTGAGCAGATGAGGGTTAAAAATAGATCGTTAGGGATCTGAATTTATTTGGAAATTTTTACACTTAGTTTTCCTTTTATGAAATAGGGCTAAGTAATGTGAAATATTGATCTTACCATGAAAACGAGAAATATGATTTAGTTGATCTAAATGAAATATGAAAAGTCGATTATTACATTCATTAATTCAAAACATTTCCCCTTCCCTTGAAAAATGCCGTCCTGCGAAAAGAGCACAATTAGAAAATTGAAGAATCGTTCAATTCTGAATTTATATGCCAGAAATTTTTGTTGAGTTGTTCAGTTAACGGCCTATTAATTAATTTGGTGTGTATTTAAGGCTGGGACCATATGGGCATTATCCAAAATATGCATTGCTCTTGCAAGGATGGGAGAATCCAATCGGAGAAAAACTTTTGATATCCTCAATGATCATTAAGATGTTAGGTATCGTAGTCCAATTGGTTTTCTAGAGGACCTTTAAGTCCAATTGCTGTCTGATTGCTTGAAGGGAAACGATCGGAAATTTTTAAGTGAAAATAGTATAATTTGTTTTTGAAGATTTGAAGACTCATCTAATTTTCTTTATATAATGCTCATATAAACTTGTGCAGGTTTTTGATAAGCCGAGACGATATGGTCCTGTCCGTCAGTCAAACATCTACTTGGTACCCAAATTCAATAATTAATTACCTTCTATGAGAAAGTGCTCCAACAAGCACTCCTAATAACTTACACTAGACAATAAATATTTAGTATATTGAAAGGTTGGTGCTAATTCTAATGATTTTTGTGTGTTGACCATGAATCTGTTTTTGGAAATGTTCCATCACGTCTGGATTTTTGGTAATTTAAGCTTAATTTTGTTTTAAATGAATATTGTTAATCTCTTAAGGGACTTTTTGTGAAGGACCTATACTTTTTTGGACTCTCTTTGATCATATAGTCTAGTACTACTTCTAAACTTTAAAATAAATTGTCCCAAACTATTTTTCGATTTTCCTAAGCGAAGATATATCATTTTGAAAACATGTGCAAGATGTGCAATTATTTTGTACTGCCCAAAAGTATGCAACGGGTGTTGTTGAACATTTTCATTAGACAATTTTGTAATTTTAAACAAATGTGTTCATCTTTCTATTTGTATCTTTGTTTAAAAAATCGTACAATTGTTTGCGACCACATCAAAGAAAGTTAAAACAAAAGAATAGATTCCCCTCAAAACACGCCCAATAAGGTTTAAAATAGACATTTGAAACAACTTTAAACTCAACGTGATGGAACATTTTCGAAAACAAACAGAAAATCATTTTGAATCATAAAAGATCCTAATATTGTTGTATTGGGTTATTTATTCACAGAGTTCGATCGAGATAGAATAATAAATAATGATAATAAGCCGCTCTTCGTTGATGCCAAAGCACATACTTAAAACTTTTAAAGTTTTTCCATTCTTTAACAATATCCGTTACTTTCCAAAAAATTTAAAATTTTCCCATAAACTTTTTTTGGCATTTTCTCACCTCTATTTAAGTGCAAAATCGTAAAAAATTAAATTACCTTACCAAAGGCAATAAAATACGATTTATATTGTTTGCAGAAATGCAATTAAAACACAAAAAACTGAAAAAGTCACAACTAAAGACATCATTTGCTTTGTGCCCTTGCACTTGAAGAAATAAAAGAAAAACCTCTTGGTTTTTCCACACAAAAAAACGCTGCCCCTGGCCCCTAGAGTGCAATCACCCCAAGAGCTCAGCGTCGATCGTTCGTTCGATTAGGCAGCATCGGGCATGGGCATCCCTTGTGGTTTATGAAACGGGACACACCCTCCTCGAATTCAAACAAAAAAAAAGGAACGTAAATTTACACACTTTTTAACAAATTTGATAAATTCTGCCGGCGTTGAGTTGCAGTCAGGCCTGAAACATAAACAACTCAAGAAAGGGGGAGAGAAAAAGAGTTCGTGATCCTTTTAAGTAATTTCCTTTCTACAGGATATCCTGGAAATGTATATGGGTTGGCGATTTGCTGTGTAAACACACGGAAAAAAGGCGTTGAAAAAGAGGTGGAAAAGTATTTCAAGTGCTCGCTCTTAAGCCTTTTATAAGGGCAGATCATGAGAAAAGGATTGGAACGTGCGGGCATTCGATGAATTACGTAGATGTCAAGGTGATATGCTGGTATAATAGAGAAAACATCAAATTTTGACAACAATTGTTACTTAATCTACTCAATGGTTATTACATTTAAGCTGATAAGCCTCAAAAGTCTGATAATTCCTAGCTGTCAAGTTGAAGGTCGTGGTCTGCGGACACTACTCCAATTCTGTATAAAATATACGTTACACTCATTTCGAATGCAACGCGTCTTATCGCCTCATGCAGAACACACAATCAACAAGGCAACCCCCATCCAAAAGGAAGTCTTAGATATGATAGTAAAAACCTCATCGGCTTCCCGCTAACTAAATTCGATATGCCACGTGTTCCTTAGCGGGGTTCTAAATGCTCACAAAGCATGACAGAAATACCATATTTCTCTCAGTTCTCGTAAGAAAATTACCATAAAATTGTTCAGCTCACGGACTGTGACCGCAAGTTCAGTTTATTTGCTAAAAAGACTTCCCTTAGAGCAGGTGCGTTATGGTTAAGGATACGAGTTTTAAACTTGACTTCGATACGTTATGGGAAGTGAACTACCAAGGCAGGTGCAGGTAAACAAGGCTTTGATGAAATTAAACATTTGCCAAGTGTCTAAGAATCAAGCTTTTAATGGAGGTTTAGAATCAATTTCGATCAAATCATGCGGTAGAGGAATTGTTCAATGCTCCCGCTTGCAAAATCAGAATCTGTTGGGACTTTAACTTCAAAACCTCAATCTTAGAATAAAAAATAGAGGCAAGCTAACTTCGGCTCGACCGAAGTTTATATACCCTTGGAGCTTGATATATGCCTGACAGTATGTATGGCAGCTATGCATTATGTAAAATCATTAAAACTATAATACGAGCGTTGGGAGCGATAACATTGAAAAAAAAGTTTTTCTCACTAAGACTTTTTTCAGACCCAACTTTGTATGGCAGCTATACTATATAGTGGTCCGATTTCGCCAAATCTTGTTGAAATTATTATAAAATCATTAAAAACTTATTAATACGAGCGTTGGGAGCAATAACACTGAAAACAAAAAAGTTTTTCTCACTAAAACTAGTTTTTCGACCGATCGTTCCTATGGCAGCTATATGCTATAGTCATCCGATCCGGCCGGTTCCGACAAATGTGCAGCGTATTTATACTAAAAGACTTCGTGCAAAAATTGGTTACGATAGCTTTAAAACTGACGGACATGGCTATATCAACTCAGCTCGTCATGCTGATCAAGAATATATATACTTTATGTGGTCGGAGATGCTTCCTTCTCTGCGTTACAAACATCCGGACAATTTTAATATACCCTCTCCAAGGGTCTAAAAAGAACAGGCAGAATTCTACGATGATCGGGAAAGAATTTATACCGTTTTCTACTTAAAATTACAAAACTAACGAAATCTCTTTCAACCAATTTCCAACCCAAAAACTATTTTTGGTGTTCTAGAAATCTCATTTGATTGTTTTCTCTTTAATTTTATAAAAAATTTACCAAAATTCCGCACCCAATACAATTTTATTTTGGAAATATAATATATATAAATTAATATTAAAATTTGTGTTTCAATATAATTGTTCGTAAAACCAACCAAATGTTGCCATACCAACTCCCCGCTCAACCTCAGCTGGTGTCCTCTTGTGGCTATTTAAGCCATGTTAACTTTTTAGTTTAATACACAGATAAGGTTTAAGATTGGTTTATTGGAGATTTGCCGATGTCGTTAAGAATGAATGTAACACAATGGCAGGGAGATAGATGCGTGTGTGTGAGTTGGGGATGTATAATATCTTAAGGCGGGAAGATAGTTGTCAGTGATGTGTGAACTAGAAGATGAACTTGATGTGTGATTGGAGCTGGATGAATTGGGACCGCCACACTCGTTATGTGTTAGCGCCATCTGTATACCAACAGGGCTAAGGGTTGCCAAGCCACATTTCGTGACTGACCAGAAAATACTTTTAAACTTTGAATGAGGAATTAGAGAATAAGACTTAAAATTTAATTTTAAGTTAAAAAAGCATTATTTAACATATAAAACAATAACAAAATGTTATTTAAGCCTTAAACTATCTCAAAAATGGGGAATTTTTATGCGAGAGATGCAACTTTGTTTTAAAGCTGAGCTATAAATGGACCATTCTATTGGACCCAAGCCTTCTTTAATAAAAAAACTTTTCGTTTTTACAGTTAGCCTAAAAATTTAGGAAAAAAAATACTCTTAGATTGGAATAGAAAATATTCCAAATATTTTTTTTAATCGAATTTCTTAAAATTTCTTTCAGGTTCTAAAACTTTTTTTATGCAGTGAGGGTAAAATTCTGACCATTTTGGTTTGGATTTTTACAGGCTGATTCTTTTCAATACAGAGACATAGTTTCAAGAAATAGATTTGTTTTTTTTTATTATTGGGTTTGACTTAAGAATTTATTAGTTTAAAAACATTGTGCACTTACTTTAAGAATAAATCGGGTTGTACTTAAAACCATTGTAACCTAAAAGTGTGATCAAAAATATTTAAAAATAGTACGAAATGTTCTAAATATATCCCAAAACAGTCTTAAATTAATTATGTATTTTGATATTGAACTATGAATTATGTACTTGAATCAAATATTTTCGTCCTAACTCATTAGTTCTAGCACAAAGTTGTTGCTTTTTTTTCTAAATGAGTTTGGCAATACGATTCGGCTGAAATCACAACTCTTACTAAATCCGATTATCGAATTCTGAAACAAGACAGCCTCGACTATTTGTTCCCAAACTAACGTTAACTGAAAATTTCGAAAAGTTTCTAATAGTTTTAAGCGTTTAAATTACCGACAAAAAATATCTTTTTATTTTTGTTACATTTTCTACGAATTTTCGACTCTTGTGGTTGTGTATTCTCCTGAAGCTGAAATTGATCAAGTAAATCTTATTCACACAATGTCCTACTATCAGTTGCCCGTCGATTTGTTGGGTCACCATGAGTCGGTGGTGGAGTTATCCTACAGCGGGATCTGTACATCTGGCTACTATTTAGCCTCCGCCTGTTTGGATGGTCGTGCCATGTTGCATCATGGCGATACTGGCGATTGGATAGGCACTTTTGGCGGTCACGATTCGGACGTTTGGAGTGTCGATCTGAACTCAGATGCCACTTTACTTTTGAGTGGCAGCAGTGATGCCACAGCACGTCTATGGAATGCAATCGACGGCTCTGAGATGAGCAAATATGAGCGAGATGCTGCCGTAAGTTGTGTGGCCCTGGACAGCCAGTCCAGACATTTTGCAGTTGGTTGTGCTGGCAATTATCCCGGATTATATCTGTTCTCCGTGGACTCAAAGTTACCTCTGGTGGTCTTCAAAAGCCATACTCGAGGTTTGCGCAATGTGATTTTCTGTCATGATGATCGTTCGATCTTGTCCTCATCCTATGATCGCTCGATACGCCTGTGGGACTGTACAAGTGGCAAGCAGTCGCACTCTATATTGCTGCCTAATCATGCCAAGACGCTGGAAATGTGTGCTGATGGGGTTACAGTGACCATTGGGTATTGCGACAGTGTGGTGTTTCTTAATGTGGAACGGTTTGAGGTCTTGGCAAAGCACAAGATGCCCGCAAGACTTGTGAGTGTCTCACTGCATCCGGAAAAGAAGACTTTTGTATGTGCATGCATTGATAATTATATCTACAAATGTGACTACGCCACGGGACTGGTATTGGAGGGATTTAAGGCTCATGATGAGAATATACACAACATTCGGTACAGTCCCGATGGAGAGGTTTATGCCAGTTGCGCGGATAAGGGAGAGATACGTCTATGGCAACAGACTGTGGGCAAGAAATACGGACTCTGGAATACTACCAAATTAATGGAGGGGGTAGAGGAAGAGGAGGAGGAGGAGGAGCCCGAACTATGATGTACAGGCTCAACTGTACCGTTTGCACGTGTTTGGCTTCTGTTTGTTGTGTGTTCATTTTTTGTTTTTCTTCATTTTTTTTTGTGTTTCAAAAAAAGGGTCACGCTCTGATCCGCGCTCTCTCCTAATAAATTTGTTTGCCTCGTCCGCGTCGTTGTGATTGAAAACCCCAACAAAAATTTATCTACCTGCCCGCCTAACTACCTAACATTTGATTGTCTTCGAGTTGTCTTTTTTTTTTTTGGTTGAGGCTCTTCCAACCTGTTTTCGTGGCTGCGCATTTTGTTCAAAAGGTTTCACAAAAGGATCTCTGACGTTGATTGTATAGTGGTTTTATGAGATTTCTCACCAATCATAGTCATAAATGCAGTTTTATTATTTAAACCGACGCGTCGGGGCCACAGTCTCCCTGGGGTATCCAAAAAGAAGTTGAGTTTGCTTTTTTTGGGAGGTAAATATTTAGTTGAGATAGTGCACAGCCTCGTTTACCCTGACCTAACTTAAGAAATTGTCAACTTTCCAACTTCTTGACTTTATTTTGTCTGTTTGTTTTTTTTTGTATTTATAATTTCTGGGACTGATAAAACTAGTTTTCCCCTAGCCACGTTCTCCACGCGTTTACCAGGAACAGAGAAACCTTTTCACACAACCTGGAAGAGACTCGCTGTGTGTGTGTGTGTGTTTGTTTGTTTATCTAGTGACTATTCCAATCAAATGAGTTGTCATTTCTTGTGGTCGACACAAGTGTGTCCTTGTCTACCTTATTTTGATTGATGCTTTTCTTTTCCAAGTAGCACAGTAGCCAGAGGATCAGCAAAGGATTTACTACAAACAGTAGCTAGTTAAAATATTTGCATAACATTCATCAATAATATTATGATTTGTCTCTGACAAACTGACCGCAGCAATTTGTACAAATTTAGGATAAGCCAGAGTCATTTATAAATGTCCAGGACGAAATATTTGATAATATTAATGATGGGTCATTTGCAATGGTGTGATGAGAAATGCTTCGAAACACTTTGGGAGAAGATCCTTTGTTTTGATAGGGATCACTTGGGATGAGATTTTTGTATGAAATGGTTGTTGGAATATTTAAGGAAAGGTCAATCAGGCCACCCTTAAGTGAAATTGTATTTTGAAAGTGAGGAATACTTTTCCAACTTAGCCATAAGCTCGCTTGAGGGCATTTGCAGCCAGCAACAAAACCTTCGCTCAGAGAGAAAGAGTAGAGAGAACACTTGCGAAGTTGATGTTGCACTACGTTTAGCCATAAGCTAAGAGTGTAGTACACGAAATGCAACTCCTCCGAAGTCATTTCGCTATTTACACTTATACGAACCGAACGCCTGCTGAAGCAGCGAAGAAGAGAGCAAAATGCCTTTCAGTCGCTGGCTAGCTTTAGATGCGTACAAGTTGAAGCAAATTCACGGAACGATAGTGTCCCACACCAATACACTCTCACCTGTTGGCCTCGCTCTGGTTGGCCAACGCTGGTATAGAAGATACAACATCTACAACACTGTGGGAGAAAAACCCTTTTTTCTAAAACTTTTGCGGGGGAGGCAAAATTTTTAAAATAAACTTGATTATCCTGCAAGTATAGGAAGTATTTGAACCATACTTATTGAACCTGTAGCTGTTGCCATCTCTGAGACAGAAAGACGGGCTATTATTTATCGATTTGCCGAAAGATTGGTTAAGTTCGGTTGCGCGATAGTCAAGTGATCAGGAATAATAAAGTTCTGGTACAGCGCTGCTTCAAAATGCATACCCGAAGGTTTCACGATCATGGGGTAGCTTAATCCAATAGACTTGCCTCTGATCTGGAAACAAACAAGTTCGAAGACGTCTTAAAGGACGTCAATCCTACGACCTTTGTCCCTTGGGCCGCTTCATCAGCTTAGCATCGTTTTCCACCCAGATCTGAGCTGCGTGTAAAGCTGTTATCCCAGACGGTTGTCTTAGTACACAGAGAAAAAAAAAGATCCCCGTAGAATGGATATTCGAAATATCCACTAAAGATCCATTTTTAAATATCCTTTTCACATTTTTCAGCTCCTTTGGATGGAGAAAAAAGATCAATGAAATATATTTTCTCTGATATGTCCTTTTTAAGGGAAAATAAATCGATTTCGAAAATATCCAATGGATCCCAAAAAAGGATAGTTAACTATCCAGTCCAAATGGATACCGAAATATCCTGAGGATTATCAGAAACTATCCTTTTTTTTCCTGTGTACTTCTTGTTAACTATTTGGAAACAGATAAAGTTCTAAAACAGCGCTGCTACTGCAGCAGAGTATATATATCCGATAAAAGTCCGAATAAACCAGGGGTCGACAAAACACACATGCTCATTTTGGCGTTGCATGTGAGTGTTAAGCCAAAAGATAGAAAAGAGAGAGAGCGCGCTCATTTAATTTTCTGTGTTGTGGCAAAAAAGAAACAGTCCCAGCGGCGCAGAGGTGAATGTGCCTGGTCCACAATATGCATCGCAGTAGGTGCCCACGTAATGGGAATTTCTCGCTACGTTTCGAATACACAGTTGTGTGTTGAGAAGTTTAACTTCGGGTTGAGTTGTTGCTCGTGTATATATAACAGTTGTGTTATGTTTGTGTCAATCGACTTTTGAAAAAGGCACCTCGGTCAGCAAAGTGCCAACTGCCTACATTCTTAACTATGATTTTGTCGCCAGTTCTCCCATATGCTTAATAGTCAAGTGAGCTAACGTGCCGTCGTCCATGTGTTTCTGTGTTATGGGTCCCAAGTTCAATTCCTTCTTTTTCTATTACAACATTTTTTTTTTTAATATTTTTAATTTTGATCCCCATTACAATCCGATACACCTAGTGTGTGGACGCGCGCACAGCTAGTCCACAAGTCCGCACACAAGTTTCAAAATGGTGTATAGTTTTGTGAACTGAACGCATACTTCCTCGCCAACATTTTCTCAAATGGTATATTGAGTTGTAATCTAAAGCCGAAGTGTTTTCTGTTATTCGCCCACTTTTCCGATTACATAGAATTCTGCTTTGATGCCAACGAAAACGGCCAAGCTTACGTAAATGTATACAGAGTAGTAACCGATACTTGAAGGCTGCCAGCCTTCAAAGTGTTTAAGAGAACATCGAACTTGCAATGTTCTTTTGCGCCGCTGGGGTATAAGCTCGTATACTGCCGGTGGGTAGACTTCACTGCCAAAGAGCGGCATACACAGTAGATAAAAACGTGCCCGACTTTACTAAAAACAAACAGATCTCAGAGATGGTAAGAGATTGAGATTATGATGGGTAACACTGGCCGCAACGGAGCGGCGTTAGTCAGCACTTCACTCAGGAGTAGAAATTGATAAAAAAAATACTCTAACTTTGTACACTCTTTCTTGTTTTTAAATAACATTTTCGAATTCATTTCCGTTAGAACTTTCTGTTTTCATTTTGAATTTCCATAGCTTATAATTATATGCCGCCGGGGGCAAGGCCACAAAACATGCATCTATCTAAGTCATTCACAGACGACTCGCAGCACCATCATCATCATCATCATGAGTGGCAAACGTTTTCCATTTAGAAAAACATTAATAATAATTAGTCCAAACATGAAACACTTTCTCCAGAACTGCAACTCATGCTATTAATAATGCAGTTTTTCCTTTCTCAAATATCAAAAGGAAGCTAAAATAACATTGACGTCAAAAATTTGTTCACAGTCAGCACAAAAGTCCGACTTGGATTTTTAGCTCCTTGTGGACCCATCAAAATATTTAGAGGGCTCATAAACTTTCATATTTTATGTGCAAAGTCAACGGCACATTTTTATATGTAATTGCAGATAATTTTTATAGAACATAATCGCGGAAACAGCAAGGGGTAAGGGTACGTGGGTATGGGACAGCCACTCCCATTGATAATATGAAAGCAGGACATCAATCTAGCCAGATGCCTGTGCCGTTGCTGTGCAAAAGTGTCAAGACAAATCAATAAACTTCTCATTTTATTACGGGAAACGGAACGTTACAGATACCGATCTGTCAATTTTCATTGTCAATTTGACAATTGATATCTCACACATCATTTGATTCGAGTGCGCACAATGAGATTGTTTATGCCATTTTTGGATGGCGAAAAGGTTTTCTTCCAGGGGGGTTGATCGTATGTCAGGTATCGGCTTTCTTTTTCGGCTTTCCCCTGAAAGACGGTTGTCATCTTGCAAATTTTCTTCGATTTTATTTCTAGGGGTTGCGGTTTTCTACTCTCGAAAGAAATTGCCATTCTTTTTGGGCATTTTGTCTACTTAACGCTGCACTTTTGGCTGTGGTTTCTGGTCAGAGTTCAAATATGGGTCCATTTGAAATGTTTGCATAATCTTCTAGTTGTTTGGGTTTTTGTGGGTCAATAGATTTGTGTGGCTAAAAGTGAAAGCAGCGGGCGCCAGACAAAAGGTGAAAAGATCAGCTGTGTGCGATCAGAGATAAACTTAATCTTATTTAAAATTTAAACGTCTGCTCCTTGCACTGCATCATCAGTGACTTTTGTCAAGCCAGCAGCTCTCAAGGAAATCCGTTTAATTTCCCCAGCCAAGAGCAGCGACAAATTTCATTTTTGGGTACGCCCACACAAAGCAGTTCAGTTCCCGCTTCCTCTTTCTGAAATCGAGTCAATTGCGGGAGTGTTTTTGTTAGTCTTGTGGTTACTCCAGCTCCTGCCGCTTCTCAGGTACCCAGAAGTCGACGTTTGCCAAAAGGTGTCGAAAGATTCTGTATGTCATGTGTGTGTGTGTGTGTGTGAGACTGTTTGTGTATGCACAGGTGTCATCCTTATCCCGAGCCACTTGAAAGCAGAGCACGCGCTTCCTAACATGCCTCATCCAACTTCTTGACTCGACTTCGGGCGGGCAAATCCTCTTTTGTTCGAAAGCAAAACGTTTTGAAATATGAATTGAATCTTCTTTGAGTGCATTTAATATACATTACGCCCTCGTCCTTTGCCTCTGCCTTTGCCTGCTAATATCCTGCCAAAGTTACGAGTAGTTTGCATTCTTCTTTTTCCTTCGTGTGTTTGCCATATAATATCCGCCGAAACGTTTAAGTGAGATTAACAAGTGATGACTGCTGATACTGATGAGCCAAAACGGAGCCTGGGGATGTGTGCTTTTTATTAGATTAAAAGTGCCAAAGTGCCAAACTGAAGCGAAGGCTGGATTGACATGAGCTTGGGCGGCTGTCGTCTTTGTCAGTCTCAGTGATGCGGTCATAAACGACTTTGCCGGCATTAAATTAATACTCTTTTTCAATAAGTATTTATTGTTAAGCTCTGCCAATTTTAGTCATTTTCATTAACTAATTTTATGTTTTTAAATATTTTAACAACAGCTGTAAATAGTCGTACTTTTGAGTGAAATTTGACAAAAGGTTGGTAAAAACTATAAAGATCAAAAAAAATTTTACTATGCTGTATTAAACTCAATTAATATGCATTTTGATTTGACTAAAAATATATTTAAACACCAAATTTTAAGTTTCCCCGTTTTATGTTGATCACTCAGAGAATTCCGACTTGAGAATTGCAAGTGGTCTCATGGGATTAGGCAGATGCTAGATACAATTCATGTTCAATATAAGTAGCATTTCGGACGATTTGCCACCAGCTTAATATAATTCTATGTTATTCACAGCCCAACTGGTGTTCTGTCTCTTTAGCACTTTAAATTCAATGGGATTTCTGCTCTTGTTACAGAACAAAATAATTAGTTGTTAAATTTATTAAAAAAATTAAATTTTTTTATAATTTTTATATTTTAGTGTACACACAATACTAAAAAATTTTATCTGAACTCTAAAACTAAAGGTAAGGTCCCACAGGCAAATAATTTGCGCAAATATTTGAAAATATTTGCCCTATTTGTTTGCCCTTAGTGGGAACACCAAATAGTTTGCGCGCAAATATTTGCCAAGTAGCCTTTGCCTATGTTTGTGCACCAAGAATTTGAAGCAAATATTTGCCTAATGGGAACACGTGGGAACACCCACGGCAAATTTTGTTTGCGGGTTTGCGAGTTTGCTCTTACAAGCAAATTGTAAGAGCAAACAAGGCAAATATTGAAAAAAACATTTTTTTTTGGCTTACGCAATACAAAATTCAAGCTGTAGCAGCAAGAAAAATTAAAATAAACCACAAGACCACGGTTACAACTTCCCATCATACATCAGTCGAAACAGTGTGCAATTGCTTGGCAAGATGCAACAGAACAACTACATAGCTTAAACAATTATTTGAAAAGACAAACAATCACACAAAACTCGCTGCAGTCGATTTCCACTACATACCAGGACATATGAATATACCACGAAATGTTATAGAGACGAAAAGGCCAAAAATGATCCTTCAGAAGGTCACCCCCGGACCTTGTAAAAATCGCGCTGAAAGAATGCCAAAAGTGTTTTCTATAACACGTCGAGCTCTTAAAAGTTGGTAATTAAATACCCCTTCGACTAACGATAAATTTCGTTGGGCAAATGTTTTAATAGTCTTCTGCTTATAGAAAAAGCATCATCGGCCACCATTACGTATGGGACAGCAATCTCACGCTGTGGCAAGGGTGCGTTGTCGGAAATGTTGAACCTGTTAGAGAACATGGCCTCATATAAAGAAGTTTGACGAAAAACTCCTCCTTCAGAAACGCGACCATTTGTTTCGACGTCAAAATCCAAGATTTTGTACTTTGCATCCGCCACTGCCATTAACACAATGCTGTATTTACCTAAACAATAAAGAACTTACTACTAATTAATATTTCATGAGAAGATATATCAATTATACCTTTGTAATTATAAAAAATGCTACCCGAGGTCTTCTGCAATTTTTTCCCATTCTCTTTGATTTGACGAAAACTAAAACAAATTCTTAATAACAAGGGGTTATGGTCTACAAAAATGCGTACCTTTAGATAGTAAGTTTTGAGAACCTTTTAAATTGCAGCACAAGTCTCAGGCACAATCTTGCTAATTGTATTGTGTGGAATTCGAAAAACATACTGCAATGACCGATAGCTATCTCCGGTTGCTAAAAAGCGCAGTGTGACCATTAAACGATATGTTGCCGAGATCGCATTGCGCATGATGGTGTCCTTAAGCTATATTACACTAGTTTACAAAAATAAAAAAAAAATATGACCCATTTCAGCTGAAAATTTTTCTTAGTATAGTTTGGAATGGTGATCTAAAAAATCGATTTCAAAAATTTTTTCTGGCTCCGTTTTTGAAATATTAATTTTTTTAATTTTTTGGTAGATACTCTTACATTTTAAGCCATATCTCAGTTCATAATTGTCAGATAGAGTCAAGTAAGAAATAAATCGAAAGGTAATGGAGCTGCCAATAATTGCATGGAGCATTGTTTTTAAATCGGTTCAGTAGTTTGAACTCAACAACCAAGAATATTTCAAAAAAATCGATTTTTTGCTCGAAAATCCAAGAAGTTTAATTTTTAAACGACTAGAAAAAATATAAAAAAATACACAAAAATTATTTTTATTTTTTCTACTTAAGAATCGCACTTTTACGAAGAAAATACGGTATTTGTGGGGAAAATCGTGTAACACGTACCATAGATGGATCAAATTGAGTAGAGGAACTAACAGTCAAATTTGAGTATATTGTGTGTTTCCAAAAATTAACATTGTACTTTTCTTCGTTTTTTGGTCAAATTATGAAGTGAACGAAAAGCCAAAACAAAAATAAAAATTAAATACGGAGCAAAAGTCGAAGCAAACGAAAATTTATTTTAAAATATTCAGGAAAATATCACATTTTTTTGCACTAAATTGCTTACAGCTCCTGTGTTTGTTCACAGATTTTGATCATCGATATCTGTTTTTCTTCGTAGAAGTGTGGTTCTTATGTAGAAAAAATAAAAATAATTTTTTTGCATTTTTTTATATTTTTTCCAGGCGACCAAAAATGAATTTTCGAGCAAAAAATCGATTTTTTCGAAATATTTTTGGATATTGTAGTCAAACTAATAAACCGATTTAAAAACAATGTTTCACTCGATTACCGGCAGCGAAATAACCTTTCGATTCCTGTCTTGCTTCACTCTATCTGACAATTATAAAGTGAGATATAGCTTAAAATGTAAGTGTCCCTACCAAAAAATAAAAAAAAATTATATTTCAAAAACGGAGCCATGAAAAAATTTTTGAAATTGATTTTTGAGATCACCATTCCAAACTAGAGCAGCAACCTTCGTCTAACCCACACACTGCGCCGCGCTTGTTTCTTCTTTGCTTCTTCTTGCACAAGTACCCATTACCCAATGCGGAGCTGTACCGCAGCATAAAATCATTAAGCAGTTATTTTTGTGACTGTTAATGCCCATGCCTTTTCTGTTCTTACTTCAAAAAAATTATATTGTTTGCTCAACCAAATCAGCCTATTGATTTATAAATTTAGTAGATTGGGCAAAGAAATGTATATAAAATTAAATATTTGCATTATTTGCTCATGTGGGAACACCAAATTTGTTTTACGCAAACATTTACTGTTCAAGGCTAACTTTGTTTGCACAATGTGTTCAAATTTATTTGCCTGTGGGACCTTAGCTTAAGTTAAAAACCTATTGAATAAATAAATTTTTTTGGAGGTTCCATGGGGACCATTGGCTTTTTGAGAACGAGAAGACGCGGTATCTTAGAAGCAGAAGGCCAAAGCCCAAGACGGAGTTCGTCGTTTATGGAATTAAACAAATTCTCTTATTAAACAGCAAATGTCTACAAGATGAGCTAAGCAAGCTGTTTCTCTATCGATGCAAATATCGATAGTTTATCGGGAAAAACTACACCCCAAAAAAAATCAGTTCTTAGTGTGTGAACAGTGGGCTTATTTAAGGAACTTTTTAAGATTGCTTTTCTAATTTAAAGAACTATCCGTTCTTGCTTGTTTTATAAGAACGGATGAAGACCGTTCTGATAAATCTAGAAAATCAGTTACCTTACTGGGATTCGAACTCTGGACCTGCACACAGCTATTAAGCACACACGGTAGATGGCGTTTAAATCATATTGGGTCGTTAACTAGATAATTTCGTTTTTTTAATGCAATTCAAACACGATTTTTTTCATTGTGTAAAACATTTTATGAAATTATATATTATCAATTTTAATCCAACAGCTTTTGCCATCTTTCGGGAAAGAGATTGATTCCACGTTCATAAAATTTTTGATCCTGGTCCAAGTGGTTTTTGACGTCCTGATTTGAGGTAAAGGTTCTCCCATGAAAAAATTTTTGCAAAGACCGGAACAAGTAATTTTCCGAAGGTGCCGTCATCAAACTGGTATGAGGTCTCAAATTTCCTTCTGAAAGAACATGAGGAATCCATAAGTCAAGCTTCGAAATTAGTTCTAGACTTCTCATGCGCTTGTGAAATCTTTCAGCAATATCTCGAGTTGTTATTCGACGATTTGCACCGACCAACGACTTCATTATATCGGCATCAAGAGGCCTTCCAGGACGTGATGCATTCCCAAGATCGAAATTGCCACATTCATCTTCTCCGTACACATCCCATAATTTTCGCCTTGCTTGAACTGCGTTCTTGCCTTTTTGATTGTAAAACAAGAAAAATATTCCGAAAATGCTGCTTTCGATCTTCCATCTTCGGAAGCGGTAAAATTGGGAATAGAATGGGTATAAAAGAAAAAAATTTGTAATGAAATACAAATTTTTATTCTGTTCTTAGTGTCTAAAAAGAAAATAAATTCTTTTATGAAAAAAAACGGTTTCTGTGAGGGAAATATATGGAAAAAGAAGCCAATAATTAATTTATTTTGTATTTTTCTTCATTTTTTGTTCAAAAAACGTGTACAAGGCCAGATCAGGAAATTTAATAATAGGAAACAGACAAGAAACCAATGTCCAAATTTACCAAAGTACCAAAAATCGTAAAGGTTTTAATCCCAGGTTTTAATTGGCTGACAATCCGATCGAGTCAAGCTTGAAGTAGCCAAGGATTTAAAAAGCTGACAAAAGTCCACTTCAAGAAAACAGTTTAGTTTCGTTTAAAAAAGTAGAGGGTCGAAAACCCGTTTACTTTAATCCCGCTTTGTATCGTTGATAAAGAATAAAATGACTACCGTTATCATAAAATTTTCCTTTACATAAAAGTTTTCACAATGAACTAAATTCAATCTAAGTACCAGTTGAACAAACCCTTCTTTAACACTAGCTTTCTTTTCTCCTTTTTCCAACTGTCCCATCATTTTCCTTTTCCCTGCCCTTGTTTCTGCCCCAGTTGCCCTTGTAAAACGGTTGTAAGCCCTTACTAAAATTATGCAAAAAAAAAACTGACACTCTACATCATGTTACCAAACTCAAGTGATCAATCCTTAAGAATTTTGACAGAGTGAGAGTTGGTACCAGTTTTTGAATTCGCCATGCCTGTCGCATGATTCGCTTTTCCGCCGATCTTGTCAGACGATGCGCACATATCAATCAAAGTTTGTCACGGTTGTCGGGAATTATGTCACTCGCTTACTCAAATTGCAAGAATAATAAAAAGGATCTGCATTAGCATAAGCAGCTGTAAGTGCGATTTTCCCAACAAAAAAAAAAGGTGGTTGGGAAAAACTTTCAACAGAATTTCAAAGAATTTTCCAAGTTTTCTGTAAAAAAAAATCTCTTTTTTCTTTAGTGCCATCAATCATAGATTTTATGTTTGGAAAAAATATTTTTTGTAATTTTTGTAATTAGACAAAAACAATTTAAAAAGCGTAATATGATACTTTTCTGCCCGTGGCTTTCTTATGCTAATGTAAAGAGTAACAAGAAGTCAGAAGGGTTTGCTACAGCAGCTGCTTGACCAATTTTCGGAAAATATTTTGCTACTGCCTCCTAAATGAAGATGTGTTTTGTTCTCATCTCAATTCTACCCCACATATATCAATCAATTGTCAATGTTCCCCGTAAATGATTTTATAATAGCTGGCAATGACCAGCTGCGCATTGGAAACATAAAAATACATACCAAAATCACAGTTTATGACCATATAAAATTGCTTTATTAAAGTCAACCCCCAAATGGTTTCTTCTTACATGTCCCATAACTTGGCATTTCTGTTAAGAGCCGCCTAATTAAATCTAAGGCTCATGTAAGTCGAGGAATTATGAGACATCGACAGCGTCGAGTCTACCCCTGACAGTTGCTTCCTGTCGCTCCACTAATTACTGGCCCAGGATAACAATGCACAAGAAAACAGGAAGCGGAAACTAAAGTCACTTAAAGAGGGGGACATCCTCTAACTAACCAACTAGCCAGAGGGCTATGTCACAACACCAAACACTCATCCACGCAATCTCACTAAGCAAATTTAAATTACGTGCGCGTCGCTCCGGGTGCATTCATTAAACGTCGTCGTCGTCCTGATAATTAACGCCCTTATGTCCAGAGAAAGAAATGCCAGCGCCAGCGCCAGCACCACTCAACTGCTCTGCCTGTCCCTGGGCCATTGTGACTAATTGATTTGCTCAAACAAATGTCCCTCAACGTAATTTGTAGACAGTCTTTACCTAAAACGGTACAAATTTGCGGCGGCTTAGTTAATAGGATTGCAATGTCGCTTCAAAAGAGATTTTTCAAATGCATTCTTCTGCTGAAACCACAGGAAACAGACGATTCGCCATGGGAGTAAAAAAATAAGGAAATATTAATATACAAGGATTTAATAATGAAAAAGATGAATTATACGGGAGTATTTTATACTGGATTGGCATATTCTATTCTAAACTATTTTCAATTTGAAAATTCTTTACCTGATTTGATAGAAGAAACCGTTGAAGTATTTTTAATTAGAAAAAAACTGGATAAAAAGTCAATGCTGTTCTTGAATTCGACTTAATGATGAACTTGATTGCTATTAAACAGCATTCACAGCATCGTCTGTAAACTCATCTTACCTGTTCTGCTCTTTTCTCATTTCCCTTTTCACAACCCCTTCTTCAGTTGACCATCTCAGATGACTTCACATAAATTTCCCAGTCAAAGTTATGACAACTCTGAGAGCCGACAAAGGACTTGGCAATCGGAAAATGCAGCAGGCATTTCCCAATCTCAACCCTTTTGTTTTTCCCACATGACACATAAATAACTGCCTTTGGCCAGGCATTGGTCAGCTGGCCCGTTAATTGAATCATTTACGTGAAAAAAAGAAGTCTTGGAAACGCCACCCGAAACAATGCCACATAATCATTATGAGTGATTGCAAGCCTTTGAGCGGAACCCACCCCGCTAAAACAAAAGGGAGGCCTCAGAGGCTGCCTTTAAAATTAATTTCAATACGTCTGACAGACAGCTGGCCAGCTCATCGTCATGTAACTCTAGATAGAGTTGAACCATTGCGACTGGCAGCCTCTTTTAGATACACCAAATCCGCTTGTAATCCCTGACAGTTTCAAGCAGATAAAAGAACTGCAAGGGTTGTCTAACGGAACCACTTGAGCGAACTGTCTTCCCCGTCCCCAGTTCATTGTCGTTTGCCGAATGGAAAAAGTAAAAACTATGAGGATGTGACTTGAGGATTTTTTGAGAGAAAAACAAAACAGAAACTGCTACAGTTCAGTGACCAGCACGGGTCAATAACTTTTTTTTAAGACTTGATATTATTATATGTGAAGTGCATAAGGTCGTGGGCTGCATTTTGAACTCTGATAATATTTATAAGGCACTTCAACATGGGGGATCATTTTGTAATACATTTGTTTGGGAAGAGCAGTTTTTTATAGCCTAACCACGGTTGCCACTTGAGTATGAAATAATACACCAAAAAAAATTTGAAAAAGAACCATTTTCACAAAAAAAGAGCCAAAAAATTTGTATTTTCCTTATTTATGTTATATTTTCAAAATATCTCTTTGTCAATTACGTAAAATCACACACTCAATTCATCTCTTAAGTGTTCTTAAACATAAAAATTTAAAATATTTACTTTTAAACATTTAAAAAACCAAAACAGTCAATATTCAATATTATTATATCCAAAACAAGTTTCTTCACTTATTCGTGTTACTATTTCATTTCATCGAATAAAAAAGATCTCCTTCACAATAACATAAATCTATACATTAATTCCGTTTCTTGGGAATTCTGAAATTACAAGTAAAAACAAGCAATTTTTTTTTGTATTTATCATGTTTTTCTATATTTTAAAGTCATTTACAGACCACATATAATTTGGACTTGTACTCCTACAGAGTTTGATACTGAATGAAATTCAAGTTTGTTTCTCAATTTGGTTTTTATCAAACAAAATATGTTACCCTCCGCCGAATCGAAGCTGTGTGGAGTGGAAAATATATTTTTTTATATATCTAACTAATTCTTAACGACTTCCATATTAACCCCGCTTCTTACTTTTGCCTTTTCTTTCTAAAATAATGAAATCTCTTTTTCTGTTTCTAAATTAGCTTCTGTGAACTTTAACATGGCCCATTGGAAATAGTTGCATCTGGATCCGATTCACATAAATACTTCATGTTTTTAATTAGTGGCATTATCAGCCCTGTTCCGGTTTTCACCATCGACAAAATTTGT
Organism: Lordiphosa clarofinis; assembly: GCA_018904275.1. Classification (NCBI taxonomy): domain Eukaryota; kingdom Metazoa; phylum Arthropoda; class Insecta; order Diptera; family Drosophilidae; genus Lordiphosa; species Lordiphosa clarofinis. The sequence goes on along the minus strand of JAEIGQ010000115.1, from coordinate 990,231 downwards.
CAAATTCGAATTGTTTAAATGTGCTGTTGTATCAAATTGATTAGGTTAATCAGCCTTAAACGTTTTATCTTTAATCCGACGTGTAAGGACTAAGTAGAAACTGAAGGTTTGATCCGAATTTCCTTGATTGTTGAATGGAGAAGGGAGCATGTAAAAAATTCGAGTTCACTTTAATGAAAACCGGAACGGGGCAGGATATTAGTTTCTTTGCTTGATGAGAGATCTAATATACTCTCGATCAAAATCAAACCGCTGCATTACTTGCATTAAAGCTACTAAGTTCCATTAAAAAATATATTCTGCGGGTATTTTGAAAATATAGCTTTGATACTATATAAATATATTTGGGATATTTACAACTATCAATTTGTGTTGACGGCGAAAAATATCCAGATCTTAATTAGGTGTCGAATAATGTTCCAACTTTTTATACCCTTGCAAAGGGAATTATAATTTTGCCCAGAAGTTTGCAACGCATAGAAATATTCATTTCCGACCCTATAAACTATATATATTCTTGATCAGGGCGACGAGCTGAGTCGATTGAGCTTTGTCCGTCCGTCTGTCTGTCTGTCCGTCTGTTGGTTTTATTTAGAAAAATTGTTTGTTTTAATGCTAACGTTCGTAAACTATGATGTATTAAAACATTTGCAAGGGTATAAAAACTTCGGCAAAGACGAAGCTAGCTTGGCCTTCTCGTTTCGCTTAAGCCAATTATAAGCAAAAAGAGCCAAAATGAGCCAATTTCAACAAAAAAGTGCCAGTGCACCAACAGGAAAAAAAATCACTAGTTTTGGTGCAAAAACACCAAGTGTGGCAACCGTGAGCCTAACCATACATGTTTCTCTTTTGCTGATAAATTTTTTTAAAATTTTAAAATAGATTTCTAATACTCGACAAAGTTTGATACATAAACGGCTAGTAAGTGGGCATGTAAGCAAATTCAATTAAAATTCCAAAGTCATGAACATTCTTATCACTACTTAATATTTTGTGCTCACTCTATGAACGGTTTGGACATGTTACAAGAACATTTTGTGCTCGCTAAATAAAACCAAACAAATACAAAAGCGTACGCTTAAGTCAATGCCCGACTTCCATATACCCAGGGAAAGAAATGTCTTTATTCAGAAAATGCCAGTGCAAAAACAAAAAATTTTTTTTTTTGGGAAACCCGACTTTTGATACTTTAAATTCTGAGGGCTTTGTTTCACACACTTCAACGCATCTCCGTTTTAACATGCGTTGAGTTTTCACTTTTCTGAGGCCCAAATGGCTACTCAAAGTGGTTTTCACTGATTCTTCCGTAAATTCAAAAAGGTCAGACAAATTGAAAATCCAAAAATCCACTTTTAGCTCAACCAGTTAACGTGTAATTTTGCACAGATGTCAGTAACAGTGTTGCCAACTCAAAAATGAAAGCAGTTTTCGCTATTGGAAGCGCATAAGACCGGAGTAAAGGATAGGAAGAAAAGACTAGACGTTTCATTTTCACCTCCAAGGGTATAGGTCCGGATGTTTGTAACGCATAGAAGGAAGCATCTCCGACCACATAAAGTATATATATTCTTTATCAGCATGACGAGCTGAGTTGATATAGCCATGTCTGTCCGTCCGTCCGTCTGTCCGTCCGTCTGTTTCTATGCTATCTCCTCCGTCAGTTTTCAAGCTATCTTAACCAAACTTTGCACGAAGTCTCTTGGTATAAATACGCTGCACATTTGTCTATAGCATATAGCTGCCATAGGAACGATCGGTTGAAAAACTAGTCTTAGTGAGAAAAACTTTTTATTTTTTAATTGGACTTACAGGCCAAAAATGCGTAAGTGCTGTTTTTCCAAATTTAATTGCACCATATAGACGAACACATCAATAGTTGTGTTGTTTTTCCATGTCAGTGTGCTCAAAGTTGTGTAACACATCTCAACTTGTGTTGTTTTTCCTTGTTCGTATCAGAAAAATTTTGTTATATTTTTTTAGTTGTGCGGTTTTTCCACAATATCTAAACGTTTACTTAATTTGTAACCTTTTCATTGCAATGTATCATATTTATTATTAATTAAACAATATGCACCTATCTAGAATCATAAGATCAAAATATTTTTTTAATTGTATATTAAAGCAGGAAGTAATTCACGTCGGTTTGACAATGCTAAAATCAACTTGGAAATATTGAAACAATTTTTTAAACATTATGTATATGAATGTATTTTGAATTTATAAATAGCATTTTTGGTTGTTATTTTTACTGATAAAAATTCTAAAAATCTTGCTTAAGACCACTGCTTGCCATCAGCAAAACTGGATCGACGTTGGGAATGTCACCGTTGTTCAAACTTTTGTAAAAACATGAAAACATGGATTAGTTAGTTGTAGAATGCTTAGGAGATCGCGTTTCTTTTCTTTGGAAATGAGTGACTCCGTAGCCACTATTTTTACGTCACTTGGGGTAAGTGAACTCATTCCTCTCTTTATGGCGTTCAAGACTTTGAACGGTTCTGTTTCGAGCAATGAGTTTTTGTACTTAATTTTCCCAAAATCATTGCTTGTGTATCGCAGCCATTTGAGATCCTTCCAAGCGAACGGCTGCCCGTTAGCATTTACCTTTCGGAAAAGAAGCTTTGTTTACGCCAAGGATCCAAAATCGAAAAAATCAGCAGTTTGCATTTTAGTAACAAGAAATTGCTTTTTTGTATCAACGGTTTGAACAAATTGGTACCAGTCAAGTGGATGGTGGAGTTCATCACACGACTTCTTTTTCTTCCACTCTATTACCGCATGGTCTACGTCGCATTCCATATGGGTATGCCCAAGCACAAATTATTATTGGAGTTATCGGAACTTAAGTATTTCGCGGAGTCATGGCGGTAGTAATGACTTTTATACAGCGGAAAACTCATTATATAGCTTTCAATTTCTAAAATGTCTTGTTCTCTTAGTTTATTTTTTTTTTACTGTTTTCCTCTTATATCGATTTAAGTAGTATCTATAAAATATGGTAAAACCTAAGAATACATGTCTCAATAACTAAATTAATTTTCCTTTGAAATAACAGCATAAGTCGAGTTATGTATTAAACTTTCAGCAAACAAAGACCCAATTATAGATGTGTACCTGAAAGTTAAAAACGTATTTTGGAAAAAGGCACATTTAGAGTTATGTTCCATAAAATAAAAACATTTAATATGGAATAAAAGCTTAAGTTCAGATATGCCATCAGGTAATCAAAAATATCAATGTGGAATAACAGCATAAGTCACAGTGTGTATTTTGGAATAAAAGCACATCTCAGATGTGTCATTTTTTTTAAATAAAAATAAAATATGAATTCTGTCATAAGGCAGATTTAGAATAGGGAAGAATAACACAACTGAGATATGCTGTATTGCCTTTTATAAACTTAAGCAATTTAGACTTATGTTGTTTGGTTTTACCGTAATATCTTTGTAACCAATCACCCGATTGTCCTGAAATTTTGACACAAAATGAAAAAGAAACCGAGGAAGCCATTGGTATTAATATCTCAATTTCGACATAACTCGAGATATGCTGTTATTCCTTATTGCCACAGATATATTCTTGATCAGCATCAACAGCCGAGTCGATTTAGCCATGTCCGTCTTTTCGTCTGTCCGTCCGTCCGTCTGTCCGTCTGTCTGTCTGTATGAACGCGTCGATCTCACAAATTTTGGCATGTATATAGGTGTATACTGTATGCACATCGAGTTTGTTTCAGATTTCAAAAAATCCTCCTCCTCCATCTTTCAACAGCGAAAATCTGTCTTTTTTTCTGTATAAACGCGTAGTTCTCAAAGACTATAAGAGGTAGAGCCACAAATTGTTGCATGTATGTAGGTGCACACCGTACCCAGATAAAGTTTGCTCCAGGTTTGGCAAATTCCTCCTCCATCTTCTTCTTTGAACCTAGTGACTTAATGTATATTCAGTGGGGCCCAACATCTATCTATTCTGTGTACCACAATGAGATCCGATCAAAAACACCGAAGATATGTACATAAGAGCGCCTGCCCATTTATTGAAATAAATTTAAAAATAAATGGATTTCGAAGCTATAGGAACCACATTACTTGGAACAGGGTATTTTGCTGTCGGGGCACTCGACCGCAACACTCTTACTTGTTTTTTCTGAGATGAGTTTCGAATTTAATCTCTAAAAATGTTTAATTATAATAAATAACCTACTTGAAATGAGTATTTAGCACCTGGTAGGAAGTAGTACCTGTTATTCTAGATTATGATCTGAACTTTGACTTTTAAGTATTTTGTAATATCTGTTTCGATTTTCTGTAGAGTTAATTGCAAATTAGGGATTTGTTACAATTTGTAGGCTTACGTCCTCGCACTTCTTAACCAATCATCTATTACAAGCCATACTTGAAACCTTTTCGAAAATTATTAATTGATAATACTTCAGCATCCTTTAATGATCCTGTAATGTGTCTCTAAAAACCTAATTTAATATCTCTAAATATTTCGAAAATATAGCCTTTTTTGATGAAATTAAAAGAGTTTCTCTTTAGTGACTTTGGAACACCGACTTTAAAGGCAGCTTTCAAGCTATGGATATATCAGCTCAAATAAAAGCAATTTTGTGTTAAATTATTTCAAACACTTCCCAAAACATGAACACAATAAACCAGAACACACAAAGAGGAAACCTTAGTCTCAGTCCCAGCTGTTGTCAAAGCTCAACCCCGACTCGGACTCAATTTCATACTTCCATCTCGTCTCAGTTTACGTGGCTTGGATATCATGTCAACGCTTTGACTGGCATTTAACTTGCCCTCGTCGCCTTGTTTTATGCTTTCTGTTACATTTAAAAGGCTTAAAACTTTAATTAAAAAGGAGCAAAGGCGCACAGCTGTGTGCATCCTCGGGGTTCTTGGTGCGACTCTCGTTAGCATTTGATCTACGCGTTGACAGGCGGCGGACTCGACTCGGGAACCATGTGAAAATGTGCAGTTAGTAATCGGATACTTTTATTGCTGAAAGGATAAACCGCAAAATGCTTTGTATATGCCAACGTAGAATACAATTTATAAGAATTCTTTCTTGTAAGCAGCTTAAAGCAGACGGCCAAACTTAACGACTGGCAAATGTAACGTTTTTTCGGTAGACTCTTTTGTTTCAGGCCAAAGAATAATTGCATAAAAATATTCTTGGTCATAAAATTGATGGATTCGTTGCGCGAGGAAAAACTCATAAAGTCATAAGAAAATCCCAGAGCCAAACCTGGCCGGAAATCTTAAGTTCTTGTTGAGAGTTAAGCACATTAAAGCGATAACTGAGCATTATTCAAATGGTGGCCGCGGTAAGCACATTAAGCAGGATTATGCATGGGCAATAAACGGACCGACCGAGGAAGGAAGCATTACATATGCAAAGCACGCAAAGATCGATCCTCAGCAGGGGTGTCTTTTTTTTTTGGCAAGGGTTACCAGTTACATCATCTGCCGTGGCGTTTTGCAAATTCTTTTGTCTTCCTTTCGGTTGGCATGTTAAGTAGCTGTGAAAGTGAAAAAAGGAGGAAACGGGAAGGGGGTAGCAAAGGGGGTTGTAATAAAAATGTTTACAAATTTTTTGAGCAAATGATTTTGCGTTTGCAATTTTAAAGTTTTTTCTTTTTTGGCAAATGTCTTAGTGATTTATAATGACATTAGAAAATAAAGTTTGATGTCTCTGTTAATGGAAAGGAGGAAGAGGAGGAGGGAGGTGTGAAAATGAGATGAAGACAGAGTCTTAATTTGCTTAAGCCAAACTGTTCTGTACCTCCATAACTTGTATTCAATAAATTTAAGTTAGAAACCACACAAAGTGGCAAAGAGAAAGAATAGGTGTGGGAAGTGCTGTCCATCGGCGTTGTGGCCAGTGCTGCCCATCATTATTCTTTGTTTTCCTTATACCCCGACTATAGCTCATCTGATCTTTATCATTCCTTTGGCAAATCGGTAAAGAATCTTAGATCCAAAATATCTTTAGAGAGTTCAAACTATCTATCTATAAAACTGTAGATAAAATGACGTTTTTTCCAAATTCCGGGGGCGGTAGTGGGCGTGGTGAAAATTAAAAATATCCTTAATCTGCCTGCAAGTATAAGAAATATATGTCCCATACAAGTCAAACCTCATTCTCTTACCATTTTTGAGATCTCTTGATTCTTACTTTATTCAAAAATTGATATTATATCAGTGGTCTCATTCTTTATATAAATTTTTATTATCCAATTTCATGTGCCTTAAGTTATCTTTAAACCATTCACACATCAGACTTCAACTTCTTCTCAGTTTTTACCATTTTAATAGTCTGGGAAACTCAATTTTATCTCTACGACCAAATCTATAAGCAAAGAAAAAGAAATATAAAGAAAAAGGCTCAGCGTAAATTTTAACAGTCCAAACAATTAAAGACCATAAATGGTAGCTGCTCTGTCTCTCTCCCCTGTCGCTTGCCCATCCCCCTTCCCTCATTTTCATCACAGAAAATACGTTACAAATACAATGCATGGCCGAGCTGCAGTTCCTCCCGTTGACTTGGTCAAGTGTTTTTTGTTGTTATTGTTAGTCTCTTCCCTTCTGGTTGTTGCCCTATTTTCGCGCCGCGTTATTTTTGCTTTATGCTCGGTGAGTAACGTGTGAAAACAGCCCAAGAAGGAAGTAGTGTCCCTAGAGCAATTTTGATTTTGCCCCTACAGCGTTTTCTGGGGGAAAATGGCCACAGGTGAGTGCGTCCAAGCTAAAATATGAGGGGCCCTGGCTGTCTAATTGGTAGTCGCCGAGTTGAGTTCAACTGAACTTTGGCAAATCCCACCAAATGCCATCATAATATTTACAGATGCACTCGAGCAGAAGATCTCGCTGTCTCCATTCAAGGTGTGAAAGGACCAGATGCAAATGCTACCTGAGAAGGGGTAAGTACAATGCCGGGCCACGACAAAATATTTTCAACAATTTCGAGTGCCTTTTCCCTGCCCTGACACAAGACTGATTTCAGATTTATGCATGCAGTATGTAAATGCCGCTTGCCCAAAAAAAAAAAAGAAAGGGGGCTGAAAGTCGAAATTAAGTTGTAATCTTTGTAATTTTTGTCACTGCAATGCCCACCCGAAGGAAAGGGTTGACAGGGGACAGCTGTCACACCTTTCGGGGAGTCCGAGATAAAGCGACACATTTGTTGTTTGTAAATATTGCGTTTGTAATTAATGGCAAATAGAAATAGAAATTTGAATAATGTGCGAATATCACAGAGAGAGAGAGAAAGCGGCCTTTAGGGAACAATTTGCATATGAAGATCGGGAATCATTTTTCAATTCGAGAGTCATTTTTCATTGCGTTTGATATTCAAATTTCATTCAACAGAGATTAATGAGCTCTAAATTTGCATAGTTGAAAGAAAATGCGGGGAAAATTTAGAAATGTGGAAAACCAAACTGAAGTTCTCCTTTGAGTTTGGTGCCAAAAATATGGAAGGTCAGGCTTTTGATCTTTTTAAAGACATCAGAGTAGGTCCTTAAAACGTTTGCGTCGGTTGTCGTAAGGATATTGCTGTCGCAGTTTATATGTCAGTAGTTGTTTTAGAAGGGAACGGGTATTAGCAGGCTTCGCCGCTCACGTTAGCCAGCAGTTTTGCTCGAGCATCGTTTTGTTGCCAGAACGAAGAGGTGTGAGTCAATTTGGCACTTAGTAGGCCAAGATCGCGCAAGATTAGTTATGTTGATCCAATCGACAACTTTCTCTTTGGGTCATGAGAATCTCTGTACAGAAATTTCTAGGCCCATCCTAGAGTATAAGCTCTATAGAGACACATAACCCTTAGGGATAAACAAGCAAAAGTAAATAGGCGAAAGTCGCTACAGAAAGAAGCTAAACTAAACCCGAAGCTTGATGTGAACAACTGGTGCCAGCTCGCACAAAACAGAAAATACGATTGTAATATGCATAACGGTCAAAGAAGAAGAAAAAATAGATGTAGGATAATAGAAGTTATGACGAAAATAAAAAACAAAAAATAGAGGCAAGCTAACTTCGACCGAAGTTTATATACCCTTGGAGCTTGATATATGCCTGACAGTTTGTATGGCAGCTATACTTTATAGTTGTCCGATTTCAAGTTTTGGTGAAATTATGTGAAATCATTAAATACTTATGAATACGAGCGTTGGAAGCGATAGCATTGAAAACAAAAAATAGAGGCCAGCTAACTTCGGCTCGACCGAAGTTTATATACCCTTGGAGCTTGATATATGCCTGACAGTTTGTATGGCAGCTCTACTATATAGTTGTCCGATTTTGACAAGGCTTGGTGAAATTATGTGAAATCATTAAAAACTTATAAATACGAGCGCTGGGAGCGATAGCATTGAAAACAAAAAAGTTTTTCTCACTAAAACTAGTTTTTCAACCGATCGTTCCTATGGGAGCTATATGCTATAGTCATCCGATCCGGCCGGTTCCGACAAATGTGCAGCGTATTTGTACCAAAAGACTTCGTGCAAAGTTTGGTAAAGATAGCTTTAAAACTGACGGAGGAGATAGCATAGAAACAGACGGACAGACGGACGGACGGACGGACAGACGGACATGGCTATATCAACTCAGCTCGTCATGCTGATCAAGAATATATATACTTTATGTGGTCGGAGATGCTTCCTTCTATGCGTTACAAACATCCGGACAATTTTAATATACCCTCTCCAAGGGTATAAAAAGTTTTTCTTACTATAACAAGTTTTTCGACCGATCATTCCTATGGCAGCTATATGCTATAGTCATCCGATCCGGCCGGTTCCGACAAATGTGCAGCGTATTCATACCAAAAGACTTCGTGCAAAGTTTGGTTAAGATAGCTTTAAAACTGACGGAGGAGATAGCATAGAAACAGACGGACGGTCAGACGGACGGACAGACGGACATGGCTATATCAACTCAGCTTGTCATGCTGATCAAGAATATATATACTTTATGTGGTCGGAAATGCTTCCTTCTCTGCGTTACAAACATCCGGACAATTTCAATATACCCTCTCCAAGGGTATAAATACTTAGAATTTAAGAGTTAAACAATCTATAAAAACAAAATTTTACCACATTAAAAGGTTTTTAATTTTTAATTGGGAGTATTTTTTTTGGCTTAGTATACAGACAAAGTAAATCGATTCCGAGTAGGGAGAACGAAAATCGCGTACAATTTGATATTTAATTTGATTTGGTGTTCAATCCATTCATTGATTGTAAGAATCGTAATTACAGGGCGAATTACTACGACAAAAAATTTAAAAAACTTGCCTTCATTTTATAAAAGAAATATTTAAATAATTAAGATAACAAGGTAGTAGTCTAGTACTTCTGCCTTCTCTCAGAAAGTTATAAAAAATTTCCTTGGATAGATCAAGAATTGTGTAAAATTTTCATACGCATGGTTTTATGTTTATACGATGAATTGGCTGTAAGCCAATTCGGAGTCGAACCATTTAAGGAAATGAATCACATAAAGTAAAAGACAATTGAATAAAATAAGAAATATTAAAGAACATACAAAACTATTCATGAGAACTTCAACTATAAAAATTGATTTTTGAGCGTTCTGGAAATCGGCCTCAAATGAACTCAAATGACTTAAACTAAGGTATTAATTAATTAGTGTAACAGGCAGCAGAACATAAGACAGAGTGCACAAAATAACACTATGGCTTAAAAACACATTTACCCTACCATCTAGGATTAAAATCTGTTTGAAAAAATGCAAAACTCGCTGCATAACCATTGTTTGCACTCCTTTTTTCCGTTTGCGGTCTTGTGAAAACTGTATTTTAGTATATTATATATATTTATATATTATATATATATATATATGGGCATTTCCACCAAAAGGTCAACCTGGGCCAAAAAGTTAAAAGTGGTTAAAAAAACTATATTTTATCGAATTTTAATAGGGAATCAACCAAATTATTATAAATTATTAATGTAAGCTAATCTTACATTTACTAATAACCCAATTGGATATATTCGGTTTCACGGCCGTGCTAGCTCAATTTTTCTTATTTTGACATTAAAATTGCTTAATTTTTTGGAAAAAAGTCCCTTTAGATTACATGTTCTTTCGCTATCTAGAATATTTTTGATGGTACAAAGGGGTATACATGAATGCATAAGAGACCATGAGAAACTATTTCAATGCAATTACCTGTAAGTTTTTGCTTCGCATTATAGCAGAAACCACATAAATATAATGATGGAAAAAACAGTCCCGTGCGACATGTCCCGTGCGAAAATGCTTAAGCTTACATTTTGAAAAAACTGTAAGTTATTTTTGGGTGAAATAAAATCCATTTTAAAGAGACACCACTGCACTACATTCTAATATTTATCGCATTAATATATTGCCTCAGGATTTGCTGAATTCGGCGTTTGAATGGTTTCCCGCGAAAACCACTTCTATTTTTGTCCCGTGCGAATGTCATGTTTTTTTGCGATTATCTTGAAACCAAAAAATTTTCCAAAATCGATCTTTGCATCAATTGTAGGGCTGTTGAAGAGCTATAAGTTAAGCCTATTGTGAAAATAAAAATCCGATTTATTTTGACTTTTTTGAATGTTTAAATGCGTACGATTGTCCCGTTCGACGTCATGGAAATGTCCATATATATTCGAAATATTGCTCTTTTTGCGTCCAAATTTCGCAATTCGCTCTTTACATCCCATGCGATCCTCTTTAGGTTTTGTGTGTGGATGTAAGTTTTTGAAAAACCGTTTGTTACCGAAATCTATTTATTCTGCCCCGCATTTAAAACGTTTTTTAGACGGTAAAAGGTATGTGAAACCATGGCTGACTCTCTCTATTTAATTGCATGATAGTTCTTCATAATTCGCAGTCCTCCGAAGGATTTTTTCAGCTGGGTAAACTATACTAGGCAATTATCTTAAATTCCAGAATATGGGATTAAAAAAAAAAAAACCTACGCCACTGCGTCTGACTGACGCACCGCTGATCTATAGCAGTGCAGGCTAAATGGAGAGGACATAATAATATACCTTTCTCTCTCTGTCACTTGTTGAAGCATGGTTTCGGCAAGCATTTGGTGTAAATTGCCGAGTAACTTCGGTCCCCGGTGGCTATAACAGGCATTTGGAACTGTCTTTGCCTTGAATGAAACCATATTCTCCTATACACATATTTATATGTATGTGCATTTGCGTCCATTTCCCGTATATTCAAATGACATTCCACATTGATTAATGAGCTCCGGCTGCCAAACAACAAAAATTTGCATAGGGTGGATTGATCTGGGCAGCCCAAGCCATATGTGATGAGCCTTAATTAAAAAATATTTCAAAGGGCACGCGATGCCTGGATAACAGCTGGCCAGACGACACCCCCGCTAACTGTCTGCTCTATGCTACTCATATGGCACGCCAGGATCAGTAATATGCTAATTTAGGCTGCATATTAAAACGCCTGTCCACGCGACAAGGACACAACCGCACGCAATAAAGTCTGCGGCTGTTTGCTTAGTTGTTCCTATCGGACTTTAACGATCGCAGCGACTAAAATTAAACCCACTTAGGAGTAGGGGTAAGGGGGCAGTAGAATTGGGAGCATTTCGCGCAGCTGTAACTGTAAATTAAAATGCATTTTACGCAACTGTTCCTGGCGCATGCTACGACTGCTGTAGAGCAGCTGTTGCCGCACATCCTTCTAATGGCATGCAGTTAGCACTTGAAAAGGACACCCCCACATGCCCGATCAACAACGAGGCAGTTCCATTGTCCAATAGGTCGCTGTGTTTTCGTGGAAATTTACGCATTTTCATGCTCGACTACCGTTTCGTCCCAAAAATAGATTAGCTCTGCAGTGAAAGGATATTGAACTCAACAGTAGACAAATGGGAGAAAAAGGGACAGCAGGGTCACTTAATGGTCGGTCTGTCACTGAGCAGTTGCTGAAAGGCGCGTGCCATTAGAATTATGATTGAAAAACAAGGAAATTTAGGCCCATAAAAATATAACAAGATTAAAATGGGGGAAAAAGTAACCAAAACTTCAAAATTAAAAACTTTTAAATATGTAGGACAACAAATCAATCTAGCCTTGCCCGAACTTAACTGCGAACATAAGACTGCTAAAATTGTATTCTATTTCTGTTTATAGAGAAAAACTGATTCCAGATCAGTGTTTGTCAAGAAGAGTGATGCCAAAAAGTGAGAGTGTATTGGGGTGTGAAAATAGGCAACGCAAACCAGCTCTGACCTGCTTCATCAACCGCTGGCCAGAGACTAAAAAGCTGTTTTGCTTTCTTGGCACAATCCTGGGCAGGCCTTGCGCTTGTCTCGGCGTGAATAGTGAAAAGTGTTCGGCCCCTGTGGGCCAAGACGTGGCAATCGCTGTTCTAAATGGTTTTGGGATCTGTCTGGGAAATTCTCCAGCCACTTTTATTTATTTTTTCTGGCCATATTTTTGATAAAGGGAAACTCATAATTAAGTTTAGTACTCAAACAAACTAAATCATCCGACAGCAGAACTGACAGCTTATTCCGATTGGGCTCATCGTCCAGTGTGAATGGGAATTCAAAATCTTTAAGTTGGGTTTAAATTAAACCCATTCCTTTGCCGCTGACGGGTTACAAACTCATACCCCATCGGAGATCAATCAGCTGTTTCTGAACTTTCCTATATACTTAGCGTAGAGGCCAGTCGGAATTTTGCAAAAGCTTTTCGAAACCCTTTTTTTACGGATTCGCGCTTGACTAGACTAGTATCCCCATAGAGCTAATACAGCTCGTAATTCTTTCGGATGCGAAAATCCTCGCCAACTTTTGAAAGAACCTAAATCCTCCAAAGAATCTTTCGCTCGAAAACGTTAAAGGCCGCGACATCCGCTGATGCTTCTGCGCGACTTGTATAGCGCTATTTTCGTTCTTCGAGCGAGGTCTATTTCCTATTTTGACTTACGGCACCATTTTATTTATCCAATGCATAGAGCAAGTTACCTACAGCTGCCTAGAGTCACCTTAGAGGCTAAAGGATTGGTTAATGTCAAGTAAAGGGCATACATACTACTTTACAAATCCTTTGAATGAAATAAAGTTTTATTTATGAATCCGAGTAGTTAATCCATGCTGTAGAGGTGCGAACAATTCCGGATAGATTCTTATGGACAGAAAGGAGCTACTTCTCTATTATGAACCCTACCGAAACTGCTCAGAATAATGACAAAAATACTTTCTCTTTTAAAATTTCTTCTTATTCCTGTTTATGTCCATTTTTAAAAACTTTCGTCTTCATTTCTGTATCCCTCCCTTATACAACCTTACAAAACATATCAATTTTCAATATTTATTACGATTTTTCTCAACAATTAAAATTAAACTGATCAACTTCATTAAATATTTCAAAGATTTAACCATTTGTAATGTAACTATAACTATTTTTGATTCGAGAACTGAAGAAATCTTCAAAATTAAGGAATACTTTCACTAGCATTTCATTGTTTGTACTGGGATTTGTGCTTAGTTCCCTTTTAATACTAAGAGAACCATTTACACTTAAGGCAAATGAATACGGAGATGCCCAAAATGATGGTAGTGTATTTAAAATAGTTGCGCACTTGTTTACGTTTACGCTCAGCTAACATTTCCGGGTAGTCAATGTACAGCGGACTTTTGGGTGGACTGAAGGTGCCAAGCTGTTAAATAAGACACGAATTTTAAACAAATATGACTATGGGGCATTAACTTTCATTAGCTTACATATTGAACTGTTTTGGTGATGTCCTGAATGACAGCACGATATGCCTTAAAAGTGTTCTCACAACTGGCTACTTGCATGTCCGAAGGTTGACCCAGTTTGTGCTCCAATTGATTTTGGATGACAAATCGTAGAGAGGCCTGTATAATAATCAAATGCTGCAAATGATTGGCTGTTATCAACAGAATCTCATAGAAACTGCAAAGGAAATTCTCAAGATTAGTTAGAATTACGATTAATTAGTTATTACCAAAACTTACTTGTCCATGCCATTCTTTTTTACGCGAGCAATGGACTTCTTGGACCAATGATGCAGATGAAAGCTGCAAAGAGTTACAAAATGATAATTGTCCCTTGATAACCACTTCTCTCCAATCCACTCACTCCAATATGCCCTTCATGATCTTTATGCGATAAATGGGAAACTCTATGCCCACCTCCTTTAGCTTTTGCTCATCCATAATCAGAAATTCGGCCAGAGATGTTCTAGATTTGGCAAAATGTTCCAACATACTAGACATATTTAGGGAATTCAAAATGGTGTTCAGCTCTTGAAAGTACTCAGGACATTCGGTCTTTAAGAATATACGTGGAATCTGATCGCTAAGAGAATTGTAAGCCAAGAATTGTGTAGGCACCAGATACTTAGTTTCCGGGCGTGGCATTAATTCGAAAAGGTCATAAAAACCATGAAACTCCGCTACCTGAGCTGGAGTATAGCCCTTATTATTGGCCAAGTGAGGATTGACGCCTGCCTCCAACAGCAGCTTGACAATATCCGCATGATTCTTTTCGATGGCATGAAAAATGGGAGTACATCCTTGATTGTCCACCGCATCGAAGCTAACCTCTTTGATCAGGAGACGCACTACAGAAGTGAAACCACTGCGACAGGCAAACATAAACGGAGTCATGCCATATTTATCCGAAACATTGATGACAGCGTCATGTTTTAGCAGCAGACGCACCAATTTCTCCGCCACATAAGCATCCTGGCGACGACAATCACAGGCCAGCATTAGTGGCGTCACCGAATCCACCTGCTTGTTCACATCCGCCTTGCATTGCTTTATCAGGTACTCAGACAGTTCATAGTGACCCTCATGACAGGCCAGCATTAACATGGTATGTCCAGCTCGCACTGGAGAATCGACTCTGAAGTGTAACTTTTTCATTTCCTCGCTGACCGTCTGGACTTGGCCAGCGAGCACGGCTTCGTAGAGAGCCTGATCGGGAGCCACTTGAGGCTTCCATTTTTCCCGCTTTGACTATACCAAAAAAAAAAAAACAACCATAAGTGGGGGACCACAACAAATGTTTGAAGACTTACATCTTCCGGGAAATAGAAGCCGTCGTAACTCTCGTCGGAATCAGAAGGGGGTGGTCCGTAGAGGCATTTGCTGGTCATGGCGTTTGAAACTAGTCCTCTAGCCTATGGCAATGCCCAAAATCACAAAGAGATTCCTTCAAGATTTTAATGATTGTGTTGTTGTTGAATTAAAAATCCCAAAAATAGGGAAATGTGGTCTTACCAATGTAAAGCTCTGCTCAAAGCAGCTTTAAATAGAGATGAGCAAACGATAGAGATTGCCTGTTACACTCAAAACTATGAAACAATCTTTAAGTTTCTGAAGTAGGAACAACTATTATTTTTGGTTTTGGCTGAAATTGCTTTAATAAATCCAATTTAATTCTTAGTTGATGAACATTTTCTTGCGTCGTGATTTTAGTCATTTCCCCATCCCTAAGCCCACAGACCAAAATAACAATCGATAGTTATCGATTAACTAATTTTCAAAATAAATTCCGTTAAAATGCATTTTTATTATAAACTTTAACTGATTCTCCCACATTCTTGAGGGTTCACTTATTTCTTTTTATCCTTTTTGGCAAACCTGGGCCCACCAAAGTTCTTGCCCTTGTTGTATTTGTTTTTGCCCGCCTTGTTGGTAAGCTTGACGCTGCTTATCTTCTTCTTGGCCGCAATTTTGGTCATTTTCTTGTGACGATTGGCCTCGGATCTGTTGTTGAAACAAAATTTATATAAAATATATTTAGTATAATGCCCTCGCCCACCACTTACCTCAATCTTAGGGCTCCACTGCGACTGACATCGGTTAGATCATTGGTAAAGGCCGATTGGCCGCCACGTCGCTTGTTGGATTTGCTGTTTCCACTGCCGCCATGTGGACGAACCTCTGTGGCAGCTCCCAGTTTGCCAGGTCTCTTTTTTAGCTTGGCCATTTTGGCACGCACCAGAGAGACTTTCTCTATCTCCTTCATGGCTCGCTCCTTTGCTAACTGCTCAGGAGTCTTTTTGCGGGGTTCCTCCTTCTTTTTCTTGTTCCGCTTGGCCTCCAGCTCTTTGACCGGAGGTCCATCTTCACCATCACCACCGTATTCAGGTCGCTTGCGTTTGCCATTTGATTTATTGGACTTGGGCTTGACGTTTTCATCTTCTTGAGGATTCAGGGAGAGGCGTGCCTTTTCCTGTTCTCTTTGCAGTTTGGTCTGGAACCAAGAGCGTTTGTCTTGGGTTTGCCCCAGCAAACGGCGTTCCGTTTTGGACAACTCCTGCTCGGTTTTGGCCAGCTGACGCTCAGCCTGCTCTTCGTCCAGAATATTCTCTGAGGAAATTAAAAAAATGAAAATGGAACAAAAGGATAAGATCAACTCGTGGAACTTACGAATCTCCGGCTCCAGCGAAGTCAATTTATTTCTGTACTTGTCTATGATCTCCGGAGGAATGATTCTATTCTTCACACTGCTTTCGGCATTCTTGATAATATCCTTGACAATCTTTCGCTCCTTTTCCCCCGCCAGGGAAACCGAAATACCTGCTCGACCCGCTCTCGCTGTTCTGCCCACACGATGGATATAATGCTCTGTGGTGATGGGCATTACAAAATTGATCACAGTCTTCACCCCCACAATATCCAGACCACGAGCAGCCACATCGGTGGCTATGAGGACATCAATTTGTTCCTCCTTAAACTTTTTCAACGATTCCAAACGCTGCTGCTGGGTGAGATTACCATGAAGTTCACCCGCTCTCACACCCAACAGACCCAAAAGAATGTGCAAACGATGTGCCTGCTTTTTGGTCTGCACAAAGACCATGCAATGATCATGGAACGTGCGACAAATCAAGCTGGCCAAAATGGGTTCACGATCGCCTTCCTTATCCTCGCGTATGCGTATGAATTCCTGGCGTAGATTAAAGGCCACCTGTTGATTGTTGTTGACAAACACCTTGACCGGCTTTTCCAAGGAAACGGCAGCCAAATCCTTGACCTGCTCACTCATGGTGGCCGAGAAGAGCATGGTTTGACGGGTTTTGCAACAGGAATTGATAATCTCCTTCATCTGCTCGGCAAAGTATTCGTCCAGCATGCGGTCTGCTTCGTCCAGGATGAGTACCTTTGGAGTTGGAAGCAAAACTTTAGTGGGGTTTCTATTAAAAAATAAGATAGATCTTTAAAGGATAGAAAATCAGCTTGCCTCTGCCGTACAAAGGCAAGAACCAACAGTCTTCCTCTTGGCCCCAAAGAAGAGGCTCAGAGCGCAAGGATCTAGAATCATCATTTCATTTCCATACTCTACACTTTCTCTCTCCACTAAAAAACTTACTTCTATAGAATCCAGACTAAAACTGGGCGTGTTCTTGATATGATCTATCAATCTTCCTGGCGTGGCTATGACCACAT
This sequence comes from Lordiphosa clarofinis, assembly GCA_018904275.1. Lineage (NCBI taxonomy): Eukaryota > Metazoa > Arthropoda > Insecta > Diptera > Drosophilidae > Lordiphosa > Lordiphosa clarofinis. Next base: position 972,765 of record JAEIGQ010000115.1, on the reverse strand, counting down.
CCGGATTCTGTCGCAGCACTGACTCCTGAGCCTTCACATCCAGACCACCAATGGCCAGGCCCACATCTATAGTGGTGAATTGACACAGCTGTTTGGTCACCTGATACACCTGAGCACCCAACTCTCGAGTGGGCACCAAAACCAAAACACGGGTTATGGCTTTGTTATTCAAAGGACGATATAGCAAGCGTTCCAGTGTAGGCAACATATAGGCCGCGGTCTTGCCCGTGCCGGTGGCAGCACATCCACAAATATCTCGACCCAGCAGAGCTATGGGTATGGTTGAAGCCTGAATCGGAGTGGGGTAAATGTAACCCAGCACACCAATGGCTCGCATTAAGGGACGCGACAGATTCATTTGATAGAAGGACGTAATCTGCTCATTGGCCTCCACAGTGTCATCAAATTGCATTTTTTCTCCCTCTTCCTCTTCGTCATCTTCCTTATCCTGCTTCTTCTTCTTATTCTTGCTGAGCTTCTTTTCACGCAGGCGTAGATTATCATGCTTTAACTCATCCTCGGACAAATCAATCTCATCTTCATCACTGTCCACTGCCTGGATGGCGCCCTCTCCTCTTTGATTCAGGCGTGCCGCAATCTTGTCATCAGTCTTTGTTCTAGCCTTTCGCTTAACATACTTCATCAAATCATCCCAAGTATCCTGGTTGTATTCCTTGACCGAGGATACAAACTCAAAGCCCTTCTCGAACTCGGTAACCTTTTTGTGCCTTAGCTTGGTGGGTTGGTACTAAAAAAGCAGAATTAGATGGCCGGGTTTGGTTTCGGAAACTTTGCTTTTAACTTACCTCCACTTCGGCATCCGAGTCCTCCGACAGATTCTCCACTTCAGCATCGTCTTCTATGGTGCCTATCAAGTCCAAGTTGTTTGTGGTACCCATTTAAATTTAAATTTAAAGAAAAAATTCTCAGCGCGTGTTTGCAGTATGAAAACAATCAGCACACACGTGTGGCTTGCGTAGCAGTGAAGCAACAGTTGCAAAACGGTTGAGATAACAATTAGAGATGAGCAAGTTGGTAGTCACGGTGAGTGAGTAACGATGTCAGGGAAATTTGCGATATGGTACTAAGTTTTCAGCGCTCGCTTACTTCAAGACTGGCGATAACTCAATAAATATGATTTTAAACATAATAAAATATGAAGCAAAAACATTCGCTGTATTGTGTTCTATACTGTGCCAAATTTTCATAATTATTTCTTGTTTTACTTTTCCTGCGAGCTGAGAAACATACTACCCTGATTGCAGTTTTTGATTGTTAAAAAAAACGCATGTATAAACACCAAATCATGTCTTTTTTTTAAATTTTTTTGAGAAAACAATGATTTTTGATGTGATTCGGTACGGACGATTTTATTAGGAGTAAAATTTGATTTCAGCGTCACGTGACGCTGACGGCATTCATAATTTGTACTGTTGTTTTGTGGAGTTTCCCGGCAAACACACACAAATAAGAGGTTGGGCCGATTGGGAAAGCGAAGAGGTAGAAAAGATGCTGAAGTGATCTGGGTCTGGGTGGAACCTGGGTGGGATCTGGGTAGGATCTTCTCACGATCAGGGTGGGATCAGTGTGGGATTTGGGAGGGATCTGGGCGTGCTCTATATGGCATCTATCTAAGTTGGATCTTCAAGGGCGTAGCCAGCTTTTCGAAAAAGTGGAGGCAGCTGTGTCTGAACGTTTCTTAAATATTTCATTAATTATATTTTTGAACATTAATTAATTAGATCATGATGCATTTGATATGAAATGGAAATTTATCTTCAAAATAATGGCGGAAAATTTAAGTTATTATTGAAAAAGTGCATTTTTCAGAGCAAAATCTGTGATTAAGGGGGGGGCAGCCCCCCTCCCTGCACCCCCCCCCCCCTGGGTGGGATGTGAACGGGATCTGGGTGGGATCTGGGTAGTATCTGAGCGGGATCTAGATGGGATTTCCTTGAGATCAAGGTGGGATCTGAATGGGATCAGAGTAGAATGTAGGTGGGATCTGGTTGGGATCTGGGCGCTATCTGGGTGGTATGTTGATGGGTTCTGGGAAGTATCTGTGTGGGATCTGGGTAGGAGCTGGGTGAGATCTATGTGGGATCCAGCTAGGTTGGGTCTGAATACGATCAGGTAGGGATCTGGATAGTATCTGGGCGGGATCCGGATAGGATCTGGATGGGATTTGGTTGGGGTCTAAGTGGGATCTGGGTGCGGTCTGAATAGAATCAGAGTAGAATGTAGGTGGGATCTATGTGGGATCTGAATGGGATCTGGATGGGATCTAGGAGAGACCTGTGTGGGATCTGGGCAGAATCTAAGTGGGATCTGACTGCTGCCATCTCACTGCGGAAATATTATGGTTTTTATAAAGAAGCATAAAATTTGTCGTTTTAAAAAGCGGGGTTTTAAAAACCACGACACTGTTAGCATAAACCTTGTATAAGTCGCTATTTAATTTTTCAGTTTAATTTTCATGTTAATGCAAGAGCATTTCTTTAATGAACGTGTTATAAAAAAAAAAATTTAGCTGCGACTTCATCAGTGACTCGTGTCTAATCACTGTTATGCAAGTAAGGCACATCTCTAGCGCTCGCTCAGCTGTTGAGGACTTTGTTATGAAATTGTAAAATGTTGCGCTTATTAACAAAAACCAGGCTCATCAGGTAATTATTCACTTGTAACTTTCTTCTAGTTCTTCCTTAAACCCTCAATTTATAGGCCCACCAGCAGCCTTTTATGTTCAACTACCTCCCCACGTTATTCAACCCAAACCAAGAAGCCGGCCAATGAGGATGATCAGCAAATCAGCAATGAGCCCATCAAATTCTTTGGCAGTCAGGCGGCCTCTTGGCGTGCACGGGACACACGCAGTGGTGGTAGCGAGGAGGCGTTGTGGTATCAGCCCTATGTAATCTCCGCCAGCTTGGCCATATTTTTGCTTTACTTTTGCATATTGCGTGAGGAGAGCGACATTGATCAGCGTTTGGAGGGTAATCTGTATGATCATGTCAGTGGACTGGAAGAGGTTCAATTGACCGTAAACTATAAATATAATAAGGAGCATGGATTGGATACCAAGGAGCAGGAGAAACGTTTAATAGAACTGGGCGTTGATCTAAGTCAATTGGATGCCAAATTGGCGGCACAGTAGCTCAGCTTATGTTGTATGTGTTTGTTAAGAGAAAAAGTTTATTACAAATATAATTTAACAATTTAAAATGTAAAAAGTCGAAGAAAAGCTTAGTTTGAACGTTGGGAAAAGGTAAGGTCTTAAATGGATTGGTTTAAATCTCGATCTAATAGATTCAATAAGCTGATCATAAACCACGTTTCGAGCTTGGATGATTTGGTAATGTTATTGACCGTTGTTTTGAGGTGTTGTAATGGCACTTTCTCGTTTTATTTTCTGCTCAATCTCCATCTCGAGCAATTGGTTTCTCAATTGCATGCCTTGTAGCTCCAGCTGTTGCTTCTCCATTTCAATTTGATGTTTTTCAGCAGCTCTGGAATTCTCATCGCGATAAAAATCCTGCTGCAGCTTCATCAAAGCCAACTTTTCATCTTCAAGGGTTTTTTTTCGTTTAAACACGGCCTGTTTCTGCGCATTCTTTGGCCTTGGCCTGATCGAGTGGAACTGTCCAGGGTTCATGGGACTATTAGATTCCCCCCGTTCCTCGAAATCCTGAAGGTCCTCCTAATACAAACACAAGAATTTAATAGAATTTAGATAAGCCGCATTTGATCTTACTTGTGGCAGGCTGCGTTCAGAGTTATCCCTGCCATTGTTGAGCCTGCTCAACGACTGATTGTCGTTGCCATCAAACTCTGTATTGGAGTGATTGCTATTGCTGTTGGCTGAAATGAAATGATAAAATGTAGGACTTCTATGTATATGCACTTCAGATGTCCACTCACTGTCATCGTCGTATTCATTTTCCAATTTCGTGGCGGAGACTTCAATTAGTCCTGGCCAATGTTCAGACACTGAATCAGAAGTAGTTTCTGGACATTCATTTTCCACAATTTTCCACTTGTCATCCTGACATTTGCTACGATTTCTCTTTTTCAAGTTATCATATTTGTCCCTTAGAGCTTTCCATGGCCGTTGGACACCCGTTCTAGAGGTATAACTATCTGCAATCTTCTCCCATGTTTCATTCTTTAGCCTCCATGTTGCAGCATCGCTCTTCTTGTTTTCCAACACAGCTCTGTGTTGCAGTGCCAGATTCAACAGAATATGTTCCTCGCCCTGGGTAAAGTTTTTTCCGCGGGATCTTTTTGCATATCCAGCCATTTTTCGAATTTACACAGAAATAAACAAACAACAATTAAAACAGCTGAGTTGTAAAGCGTCAAGGTAGCGTCGAAATGTTAGCAACGATTTGGTACAATAGAAGTGAAATGAGGGAGTAACTGCTATTTATACATTTTATTAAGTAATAAGTTGCTTAGGGCAAACAAAAACTTATAGGGGTGTTTCTGCAATTCATCGGTTCGGTGTTAGCGATAATCTGCAGAACAGTCAAACTTTAATTAAACGCGGGAGAGAAAATTAAACAAATTCATTCGGATCACAACCAACAATTTTCAATGAAATCCCGACCCAAATTCTCCGATTTAATTTACCGAGTTTCTTTCAATTTGAGCGACTTGTACTTTCCAATTAGATATTTTGGACTTTAAGCTTTAATTTTTAAATTTAAATAGAATATTGCATGTTCTATGGGATTTGTGAATCTGTAGGCCCGACTGACTGACAGGCTGACATATTATCAACCCACAGCCTAAACTGATTATCCCAGAGATCTAAGATAGACCTTCGATGAGTTATGCAGACGCGCACCAAGAGAGAAAATTGTCCGCGAAGTGGGTGAAAAACGCTATTGTGTTCAGAAAGCATTAAGTTAAGCTGTTTTGCTAAGAGCACTACAGAGAGAGGGAACGACTCGCACTAACCCAAATTAGGTATGTGTTGAATGCATGATACATTAAGCATGAGGTGGTCCCGTCCGCAAGAGCGGAAAGAGTGGAGATCACAGGAAAAAGGAGGGGGCAGAGGAACGAGAAGGTACGGGAAAGAGTGGAGAGCGTTGGAAGAGGGAGGAGGCGAGGGGAGAGAGTCTAGACCTGTGGAGGAGGGGGTGGGAAAGAAGAATTTGAATATAATTATATTATAATTGAAGAGTGGCTGCCATGGGCTCAAATTGTTTTGATATTGAGATCGTAATAATTGATTCAACAAAACTGAACTTATGTCGAAGTTTTATCCAGAAATGTTGTTTCTTCAATTTTTGGGAAAGCTTTGAGAATCTATACGTTCCCACATATGGCCAAGCAGTGCTGTGAAATCTACAATCGTTATATAGTTACTAGATTTCGTTCGGTCCTTGAGAACGGGATGGGAAAAAATTTTACATGTGTACAGGCCTCTACATTTACCAGGCAAAAATTTTAATATATTTATATACAATATTTAAATATATAAAACAACACAATTTCTACAATTTCTTAAAATTTTGCAGGCGGACAAAGTCCATCGTTCCAAATAGCAGCTATCTTGACGCACAAATCGTTTAAGGTCACACTGGCATCAACGAAAATTATATTTACTTCTGAACATAAACAAAATGAGAGATCGTGACCGCAACAGGGAAAAGGAGCGGGAAAGGGATCGAGATCGTGAGCGGGATCGAGACCGCGACCGCGACCGACGACATCGATATCGTTCCAAATCCAATTCTCCCGCTACTACCGCTTCCTCCCGCAGCTCCAAGTCAAAGAAGTCTAAAAAGTCAAAGAAATCCAAAAAGTATTCCAGACGTAGTCGCAGCAGCAGTCGTAGTTCTAGAAGCAGCACTCCCAGCTCACGCAGCAGTAGCCGCAGTCACAGCCACAGCAAAAGAAGCCGCAGTCGGGATCACAAATCCCGTTCCGTGTCTCAAAGGACCACCCGAGCCGGCAGTTCCGAGAGCAATTCCCGTTCAGCCACCACCACTACGGCTACAAATGTGAAATCCATTGATTTGCTAGATGCCAAGGTGCTAAAGGCCTTGGAGACCATAGAAGAAGATGCTTTCAAGCCGGCCACTTTCTTTAGCTCCCGGGATGAGAAGGAAAAGGTTATCATAGATCTTAATAAGGAGACAGTGACCGTGACAAAGCCAGCTGGAGCCGTAGCGGCTGCCACTCCCCAAACAGATGTAATATTTCACCCAAATGTGAGTGAAAATTAATTCCTTTGAATTTTTACTAATTATTTCATTTGTCCAGTTTCTGGGAGATGCTGATCTCAAGGCAGAGAAATGGCTGCGCAAGCTCTACAATTACCGTCAAAAATACATGCAGGAGTAAAGGAATTTAATGTAACATTTATTCTCAAAATCTACAACTAGAATATATCGCTGCCCGTTTTCCTGGCCCTGATTAAAGCTTCCTCTGGCTTAAGTTGTTCGTTGGCTGACGGCTCCTGGGGACTGCCATCGGCTTGGAGTTTGCCAGCCTTAAAGTCGTCGATAATCTTTTGGGAATACACCGCATTGAACAAATCCAGGCTGGTGAATTCCGTTTGCACTACATCGGGTGCTTTGTAGGATACGTAAGGTTTCAGCTTGCAGTCTGTCAAATCTGGCACAATGATGTCTGGTATCTTCTCCGGTATCTCCACAAACTGTCCATTGACCAACATGCCCGTATCACGGACCCCGCGCTTGTGAATGGGTACAGGAGGATTTAATTGCGTGCGTTGAGCCTCCTTGACCACGCGAGTTCCTCTTTTGTTGTACACATTGAATTTACGGAAATTACGCTTGCCGGCCAGTGGCAAGGAAGTGCTTATACCACGCTGTTGGCATTTAACCACTAGGGGTACTAGTTTAAGACAATTTTGCATTGCTTTTATGTTAAAATTAACACAACAAATTGGTTAAATAACAAAAATGGAACAACAGCAGAGTGCTAAATGGAGAACTGGAACTGGTTCATAATCAATTAGTGCGGAGGCGTTATTGGAGATGAGCGACAGTTACGCAGGAGTGTGTGTTTAGGTAACGAGTCAAACATTCTTATTAGGATTAATTGAGTGACTTATGATAAAATATCATCGAGCTTAGAAAACGTTCTAAACTTTCATATACAATTGTATATCTGTTGAGAGTTAAGCTAAGGTGCCACAGGCAAATAATTTGACCAATGTTTTATGAAAATTTGACTAAATAGACCAACTTGGGAAACTTTTCGGCTATTTTTGATTAAATTGCTTACGTATGGGCAAATTATTTGCCTGTGGGTCCTTAGCTTTAGTCTTTCTAGTGCTATCTTCTAAAATTTACCATAACCTCGAAGCAGCCGTGCATTCCTTCAGTCTTCTGGGACTGAATTGAACATTCTAGTGGTTTCTTCGTTCAAAATATGAAAGTGTTTGACATAAATTTAAATTTTATTCATGACATATTGAAAAACACCTCAAAATAAATAATAAAAATTGAATAAATGAAATAAATGGAGTTGAAACTCCATTTTTAGAGTAAAACTCTTGTTCGGACATTAGGTTGCGGGTCTAAAACGTGAAACAAATTGTCTTTTCTTTCAAATTTTGAATTCACTGCTAAAAGTTATCCTTTCCAGACTTAAATATCGAATCTGCTCTCGTCCTTAAGCAAGGAAATTAAGAATCAAAACCTTGATTTCATTCCCATACCAAAAACGCATGGCAATTTTTTGTTCCTGACCTTAATTACAAATCTGCTTGAATCAATAAAGAAAATTTTTTTCCTTTAACAAATTCAGTTAGACAATGATTGACAACTTTTAACCATATGTTTCTTTATGCTGTCATAAATATATTTCTTATAATTCAGAAATTCTTAAAATTTGTTTAAAATTAGTTATAGTTTTTGCTATTTTAAGATAGAGCTTATCCAAATGAGTCTAAAAAAATGTGTAATTTCGTCGGTACTCGATTTTACAATCAGATTTATAGTCGTAAAGGGCTTCGCCCGTACCGGGCGTTCCAATCTATTTAAAGTTAACAGTCACTCACTCATCTCTAATATTTTGTTTCAACTAATTAACGGTAATTAGTTCGATACGTAACTTATCGATAAGTTTTGCCTCCCGCTCGTTATTACATTTTTGAAAATTTTCGTAACAAAAACCAAAATTCAAAAACTTTCAAACCATTAAACGGATGTACGATGTCTTAATCACCTTATATGCCTATGATTCCCTTACAATGTCAAATCCAATTCAATACTCCCGCCACTGGAGCAGCTGACAACGCGACGTCGACTGCGAAAAACGAATGAACGACAGCGTGAATGCAGCAATCTGGAACCACTTTTTAGTTCGCATTTGCCGGTTGTTTGGATCGGTCCGTTATTTGAAAGCTTCTCCCACGCGTGCTGTTTAGTATTTCGCCTTGCCCCTTCGTGTGTGCCCCCCAGGAAATTCTACGACTTCTGTTGTGTGTAAACAAAACAAACCACCACCCAGCAGCACCATGTTGCCACTCCAGCAACAGTCGGACCAAGTGCATCCCCACTCCCACCAGCCGTTCAATTGGCAATTGGAGGACTATGCATATTTTCGCAAATGTGGAGAAATTACCACCTCACCGGATAGGCAATGCTTTGGCTTCAATTGCTCCTTCTGTCCGGCCATTTGTCTGCAATTCTCCGTCTTCATGGATCACATACGTGGACAGCATTTACAGGATGTGCGACGACGATATGAGGGTGCGGAGGAGAAAATCGAACAAACAACGCAAACGGATTTAATGATAATGGAAATGGACTGTCCCGATATGTATCACCTAGACCCACCAGACCCACATCAGGCCACAACAAATAAAAGTAAAATATGTAGACAAATGGAGGACACCGACACGCAACGTTTGGGTGTGGAGCTCCAGCTGGTGAATATTGCGACGACCTCCCCAATGCAGCAGCAGCAGCAGCTAGCAGGGCTAGACAATGCAGTAACACCCGAAATAGATTTGGTTTATGTCATGGAAAACCCCTTACCCCCCTCACCGCCACTCTCCGCGGACATTTCCGCTGACGAACAGAGTCAGAGTTGTGTTCTACCGTTGCTGGATCCATTTGAAGTACTTCAGGCGGGCATAACTAATATGCCCACCACTACCACTCCTTTGGATTTGAATGGGCAACCCCACAAAGGGTTGACGTCTGCTCCACCTCCACGATATGAGACACGACGCGTGGTAAGTTAATCGCTGATTTTCAATGGCCTTACTTTTGTTTACAGCACAGTGGGCACTCAACAAGTGAAACCCATTTGGAAATAGAAAAGTAAGCTAGGATATAGATTCTTGTCTTTTTTTTAAAAACTTATATTCAAAAATCGAAAATCAATATTTCTTACAAACTTCTACCAAAGTGTTCTGCCAGTGTCCACTGTATACAAGTTTCCCTTTTTTTTATGCGATTTTGTAATGCAAAAATGTCTTCCGTTGGTGGTTTGTACAGAGGCAGTTCCGGCCGAGGCTTCACCCGTTCTTTTGTTGGACTTGGTCACTTGACCTTCAAAATAACAGCACAAAAACAAAAAAAAGTGTGTCGCACTTTGTTCGCTTCTCCTTTGGTCTCTCTCTGTCTGTGTGTGTGTGTGTGCTTCCCTTTTAATCCCGTTGTAGTCCACTTTTTGTTTCATTTGGGGGCGAGACAGTTCGTCAGGGGTGTCCACAAAAGTCCATGGCTATTTTTGTTTTTGTCAGCCAATGCGACGCAGTTGGTTTGCTGTTCAGTTTTTCCACATTTGTTTGGTTTTCGTCGATATGAAATTTTTCGACTTTTTGTTGTGGAAATGGAAATCTTGAAGAAGAAGAAGAACGACAACAACAACCACTTTTGTTTTGCCGTCGTTTTTCACAGTCTCGCCATTTGTATATAATAACACAATTTGGGACACAAACATTTTGATTGTTTTGGAAAATTGTTTGACTTAAAAATAAATAACAATTCAATACTACATACTTTTTTGTATACTTTTGAAAAATATTCATAGATGAAATTAAATTGTTAGTTAAGCCATTAAAAACGCTGCTGATAATAGTAATAGATGTAATATTGAAGTATTGATAACATAAATAAAATCACGCTATTGATATCAGATTGATTGTCAAGAGACAAGAATAGTAGTAATTTTGAAAGTAAATCAGTTAAAAATCAGTGAAAAGTAAGTTTATGTCTCCGTTTCTTGGAATTAAATCAAAATGTTTCCATTTCAATGGTTAATGTTTGAAAATTTAAGTTTAGTTGTTTTTTTGACAAAGGTTTTAGTTCGGAATTTTGTTTGGCCCACCAGTGACCTTAACTTAAGTACGGAAGCTTTGATTGGTGGCTAATTCAGAACTTTCCTTTTGAAAATTTTTAAATAAGACTGAAGTTTACACCTCATAAGCATCAACAACTTAGTCCCTACAATATTACTGATTTTTGCAGAATAAATAGGGATGCTACACAGAAAAAAAAGAATATTGGTCAAAAAGGTATTATTCAGGCCTGTTCCCGTTTTCGATTCCGATCAAATTATGCGGAATCGGAATTGTTAAAAGTACTCTCTTCCAAAAGCAGACTGTTTTCTTCGGCTTTTAACTTCAAAGCCCCATTTACCTTCACTCGACCCCTTTGATGACAAATAGATTCGCCCAAATTCTTCAATCTTCTCTTTAAATCGCAGGTCTGACCAATTCCGATCAATCGAATTTGAAAACGGGAACAGGCCTGATTGTTTTCATATCGTAAAAAGTATATTAATAATCAGGCCTGTTCCCGTTTCCGAATCCGATTAATCGGAATTGGTAAGACTTGTAATTTCTAAGAAACGCTTAAAGAAGTCATGCAGAGGATCGAATGAAGGTAATTGGGATTATAAAGTAAAAGTTCGAATATGACAGTCGGTTTTTGGAAACGAGAACATTTAACAATTCCGGCCTGAATATTCATTTAATGTAAAATTGAACTTAGATTTTCCTCCAATGGAGCTGAAAATCTTCAAAAGGATACGGCTATTTCCACAAAAAAAAAAGGTTTTGAAAAAATATTTTACATCATTTTATCACTCCGAATCATTCAAACTGAACTAAATTTAAGTCATTTAAACAAATATTAATTACCCTTGATAAGCATATTGTCTGCAAAGTTGCACACGTGTTTTTTCTCTATCTGTAACATTTGTAATTTGTAAGATAGAATATACATGATAAAGAGTGTTCCACAAAATATCACTCAGAAAACAAAAATTCTAAAAAAAGGAAAGGGTATAATGCAATCTCGATTAACTGTAAATTTGAAGCTGTTTTGTACGCTTTTCAATGTCACGTTCGACATTGAAAAAGATCAAAGACACACTGATTTGTGGCAAATCAAAGAAAATTTAGCACAATCAGAGCTTAAAGTAAGCAATTTATGCCAAAATAAAGTAAAATACATTTTTTTTAGCTAAAATTTTAGATTAAATCAGTTTTTCTAAAGGACTGAGCCAATCTTTATAAGATTCAATTAGTTTGTTCAAGTCGCTCAGGAAAGATTTATTTAGCGAGACTGTGAACCTCTCAAACACGGTTCAATAGAAGTTTAAATTCAAACTTTAATCATTTTTTAGATTTTGAACTTAAAATTTGGATTTTACGTTGAAAATAGAGAGATGCTTGTTTGTCCTGATCGAACCCCGATTTAACCGGTTTAAAAGTGATTTAGAGCCTGATCTCCGAAATTATGTAAGCTATGAACTTTAAAAGCATTACATATTCTGTTTCAAGAACGGTTCCAAGTCAGTATGAACCAAATTAATTGAGGTAAGCCGAAATCGAACATTTTTTGTAAATATTGTGAAGGAAACATATAAACAGAATTCTTTTTAAGGACCCGAGCGACTCCGGGTATATAGCTAGTTATTAAATAATCTTAAATTAGATGAATATATTCTTTACATTTTTCCACCTGATTCATACTACAAAAAAATGTCAAGTATCGACAGTGATAAATATTTATTAAAAAAAAATTAAGTACAATGCATTTTAAAGAGCATTCATAAGATATTCAAATTAATTGGGCTTAGTTATTGAGGTTTCGCTAAGCTTTGTTTTATATAGCTGCGCCCGAAAACCACTTGAACCACACACTTATATACTTGGTTCTACTGTTGCTCATTATTTTACCTCTGGAACAAAGAACAAAATTATACGGCCTTGGTATGGATTCCAAGTCGATTTCCGTGTAAACGTAGGTTTTTCCAAAATAAAGTTTACAAATTTATAAGTAAGGTAAGCAAATTTGTATGGCTATTAAATCAGGTCGTCTCTTAGTTCTCTCTAGTTCTTTGCACAAATAGTTAGTTTGGGGCACTAATGCTTGCCTTTGTTCTCTTCATGGGGAACCCCGGTTTAAGCCCCGAACTCAGAACGACCAGATAAAATTTTTTCGTAACAGTATTTTACATAATTAAAAACAATTTGTCTTTGCTTTCATGCTTTATGCAAATCTGTGTCTTAGTCATGAGGAATCAACAGGTGAAAGAATAAATTTTACTGCAAAATTTCAATTATGTAACATCAAATCAATACTTTGCACCCCTTGGAATTACCATATATATCTGAAAGTTTCAGCGAATACAGATGGGAAAAAAAGCAAACCTGACTGTTCGAATAGGAGGTCAAGCCTTGTCTATGATTTATTCTAATTAAAAATTATATTATTTATTTTAAAAACGATTATGTGAAACACTCAAATGCATATATATTTAGCAATTATGTATCCACATGCAAACTTTCAAATTAAACTTTTATTCCATGAGTATCTGCAGAATTATGCGTCCTATTTATGTGCATATGATCTTAAAGTGTTTTGTTATAAATGTGTACAAAACTTTAACTGGACACTAAAATGTGTGCCCCAGACATACTGCTTATATATTGTATTTTGGTTTTTTACGATCTCATATAATGTCTAATTATTTCATTTTATGAGTCAGGCATAAAATTGTACAATTTTTCAACTCACCCCCTCCTTCCTCAGAAGCAAATATAAATTTGTTTTAAATATATTTGCTTAAAGATTTATCAGTTGTTTTTTTAAATATTTGTTTTTTGTCACTCTCAAAAGCTCGTTGATGACGTAGAATGCCCATTGTCGATTGTCAAAAGTGAGTGGTAATGTATTTCTTATTAGTTTTGCACCTAAAAGAAATTCCATAAATTTTCGGTTATACTATAATTAGATTTCCTAGCGTAAATGTCAATAAATATGGGCAATAATTTAGCTTGTGAGCTAATATAGAAAAAATGTTTTGGCGAAAGCAAATAAAATGCATTTGTCGTCAGAATTTTCTAGATAAAGAAAGAGCTAGTCATTACACTCCAAGAAAACTGAATAGAATTTGTAACAAAAAGAAAAAAGTTGAATAAAATTTTTTATACAACTTTCAAACTAACCAAGACCTCAGGCAAAATTTTGAAAATTTACAACAATTTTTAACGTTAAACTTTTTCTCTGTGTATAATTTAATCGTTTAACCCATATCTGGATAAGAGAAATAGACGAACAGCCAAATAATAGACCCAAATGGAAATAGAATTGATGATAAAAATTCATTACGGAAATTTCTATAGAAATTATTGGTAATGTGGTTTTCGTTATTATCAATGCAAAGTCTGTGGAACGTTTTTGGGGTCTGGTGTGTTGCCGGCGTTTTGGCATTATCTAGACCACAAACGAGGTAAACAAACATGAAAATATTATCTAAACTTCGATTAGGTAGGCATTTTCTAGACACTACGTAGGTACAGTGAATCATCAAATACTTGAACTGGGTGTAAGAAATTTAGAAATATTCTTGTTTGAAAATAAAGGGAAAATCAGAAGAAGCTTCTGTTTTAACAAAATTTTTTTAGAAAAGTGTTTGACAAGACGTGTAGCTACAGGACTTCGACACACTTACACTGCTCTCTTTTGCAACAACAAACAATTGCTAAATGAGCGAGCTCTCTCGGTGCCAAACACACACACTAAACCCAAAATAAGCATGTGTGTTTTGCCGGCCCCTGTTATACAGCAATGTTTCTGATTTTAGGGAATATGGGTGAAGCAGCAAGTATATCCAACGCTTGTAAATAACAGGGATAAATAATTGTTTTATACCCTGAAAGGTTATTTTTGGAAGTTTGCAACGAAAAATATTTTGATATAAATATAATATAAGGGTCGTTTGTCGTCCGTCTTGTCCGTGCGTCTTCTACGCAACGATAAATATGAAATTCAAGAGTCTTCTATTCCTGCACATGATAATATGTCGGAACCGAGAAAATATCTTATACTGCCATAGAACTGTCGAAAAGTTGGTCTTGTGAGGTAAAACTTTTTGTTTTTAATGTAAGCTCCTCCCGCTAGATTGTTAGTTTTGAATTTTACACATTTGGAAATTGTTGTCCAAATCGGAACTATATTATAGCTGCCTTAGGAACTATCTATAGGAGCTATGCTATAGGAACTATGCTCACGTTCAAACTCTATTTACTAAAACATTTGCAACGCGGTATAAGAACTGGGAAAAACAATAAGCTTGTTTCTTATTTTTATGAAGAACAAGTGAAATAACAACCCATACAAGGTAACTCACCATCTACGGTTTGGTTTTCGTGCTCTCAATTTCGAATGCAATTTCTCTCTTTTTATTTATTGCAAACCACCGGTCCAAAACCAATATACATAAAAGAGAAACCACAAGTCCCAGGAAACGATTGTAAATGAAACAGTCGAAGAAGAGAGAAGCAGTCTTTTTCGTTTTGGCTGTCACTGTCAAATTCTATATATATTAAACCAAAAATTTTTTGTAAATCAACTAAGACTTAAATGCATATCAAATTTCACTATCAACTTCTAAATTGATCATAGAATTAAGGAAAATTCCCATAATACACATCCGGAAACCTTTTTGCCTTTGAAAAACCTTTATGCCTGTATTAAATTAACTCAAATCAAAAAATTGTTCTTAAAGTGAGAACAATGTACTACAAATGAGTAAACCAGTTCGTACAATGTTTTTGATAATGTTTGTGCTTATCTTGAGTCCAAAGTTCTCGCTTTCTTTGGTCTCTATAGATATTTCGGAAGAGATTGGCTTAAGTGTATCTTTGATAATTTTACCAAAATTAATTGAAATCCGATAATTAGAAAAAAATTATCAGTAAATTAGAAACCTAAATCTCAAAAATTTACCAGCTTTAATAGTTTCCCATAATTATGAAAGTTTAATTGAAATTGTTTAACTATATCATAAAACTGCCAGAAGATCGATATGTTTCGATAGTAGCCCACTGGAGAAAGAAAGAAAGATCTGTCAGAAAGAGCTCTGTAAAGGGGTGTACAAATCTCTTCACAGAGCTCAGGAAAATACCCACCCACATAATTGATCACTTCTTAATTTTCCACAAATACTTCAGAATTTAATTAAAATTTAATAGTTTGGCTTCCCTATTCAGTGTTTTTCCTATACAGATTTACATCTTAATCTTATAAAGACGATGACGCGACACCTGTTTGTGTCACTTCAAGTTATTTACCCACCTATCGATCGATCGATCAGTCCACCGTCGTCATCCACAACAGAGCCAGACAACACAAACACAACCCAATTCCAATCAGTTGGCCACTCGACACTCTTTGCTTCTATTTGACCGTATCTTATGGGCACACTCGCACTTGCAGTCCATAAAATCATTTTTTCAATATTTGTCGCCTGAAAATGGCTTAACGATAAGAAACAGAATGGGAGTGTACTGTTGAGGCCTTAACTAAGGAGGTTTTAATGTACATTTAAACACTAATAAATTGGTATTTTTATAACACCTGTCATAAAAAACTATCGCAAAGTGTGTTGAATGGGTCGCATAAATCATTGTCCAAAAAGGCGGAAAGAAGCAAAAAAATCGAAACATCAAAAGTGTGTGGATAAGGCGGCAAGTTAATGACTTATGGGTGGGTTAATTATATGGGATGTGTAATGCTTATGAGGCATAATATTGATAATCTATTTGTGGTATTATTTTGATTTGAACTAGAAAATATATTGTGGCATTCTGCTGACTCTGGTTTTTTTAAAATAAACCGATTGATATATCAACTTCATTAGTGAGTTCTCGGATTGTGACTCGACGATTGTTTTTTAATCATTTTGTGAACGCACCCAAGTGGAACAGCCATGGGTTTTACCAAATGCTGATTTACAATTCCCTTTTCCAAGAAAACTTAAACATTTGCCACACTGAGAAAAATAGCTATCCAAATCCAAGATTATAGATGAAACAGAGTCGAGAGAAAAACTCAATCCAGTTTAAAGGGTTTGTCCTAAAGGTGATAGGACTGATTTTCTTCCATTTCCCATATGATTGATTTCATTTATTATCTATTATTTGCTCGAGGGACGGTAAGCACCGTTAAATTGTAATTGTTATCTTAAGAGCAACATTTTTTTTTGGTGATTCTGCTAACACGAGTATAAGAAATGAACCACACGAAGGGCGTCGGGTATCATTGTCACTGCACAGGAGAAGCATACATTTTCCACATTTTCTTGAGACACTCGAGTGTGTAAAATATTAAGTAAGAGTGCAGTACACTTATAGTTGCAGTGCACCCGTGCAGATCTGTGGACCACACACGTAGCGAGGCCTCCAATCACAGTAAAAGCTCTCAGCATGCAAAAAGACCGACGCAAAAAGCTGGACAAAAGTCGAAAAATATATTTTATTTCAACTAATAATGATAAGAATAGTTGTACCACTATCTACTTTGTATTCTGACCGTTAATAAGGGGGAAGAGTCCCTACCTGGCTCAGGTATGAACTCAGTTCGTGAGTGTAGAGCCTCTTCGTCAAAAACTATCTGCGAATAGCTGTAGCTTCAGTATCGGTGATGATTTTTGTGCGACAATTGTAGCGATATTATAAGACTGCTTGACAGAACTCTCCCCTAATGTGCCAAACCAACTTTTTCTTCAGTATTTTGGCCCACTAACCACGAAAATCGACATGATAAAAAAAATCTATCGAATAGTTATCGATATGTAATGTCGATTAACGGGTTTTTCGTTGTTTCAACCTAATCAAATACGTTTTTGAAGAAATTGTTCGCCATATTGGATCCGCCCTTTTGTTTTTCTTAGTTTTGACTTCGAATACGTAATCAGTAAGAAAATATATCTTAAGCAACAACAACCACAAGAAATAGAAGAAGAAGTCCGTTTTTTGTTTTTTATGTGTGTGTTCAGGTCTGTCTGATGCACGCAGCCAGCAACATAACCTTCGCACGGAGAGAGAGAGAGAGATGAGAGAACCGCATTAAGTATAAAGTTGTAGTTGCTCTACGTCAGTGCCGGCCAAATGAAGAGGATAGAAAAGTGTGTTTGTGTTGGTGAACAAGAGAGCTTTCTTCAGACTAAAGCAGCGTTCCCCAAGCAGAGAGCGCTAAAACGTGGCTGTGTCTCTCTCTAACACACAATAAAGTGCGACTTCGCCAATTATTCGGCAAGTGGGGCTATCGCTGGGGAACTCTGGACTAAAGCCTTGCAATTCAGTGTTCAGCGATTCACACAATCATGAAAACACGAGTGACTTCGACCCCATGGTTGCTCTAGGTGCCTTTTGATGTTTTTTTCAGTGCAGTTACTTAAAAAAAATCACAACTTTTTCTAATGCTTTCATAAATTACATATTTCAATCTAATCTGAGGGTTAATTTTAAATCAAGGTCTTTTTTCTTATGTCCTAAATTAATATCATGAATCACTTTCGAATTTTGATGAAAATCAAAGTTGAACATTTTTATATGCTCCCTCATATATCTTAACTGTGGCTAATCTAATCTACAGCTACATCAGGTGTTAATTTCCTTCGATTAATATATCAACGTTAATCGTTGGAAAACATGTCTTGGTTTTTATCAGGCTACACTTATTAAATAATTAGTAAGTTTAACTAAACATTTGTTTAGCACGTTCCCAGGCTTTATGGTCGAAATGCACCCACGTCTCGATCGATCAGTTTATAACCAGTCTAATTAAATTATTTGCCGCCTTGTGACTGACAAATTTGTATTATTTGTTTAAAGTTTTGGTTTTTAATAACGCTTTACCTCAGGTGAATTGATTGCAGCCAAGCAAATGCCACTCTGACAGCATTATCTTTGATTTGGACTTTCGTTCTAGGTAGGGTTTCCATGTTTCTCTTCTAGGGGCTTCCGTGTTACGTGTTTGGTTAAAAGGAAAAGCACAAAAATATTCCTCATAATTTATTAGTGCACGTTGTTGGTTGGGCTTTTAATACGAGTCTCGTGCTCTTCCTGGATTTTGCATGTCGTTGATTATCACATGTATAAATTTTTATGGCTTAGCGTGCGTATGGGCTCTAAGCTGAAACAAAAATGTTGAAAACGGAGGACATGTGACGGCTTCCTGTAGGCAAAATGAGTCGATTAAGATTGCATCATATTCGGATTATTAAAGGGCTCTACTTTTTGTCCATGTGGCACTAAATAAAAATTGAAGCACCACAGCTGACGCTCAATTAAAAACGATTGTTTATTGCATTTGTCAATGGAAACTCAAATATGCGGGCCATGCCATCCAATTCCTTTGATGATGTTGATCATGATGCGCGATGATGATAACTTTATGCGGCACACCAATTAATTAAGATAAATTCTTCAGTCTCGCATCCATTTCGCAATCGTAACCACGTTTTTCCCGTTTCTAAGCTCTGGACGAGGTGAGGGTGCCTTGTGCGCATAAAAATAGATTCTCGGCAATGCCATTTAATTCACGTTTAATACTATTAAAAAATACTTTGGCCTGGAAAACAACACTCAGACACACACACACACAACCAGAAAAAGAATCACCAACGAAATGGTGTCATTGCATACTACTACGGTATTAGTTGATTACCAATGGCTTTCGGCATCTGGTTTGTTTGATTTGGATATTGAGTGTAGTAGGCGGGGGCTATAATTGATCGAACGGTTAGCAGAGTAAGCTTGGAAACAAACATTGAAGAGCATAGGCAAATAGCTAATTTAACAGATAATTAGTCGAGTTAGTTAGTTGAGTATAAAGGAATTAATGTAGGGAACAACAAAGTTCCTAGTTGATGCATGGAAAATTTTCTGAAGATATCAAAGATTGATTTTCAAGCTTATTAGTATAGAATCATACAAAAAATTATTCTTTAAATTTTAATGCACTATCGTTTCCAAGAAGTTCTATCCTCAAAAAGATTGTTAACAAAGTAGGTTCCTATTTCCAAATCGATACGAACGAAAGCAATTAACCTATGGTATTTTCTTGGAACCAAACCTGACGGGGAGACATCAACGCTAGACTTAAGTCAAGGAATAATATAAGTTTCGAATCTAGGAACCGAAATTCACGTATCGAAACAATGTTTATTACATCCTTTGACTTTTTCCTGTTTTTTGAGGCGTTAAGGACTTCACGGACTTGAAAAGAAAGTTATTCAGCTTATTTTTTCAAATATTTCATCAATGTGGAACATTAGTGTGACCAGACTTTACAACAAATTAAGCCCAAAATTGTATTTTTTTGGTATTTTTAAATAGATATAGAAACTGTTTTGTTATGATAGTCAAAAGTTAAGCAGTATTTATAGTCTCCTGATATCTCATACAAGTTTCTCATATCGGTAGCTCCTAGAGTAAAATAGTCAATTTAAGAAGCTCAATAAATTTTCTGATGATATTAAAAATAGCAATCTTAGATTCCCATATAAGCTTTTTGACAGCCAACTCTCAGTAAACTGAGATATTTCTCAGTGTAAATACTGCGTAAGCTGACTAAGGAGTTTGGCTACAAAATTTTTTGACCCAAATTATGATTGTTCCTTATTAAACTGTTGGTTTGAAAGTACAAGAAGGGCGAGGTGATATTAAGTGCCGTCATTGTTAATTCATTTGATAAAGTTAAGCAAGTAAAAAATTCGGTTAAGCCCGACTCTAATATAGTTTTTAGCTGATGAATGCAGAGCTGATCATAACTTGAACATCGTTCCGATCATGACCGACTCTGTACCACCAAAGTTTTCATATCTCTGATCAATTTAATTTGAAAGCCACACATTGTGGCAAAAAGGCATAAATAGTGTGAAGTGCTACCCATCGCCAATACGGTCAGTGATACCCATCATAATTGTTTGTTGTTGTCATATGACGTATGAATATTGAAAATAAGCAGCACTGCTCAGATTAGGAGCTAAGGCTACTTTTTACTTTAAAAAAGTGGACGATTTTTATAAATAGAATCTTTATAAAACCTTTATTGCAAGTTTTGGACAGGAAAAGCTTATCTATTTTTGTATCTTAATTTTTTTAAAAGGAAAAGGTTGCATTAAAAAACGAAACAAGTTTAACAAAAGTGACCAATTGTCAAAAGACCATACGGTTTGCGCCTACTACCTTCCCATATTCTCGTATTAATCCAAATCCTGGAGAAGACCTATGAGAGAAACATCAAAACTCACCATTTTTTTGTAGATTACAAAGCCGCCTTCGACACAGCAATAAGGTCAAGGTTTTTGTATATCAGGTATACCAGCAAAGTACGTTCAACTTTTCATGATGACGTTGAGAAACAGTCAAGGCTCAGTCCAAATAGGAACGAACCTCTCCGAGGTTGATACCTTATCGTGTGACTTCTTTAATCTGCTGATCTGATAGAGTTTTTACTGCGCCAGTGCCCAAATGCCAACAGATCGGGCGCCATCTTTAATAAAGAAGTAATGCTACTCGAATAAGCATGACGTTTTCGGAGATTGAGAGGCAGTCTTAGCAGCCTTAGAGGTAAACGAGGACAAGACGAAGTACCTTGTATCCTCGAAACAGAAGTGTATGCGTCTTGGGCAATCTGACTTTGTCTACCTCGGAACGATGATGACATCAGCCTGGAAATCCGGAGTAGAAGTTCCGGGCAGAAAAAGTTTGAGGTTTTTCAAAGGTTGGCACTAAAAAAAGGAAACTAGTTTAACGAAAGTGAAAGTGTCCAATTGTTTTGTTCACTGCTGCAAACCTTCTAAATATAGGAAGGTGTTAATTCTGGGGTTCGAATTATAATTTGGGTTAATAAGGTCGGTAAACCTAGGTTCAGATAAACTTTATTTTAAAACACAACATCCTTCGAATTTGAAGGACAAAAAGTTTAAAACTTATTTTGAAGGTTACATTGTGCATTTGTCTGATATATATGAAGTAAACAGGGATGCGAACAGGTTCTAAACCAAATCGAACCAAACCGTAACCAAAACGCACTTTCAGCTGATAATACAAACCGCAATTCGAATTGTCGTCTTTTTGAAAACGTCGAACCGAACCGAAAACCATAAAGAAAGTAAAGTTCGGATCGGTTCAGATCATTTTTAACGCTTTTAGAGCTTACCTACGGACAATGAAACTTGTAAATTTGGAAATTTAATTTGGTTCCCTTATATACATTTTTTTAAAACTTAGGGCGCACACACACATGAGGCTAAAAGATAACCAAACGGCTGCCCATGATATTTTAGAACGTCATCAAGCCGAAAAAATCAAACATGTTTGATTAATTGCGTAAAGCTGAACTTACAACTGAGTTTTTAAGGTCGAACCAGTGCTTGTTGACCTTAGCAACGCCGGATCGATGAAGCTCCCTTTTATATACCCGACCCTTTAATATACCTGTTATGAGACTACATTTATTCCTTGAAATTTGAATATTAATTTGGGTCAGTATCCCATTTCCTCTATGGGACGATGTTCTCCATATTTTGTACCACATTTAGCGTTTGTAAGGAGCACTTACATAAGGGTTTTAAAGATAATCAAATGTTTTCTAGGACCTCAATTTCCAAAGTGTGCGAGGAGTCACACATTTACTTTAAAAATCATAATATTCCGAACTTTAAAACGGTAACGGGTCTTCATAAAATATATTACCGCTGAACCGTACCGAAATCGCGGTTTGGTTAGCTACAAAAATCATGTAAAGAACGAACCGGCGGTTTTTATTAATTTCAGTTTCTTTGGACCGGTGGGGCCACGTTTATATTTCGGTTCGGACTTCTCACTCCGACTCTAAAGGTGTTCAACTTCAAATCGGTTTTTAGCACTGAAAGTTTCGTTTCGTGTCTTGAAGAATATTTTCTCCCACTCACTTATTTCGATACTCCCTGTGCCCTTTTTTCAATCATCATCTCAATTCGCAGACAGTTCTAACAAGTTTCGACCCCTTTCTATTAAGAAAACCAACCACTCTATTCATATAAATAAACATATCATAAACTAACTCAATAAATGGGTCTGTGATCGGCTTTCAATTTACTGTGAGTAAACTGAGAAGTGGGCATCTTGTTGTTGTTTATTGAATTTTTATGCAATTTTGTTAACTGGATCAATTATTTCAATTGCGTGTTCGGTAAACACAGTTTGCTGGTGACGCAGGCAGAAGTTCAAAACCGTTCGGAAAATGGAAGGTGGAGAAATACCGCACCCCAATTCCCAAAGCCCTACGTGGTGTGTTCACCAACGCGCTTTGCCTTTGTCTGGGGAGGCTTGCGCTACAAATTGCTTTTGCAGAGTTACAAAAAAAAAAATGAAAAAACAGAAAAACAGCTGTTCAACCATTCGCCATAAATGTCCGATTGAATGATATATGCATATGCTCCAGTATGCACTTGAAAAAAAGAAGTATTTACATTTTTCCTCCGTGTTCATTATATACTCTGCACGAGCATACCAATTTCCTGTTGCCAAGGTAGACAACGTCCAAGGATAGAAAGTGGGGGGAAATGCATACACTATTTTAATAGCCGTTAGGTTGGCATTTGCTCGCTTTTGGGGGCGGTTTATGGTTCGGTTGGGTGTGACCTCCATTAGTATTTTTTTTTTGCTGTGCAGTTTGAAGTGAAATTATTTTAGCCGTATTTCGAATGACGTTTTAAATTGCACATTTAATTGAGGCCAAGGCTTGTGCCATGCCTCAGTTATTCAATTAGCTGTCGTCTAAAAAGTAGTAAAGGGCCATTTTTGATTCTTTGTTTCTTTTGGGAAAGGTCAAGGTTATTGCAAGGTAAATACCATTATAATGAGGTGATTGGCCAGCATTTGGAGTAATGTTGTTCAATTAATCAGTTGGGTTGTTTTCCCCCTTTGTTTGGGTTATCAACCCTTTTGGGTTGATTAATTTGGAGTTCACAGTTGCGTAGAAATTAAGGAAAATTCGATTAGGTTTGTATAAGAAAATAATAAAAAGTCTATTGATTACAAGTTGCGTTCAATTTCGTTTTGAGGTTTAAAGACGCAACCAACCAAGCTTGCCAAAGCAATCCCAAAACATTTGAAGTTTGACAGTATGCATTTTACATAAGTGTTTTCCTTTTTACGGGCTCAGAATCTGGTTAGATTTGAACATAACTTATAAAGCAGGAACACAACACACCACAAAGGAGGCTAGTTAATCGTATAGCTGTTTCATTGGCATCTCTGCTAAATCATCAGCGATCTTTGCCTGAGCCAACAGCTACCTCCTTATGCCTGCAATGCCATAATCGCTTGGGAACTCCAATGCAACTCCTCTGTGTTGTGTTTCTGATTTTAAAGTAATATTCAAACTTAACGAAACCTCGAGCCCGCAAAATCTTGAAAGGTTTGACAATCATATGTATGCGTTGGTTTGAACGTTTCATCTGTCTCTCTACAGTTCATATTCCCTCTCTCTTCTCCATTTATCTACTCATCAGTTTATTAGGGTCATCGACGTCCCCGTTCAAAAGGGGTTTGTTAATAATTGAAAATCGAACAAAACAAGACAGTAAAATATCGTCCAACAGTTGCAGCACTTGTTGCCTTAATTCAAGACAATCAGGCGACAACTTCATTGAGCAATTACTTATGACCATAAAAATATTGTTTCCATTTGGTTCAGCATATATATAAACGGGTAAGAACTGGTTAATACTGCCATATTTATTATACATTTCCATAGAGAAAATCAATTTGGATGTGGGGAGTTCTGAAAAGGGAACTGTAATTGTAAATAGAGGTAGGTCGTGTACTTATGACATGGCTGGGAATTAATGTTGTCATTATATCAATATTTTGGTATGACAATATGTGTTTGGATATTTCTATATAATGGATACTTATTATTAAACCTATTTAGCTGTGTCAGATAAGCTGATTCTAATTTTTTTCGTTTGATGTTATTGAATTGGTATTTGATAAATTACCAGATTAAGCAAGATTTGTTGGTTATTTAAGGCAGGATCCCGGGGGAAAACGGAATTTGCGAAATCATTTTGCGGCCAAATATGGCAATTTTATTTCGAAAACCCCTTAATCACCGAAAATTATTTAATGAATCAAACTTTTTTACGACCATTCAGTCACTCAGTAAAAGGCATTTGTGCTCAGCCTATAATTTTGAATTTTTGATTAATAAATAATTGATTTGAAAAGAAACGATGACTGACCGCCTCAATTATTATTATTATTTTTCATCAATATTCGAACCGCTGGAGAATATTACACATCTGTGAAATCTCTGGCTTAACGGGCCCACTCCTTAAAGCTACTGCTTCTTGACAGGTAGAATGCCTCCGTTCTCGTAGGAATTCTCTCCCGCGAGGCTTGATTACTGAAGAAGAAAGCATCCAACAACTTCTCTGCCACTGTCCTGCTCACAGTGGTCCCAAGTTTGTGCTACATTCTAAGTGTTTTTAAAAGGTTGCCTCACCCTTTACTGTTATATGTCTATTTTTGGCCTAAATGGAGAAACTTCACCTAGGTCCTTAATATCAAGGTTGCCAACCTCTAAAATTTTGCAGAAGGTTCGGTCTGTAAAGTCTAAGGTTCAGTTCGCGGACCGTTTCTCGGAACCCCTGAACACAAGGTTTTAGTTCGGACCTCGGTTCGCGTGATCATAAGAGAACAGTTTAGATTTATCAAGTTTTTAATTGTCAATTTCAATCGCTAACACACTGAGAAAAAAAAGGATAGTTTTGATGATCCTCAGGATACTCTCGGTATCAATTTGGACTGGATAGTTAACTATACTTTTTTGGGATCCGTTGGATATTTTCAAAGTCAATTTATTTTCGCTTAAAAGGATATATCAGCAATAAAACATTTTACTGATCTTCATTCTTCATTCAAAGGAGCTGAAAATTTTAAAAGGATATTTTAAAAAATGGATCATAAAATGGATAATCGAATATCTATACTACGGGGATCTTCTTTTTTCCTCTGTGCAGTTACAACATTTAAGAACTGCTTAGTTTAAGTAAATAAGAAGCTGTACTAGCTCTTAGATCAGAAAGATCAAATTTAAGTGTTGAAAACGCCCGTTTAACTAGTTGCTTGAACAGCAAGTATAATCAGGGCAGTCCTCTTTTTCCTAACCTTTCCAAAATGTTAAAACATCCCGTTTGACAAGTTTCAAAGAAATCTATAACATCATTTTCAGATTTGATATCTTTTATGTGTTTATTTTTTTCTGTTGCTTTCATAAACTTCTCTTCTTGACAATAAGACGTTTAGTTGAGTTTTGAAAACTCTCATTAAAAATTTGTTTTTGAAGCTTCAGCATATCTCTAATGTGCTGCTTTGCTACTTTTAAAGGGCTATAAGAGCTATAGAGCTATAGGAAAGTTTTTAAAAAAAAACATAAAATTCAGAAACATGTTTGAAATCTTTATTTGAATCAATAGTACGGCCCATATAATTGAATGTTAGAAGATGATTTCATGCAAATGTTGACCATGACGGCGCCTCAAATGGTTCATGCGCTTAGCCCAATTTTGGCATACTCTTTCCAACATTTCGGTCGGTATCTCACGAATAAATGCTTCAATGTTGTCTTCCACTCACTTAAAGCGGGCTTGTCTGTATAGACATGAGCTTTAACATTATCCCCACAAAAAATAGTCTAATGGCGTTAAATCGCACGATCTAGGCGGCCAATTGACCGATCCCAAAAGTGAAATAAAATGTTCACCGAACTCGCCTCTCAATAAGTTCATTGTTGCGCGTGCTGTGTGGCATGTGGCACCGCTTTGTTGAAACCACATGTCATGCAAGTCAAGCTCTTGCATTTTGAGCAAAAAAAGTTGGATATCATCTCACGGTAGCGCTCACCATTCACAGTTACGTTACGATTCGCATCATCTTTGAAGAAGGTCGGCCCAATGATGCCACCAGCCCATAAACCGCTCCAAACTGTGACTTTTCTGGATGCATTGGTAGCTCTAGCAATGCTTCTGGCTGATATTCACTCCAAAATCGACAATTCTGCTTATTTACGCACCCATTGATCCAAAAATGAGTTTCGTCGCTGCAGCGCGCGATGAACTTTCTTAACAGTGCACACATTTTGATAATAAAATTCAATAATTTGCAATCGTTGTTCGTTTGTAAGACGATTCATGGTTAAATTATAGACCAAACTGAAGAAGTTTGACAGTGAAACAAAACACGAAACGTGCTTGAGCTGTTTAAACCAGTGTTGCAAAAAATGATAATTTATAAAAAATCACCCTTTATTTTGGTCAGAAGTTAATAAAGTTTTAAGTCTCGGGTGTAAGAGGAATGCAAAAAAAAAATAGGTACTGAGCTTGTAATAAATTTGTATAAATTGACTGCGGGAATGCTTAAAAGTTATCCTGCTTGAATCATATTCGCTCCTTTATGGACGGAGTAAGTATGAATCTGACATAGAGAAATGATGTAGGATTGGAGAACTTCTTGAATAATAGCAGTCAGTTAAAAGGAATTTCTATATTTCCCTGTATGTGTAGTTGGAAAAACTAATTTGGTGAGCCGAACCTAATTTTTTGAAAAAGTGGTCCGGTTCTGTTTCAGACCTGCATGTTCGATCAACCGACTTACACTGCTTGATGCGTTTGTCGTAATGAAACTGATTTTATTAAACGCAGAGTTTTGTTGATTGATTTTTGATGTTTTCTGACATCGATATATAGATTTTATATCTGATACATTGATCTTGTTATCGTTTACTTGACTAGACATCAGAGAACAGCTTCGTTCGATTGCAAATCGCTCATACATTGCATCAAACATGTCACCTCATATGAACAAACTCTTGCAAAGACGCATGGACGGAGAGAGAGAGAAGAGATTTGTTTGATCGAGCACAATGCTTTTGCGTTATGACTCTGACTTTATTTGAGCTTTGTTCGATGAATAAATATGAACATAAATAAAACTCTGGCCCAATCGCTCGATGCGATTGCGGTCGAGCTGAGTATGTTCATCAATGAGTTTTTATGATTGATTCAATGTGAGTAAGAATTTTGGTGTATGAGTCAATCAAGAAAAAATAGAGGCAAGATAACTTCGGCTCGACCGAAGTTTATATACCCTTAGAGCATGATATCTGCCTGCCAGTTTGTTATATGGCACCACAATTTTGACAAAATTTTGAAAACAAAAAAGTTTTTCTCACCAGAACTACTTTTTCGACCAATCGTTTCTATGGCAGCTATATGCTATAGTCATCCGATTTGAATCAAACTTTGCAGAACTATGTGTTAGCATATAATATTGACCAGTAAACAAAAACAAAAAAGTTTTTCCTACTAAAACGTTTTTTCAAAACTATCTTTTGTATGGCAGCTATTCTTTATAGATGTCCGATTTTCATAAAACTTAATGAAATTATGTGAAGGCATAGAAAACTTATAAATACGAGATTTGGGGACGATTGCGTTGAAGACAAAAATGTTTTTCTCCCTGGGACTACTTTTTCGACTGATCGTTTCTAAGGCAGCTATACGATATAGCCATCCTGACCGGCCGATTCCGACAAATGTACTGTGCATTTGTACCAAAAGACTTCGTGCAAAGTTTGGTTAAGATAGCTTTTAAACTGACGGACAGACGGACATGGCTATATCAACTCGGCTCGTCATGCTGATCAAGAATATATATACTTTATGTAATCGGAGATGCTTCCTTCTATGCGTTACAAACATCTGAACAATTTCAATATACCCTCTCCAAGGGTATAACAAGTGATTTTTGCACTTATCTGCCAGAAATGAAAAATTTCTTGAAAATTGGTAAAAAAGTTAAGCTATTCCATTTCATTCTTAGAAGATCAGAGAGACCCTTTGTTGTTCATAAAACTGATAAAGCAACTACATTGCGCCTTCTAAATCGTTATACGCCCTTGAAGTATTCAAAGATTTAATTCACTCAGCAAATAAAAACACAAAGAAAACCAACAAACAATACACAAAAAAAGTACCGGCTGCATTTTTAGGGTTCCCTCTTCTATAATATGTAAATTCGGAAAAAACAAAAACAAACAACAAACGATAGATATATGTATATGTATTGCTTCGCGATAAGAACAATGACGAACAAAAGGCCAATAGCCGCTTGATATTCGAGCTGCGGGAGCAGACTTTCCCTTTTTCTCCTCACCCATTTGTGTGTTTTTCTGTAAATTTTGCGCGATAACGATTCGAGATCATGTGGCTTTTGTGTTTATTTCTTTATGCGAAAAATATTTCTTCCTCTGTTCTTACAGGCCATGCAACGCAAACTGCAAAAAGAGGAACAACATGAACAACTGGAGGAGAACGTAATGCAACTAACACCCCCAGCCACACCGCCCACCGAAGTTTCGCCCACTTCCCCCAGCAGCAGCAGCGTGACCAGCGTTGACTTCAAATTGGTGAGTTAAAAATATTCGAAATATTCTTTAAAAGATTTTTCAGTTTTCATTATGTGTTTCCCTTCCTAACTCAGCGCTCGCGTCGCGAATTGGAACGGAATCGGGAATTTGTTAGCTCTCTGCTTCAGAGCTATGAACGTATGGAAAAATTATGGAATCCCAAGCATCCCGACTATAAATACAATGCCAAGCGTAGTGTTTATGGTGAATTGGCTGCCCCATTGGAGAATTCATTTCAAATGCAACTCACGGGAGCTGAAATCTTTGCTGTACTCAAGGAATTACGTGGACGATATCGTCGAGAGCTAAGCAAACTGAACACTCTGGGCGGGAAGTACAAATCGAGACTGTGGTATTTTGATAAAATGCATTTCCTACGTGGTGTCATTGAGCACAAAAGGGCAGAAAGGGAGGCCAAGGTAAGTTAAAAAAGAGGGTGGAAAACATTTTCAATCTTTCTTATCTATTTCGATACGACACGCTTTAGCTTTATATTGTAATAAAAAATATTTGCCCCCATTTGGATTAGTTAGATGATTCAGAAATGACATAGGAATCTCTTTCAACAAACTTCCACAGAAATCTCTTTTTATAACTGGAAGAAGACATTTTTCTATTGACATTCATTGCACCAAAGACATTTTTCTATTGACATTCATTGCACCACATTATTTTGAAATATCCGGCTCGAAGGACCTTTTGGAATAATCAAAGATATTGCTTATTCCCTTAGTGCCTTACTTTTTGGTTAGCTCCTTTGTAGACTGATGGTTAAGCTTTATTCACCGTGATCTTTCCTAATCATGCATCAATAGAATATTTTACAACTTTTTTGACGGTGAAATGGCTAGGAAAAATATTTTTAATGTGAAACATCTTTAATTTCGGTACGAACGATTTTAGAAGGAGTAAAATTTGATTTCATCGTCACGTGACGCTGACACGACATTCATATTTTGTGGAGTATCCGGCAAACACACACAGACTAAAGAGGATGGGAAGATGGTGGAAGTGAAGAGATAGGAAAGATGCTAAAAGGGGGTTTTTTTGAAAATGGTGGGATCTGGTGGTATTTGGGAGGGATTGGGGTAGGATCTTAATAAGTGTGGGGGTGGGATTGGGGAGGAGATGCTAAAATCTGGAGCCAGTCTGGGTGTGTTCTGGGAAAGATCTGGGTGGGATCTGGGAGTATGTTGGATCTGGGTAGACCTATGTGTGATCTAGTGGGTTCTGAGAGGGAGTCTAGGGTGGGGATCTGGGGGATCTAGTGGGATTGGGATTGTGTGGTAGTTCGAACGATCTGGGTGGGACCTGGGAGGGTCGGATCTGGGGGTTGGATCTTACCTTGGTGGTATCTTGGGGGGTGAAACATCATTTATCTGTGGATCAGCGCAATAAACTTCCTGAAAAAATGAAAGAACACTACTCCCCGTTAATTTTCTTCTTTCGAAATGGTGCCCTTGCTGATTTCTATACCATTGAGAGAGAGCTTGTGATTTGAAAACAAGCTCTTAAACTAAGCGTCATGTTTCACATCAAGGACTCGTGAGTGCTAGCGACACTCACACCTTTTTTTTATATTAAGACCTTTTACTTGAAATACTTTTCTCAAACACACACTCTTTACCCCACAGATCTCCAATGACAGCACCGAAAGTGAGAAATCCTGCGAAACGGATGCCGAATCCTCTAGCAAATCTGCACAATATCGTGAAGTTCTCAGCTATATACTCGATGCATTTAAAAGACAGGAATGCCTCTGGAATCCACAACACTATGACTATTCCAGCTGTACCAAAAAGGATTTATACCATGACATCTCCACACAACTTCTAGAAGATCTCAACTATGAAATGAGCGGCGATGAATGCTACAAGGAGATACAAAAGCTAAGAACACGTTACCGCAAAGAGTTACGCATGGTGATCAAGCATAAGGGCTTGTATTTGCCCAAACTTTGGTGCTATGATTATTTGGAATTTCTGCAACCGATATTGCAGCAGCAAATCTTCAACAAAATCAGTAAGGTAGGTCTTTGGAGCATAAACCATATCTGTAGACTTAACAAAATTCATTCTTTATCTCTTCCAGAAAGTGGGCGTAGTTGAAACTCAGCAGAAAACCAAATTTATCCACGCCCCTGTCATAGAGTTTGCCTCAACAGACGATCAGCTGCAATTTGTGGAAATCTATAGAAATTATTCAGCCCTGTGGGATGTAGATCATCCCGACTTTCGTTCCAATGCCTATCGAAGTCAGGCTCTTAGTCAAATGCTGGATGAGTTGAATACCACTTTCCATAGCGAATATACCGCCGAACAGTTGGAGAAGACTTTGTTTGAGCTGCGTAAGAATTTCTCTGCCCAAAAAAGAAAAATTCTAACCAATTCCAGTGCCTCAAGCAGTATACCTTTATTACACGCCAAGCTGGCTCAGTTCTTGGAACAGAATTTGGGACCTTTTTCCTGTGATGTATGCTCTCAGCTGATCAAAACCAGCGACCAGTACAAAGTTCATCGATCGGCCCACGATGGAACACAGCCTTTTATATGTACACTCTGTGGCAAGGGTTTCCAAATGCCCTGCAATTTGACTGTCCACATTAGACGCCATCGCAGAGATTTTCCCTATGCTTGTGAGCGTTGTGATAAAAGATTTGCCACTTCCACGGAAGTTGCCATTCACATGCGTACCCATACAGGAGAACGACCCTATATATGCGATCTGTGTGGAAAATCCTTCAAGACTTGGTCATTCTTTGACATTCATCGGAGAAGACATCTAAATCAGTCGACCTTCCATTGTCCCATCTGTCCCAAAGGTTTCTATGAGAAGAACCGCTACACGGATCATATGAACACTCATTGGGCCATACGCAAACATTTGTGCACGGTATGTGGAAAGACATTTACCACCTATGGCAATCTAAAGAAGCACACCGAACTACATTTGGCGGTGAAGAAATACAAGTGCTCCGCTTGTGGCAAACGATTTGCACAATTTGCTAGCCTGCGCTGGCATAAGAAACGGGTGCATAGCAGCGAAGCCGAAACGGAGACAGAGAAGAGTACTTAAAGTTACTGAAAGATACTGAAAGTGTACTTATCGTTATCATATCATTTAAAGTTCAATTAAGTAATCTATGGATTAGCTGATTAAGTTTATCTGTTAAGCGTTGTAAATGTTATCAAAGAATTAGTTGATTAGTGAGTAGTAATAAAAGTAAATGTTGTTTACACATATACGTGGGATTAATAGGGAGTGGGGGATGATCAATTTATTGTTCATACAAACTCTAGAAATCAAAGTTATTTGAAAATTTTAAAGGATTTATTTTTTCAAAAAATCATAGATCAAACCTGGACTGGTTCGGTTCAGTGACTTACTTACTTTTTGTAACGAGAATTCGTTACATTAAATGGGTTTTTGGAGCTCACTTAACCTTTTTTGCGGTTCCGTTGGTGGTTGTTAAATATTTTATGAAGTTTGGTTTTCTTTTTCGAATTTCCGAATATTTAGTCCTTTTCTTTTTTTCGTTTCTGAATTCGATAGATCGGAATTGGTAGAAGTTCCAATTTCTTATAAACGGTACTGGAATTCGGTAGAAATGATTAACCAACGATTGGTTTTTAGACACGGGAAGAATCTTTAATTTGCAATTTCAATTCCGCATGATTTGATCGCAGTCGAAAACGGAAACAGTCCTGATTATGATTTTTAAAGTGAATTGTTGAATCTTGGTGCAACGTTAATATTAGGGATGTCGAATTATCGATATCGAATACTTGTTGAATATATTTTTGGTGTGTATTTTTGTTAGTTAGGCTAATATTATCTAATATTACTAATATGCGGAAAGGAGGAGTGCGGGGGGGGAGGGGGGGATGGGGTGGGTGGTGTGGGTGTGGTTGGTCTATTCTTGAGGCGAGAAGGCAATTTTTCCTTGTCAAAACTAAATCAAAGGCCCAAAAAAAACAAGTATTCACAAAAAAATCATCGAAAGTTATTCGATATCGATATTTCGACAACCCTAGTTAATCGAGATATATAAAAGTTTATGTCGATTTACCGCACTAAACCTGCTTTGAATACGTTATAGATCTAAGAGCTCTGGACCCTATTACTTCAGCTCAGGATCTGGGGAAATTATTTGATCACAAACTTTGCTTCACAACATAATGACCACATCTGTGTCATATCCAACAAAGGTACGAGTTTGCTGTGTTTCATTAACCGTTGGTCTGAGTTTAAAGACCCATATAAAACCAGGTTTCTTTACGTGTCTCTCGTTCGTACATCGCTAGAGTATTGCTTAAGCATTTGGTCACCTTAGTATAGCTTCTATCAAGATTTACTGAAGTCGGTTCAAAAACAGTTCTTTCTTTTCGCTTTAGGGGCTTTAACTGGGATGCTGATCGCCGTTTGCTCCAACTTACGCGGAACCTGTATCAGACAAGCTACGGACTGGGTTTCACCTTCTGGCGAATACCAGAACCAGATTGACCACCTGGCTTTATCACGCCGCTTCCGCGGATGCCTAATGGACGTACGTAACAAAAGGGGAGCGGACATAGGAAACTCCTACGACCATCATCTAAGATCTGGTAGCGGTCATCCGTCTCAGGACGGCTGCGATTGTCAAATCAGAAAATTTAAGACCAAAGTCGAAATATTTCATCGACCGACTGAAGCAAACGGCGGTAAAGGAAAGCTTTAAGGAAGCGTTAAATCTGATGACAGGATCAGTCGTGTCGAATGATGACGCCACAGCAGCAGAAAAATGGATTGTAGTGAAGGAAATCTACCGGAATGTTGGTGACAGCATTATCGGTAAAATCCCCAGAGGTCACCGCCCCTGGATGAGCGAACGGACATGGACCCTAATAAGCCAACGAGCGGAAATCAGGCAGAAATTGCAGAATCCACACTCACAACATCAAGAAACGGCTTTGAAGCAAGAATATCGAGACTAAAGTCCGTGAGATTAAAAGATGCGTGCGCCAGGATAAAAACAGACGCATCAACAATCTCGCAGAAAATGCAGCAGCAAACGGTGACCTGAAAACGGTTTATAATGCGACCAACTAAATCGCTTAGCTTTCGTCCCGGACAATCCCAATCGCTGGTTTTGGATAATCAGCCCATTGAACAAGTCCAGGAGTCGTGTGGAGTCGCGCCTTCAGAAAGCTAAGGGTGCTTTTGGGATGCTGTCGGCGGTTGGCGATGCTCATCATATCCACACTGACTCAAAATAAGGCTTTTCAAGTCTAACGTAATGCCAGTGCTTCTATACGGTTACAACTTCCATAGTGTCCAAAATTCAAACATTCGTGAACCGATGCCTGCGTCGGATATTTTGTATTTTCTGGCCTGACAGAATACGGAACTCCGAGCTACTAAAACGCGCAAATATGGAGAGTGTCGACACCATAATACACAGAATGAAATGTAGCTGGATAGGGCATACTTTGCGTAAAAGTGAGAGCAATATCGCCAGGAAGGCAATGGAGTGGAACCCACTGGATGGATTCGGCCGGTCACCAAGCAGACCCAAAGAAACTTGGAGGAGGACTGTTGGTAGAGAAGCGGAAAGCATCGGGAAGACCTGGAGAGAACTGAAAGCTACGGCCAACAACAGAGTTCGTTGCAAGAGAGGAGTGGTTGATGCCCTATGTCCCACACGGGATTGGAACTAGAAGAAGAGACGATTTCTGAACTGGGCCACTCTAAAAGACCGCAGGACTAGTCAAGGTGTAATTTTTGAGTCTTCTGAACTGGAACGTACCCGTTTTCTTTGCAAGTGTACAGATCAAACTACGCCGTCATGATCCTTTCCGAGTCCTGTGCGATAACTCTAACGAACTTTGCCACATATTGTCGTTTCAATGCTCCCACTACATCAATTCCGGCAATCTTTCAGCATTTTTGTCTGCACCGAAAATAATCTATTGTCTAAATCCCCAGTGTTCACAAAAAGGCCAGAAAAAACAAAAGGCTACCAACTATTTTTCTAAGATTTTAATATTACAGAAAAATTTACAATTTCTTAAACTGCAAAAAACGATTTTAAAAAAAAAAACACATTTTAAGTCAAACCAAAAATGTACTTATCAAAATCAAAACTCGTGTTTGTTTTCTACGTCTCAAGCAGCTTACATTAACAAGGTCGAATAGGACACTAAAGTGGCCACGACAACAAATGTAAATACCCTTAACAATCTCGTGAACCGCGTGGAGAAACGGACAATTTATCGAGTCAGCCTCATGAAGGTTCAAAGTTCGCAAAAAGCCTTTTTGTAAACTGAATTGTTAGATCAAGGTAAAGAAGTACTAAAGAATATTGAGAATCTTTTAGCAAATTCCAAGGAAGGAATACAGTGTGATAATAGATATCATCGTTCTGAAGGTTCAATATGAAACTTAATTTAATCGAAAGTCGAACACATAGTGTCTTAAGACATCGCATAAAATTTTTTTTTTAAGGAAAACGCTGTATGTTTAAACTCGCCACTAAACTTAACCGAATTGAATCGCTTTCATTCTTGTTTTCGGTTTGGTTCAGCAGTTTTGAAAGGACGCCGAAAAAAATGGAAAATTGTAAGGAAGTTGGATAAATATCGGGTGACTAGCTCCCATATATAAATCGGGATGTGTTGCTCATCTTAGAAATGTACTTCCGTATGGGATAATAAGCTTTCATTTTATATTTCAAGTCCATATCTGGGAAATCGAATTAAGTCCCCCAATATTGGAAAAATCTTACGCTGTGCGCTGGTTCGGTTTGCAGTTCGGCTTATCAGCGGTTCAAATTTGGCTTGCAGACCAGCATTTATTTTTTGCAGTTGCTGCTTGGATGAGCAGACTTAAGTATTGGACTTGGTTGACATGTGGTTTCAACAAGACGGTGCCATATGCCACACGGTGCGTAAAATCATGGGCCAATTAAGATGCGAGTTTAGTGAGCAAATAATCGAACTTTTTGGACTAGTTTTGGTTGCCAAGATTATGTAATTTGACCCCATTATACTATTTTTTTTGGGGTCAGACACAATTTTAGGCCATATTACATCTGCCATTGGTGAGAAACGGACCAAAATACTGAAAAAAGTATGCCAAAATTGGAGCTTACGGAAATATAATTAAATTAAATGAAATAATCTTTAAAAAGCAAATAGGTAATTCATTTATTTCTGAGTATATTTTTTAATTTTCAAAAAAACAAAGCCTATAAAAATATCAAATTGTAACAAAAAAATAAATTAAACCGGCATAAAAATGTCTCATAAATCCACAAATAAATCGATATTAATTCTCATGCCGCCTTCTTTTTGACCAATTTATCAAACGTTTATTGACTCCACTTGAGAGCAGTTTTATTCATTAATGATCCCTCTCCCCCCTCAGAGCCAGTTATGTAGCTGTTCACTTGAAAGTGCAAGTGACAAATGATCGCCCCAATGCCTTTACAAGTTTCTCTCTCTCTCTCTCTCTCTCTCTGAATGGCCATTTGTTTACTATCAGTCCAATGCACTCAACTCAATTAGATTTCATTAATTTGT
Source organism: Lordiphosa clarofinis (assembly GCA_018904275.1). Classification (NCBI taxonomy): domain Eukaryota; kingdom Metazoa; phylum Arthropoda; class Insecta; order Diptera; family Drosophilidae; genus Lordiphosa; species Lordiphosa clarofinis. The sequence goes on along the minus strand of JAEIGQ010000115.1, from coordinate 936,452 downwards.
TGGCAGAAAATACTGAAAATTAATTGCACAAATGACTTGTGGGCAAACAGCATAAACAAAATGTCTAGAGCAAAAATGCAATGAACCGTAAAGCCGCAATTACACAAATAAGCAAAAAAAATAATTTAGAGAGGAAGAGGCAACCAAAGTGCTTATATAAGACTTAACAACAAAACGGAACGTGCTTAGATTTAAGAGGATTCAATAAAGTGGATGGTGAATTTGTTTAGACAGTTTTAATTGAATTTGATAGAAATTGCGTCTGTCTATATATGTCTAGGTTACTTAGGAAGATGCTAACGGTTACACAGAAGAAAAAAAACGGAAATGTCCGGGCTAAAATTAATCTTAAACGATGTCAGAAGTCGGTTAAGACCGAATTCTGTCAAACCAAGTACAAGGATTGATTTAAATATGAATTTTTCAATCCCGGATTTCTTGTACTACAGACTTTAGCATATCTTGTTATATTGTTCTAATCAAGAAGGTCCGACATTGATTTTTAGCTCGATATTCGTAATTGATTTGATCTCGAAGTCGGCTTGAATGCCCGAGATTAAATTGAGCTGGCTATTCGAACAACATTCAATCCGAAAAAAGACTGAGTTTAGCTCGATGTTTAAATTTATTTTGATGCCACTTTTAACGACATTTTTAATTATCAAATCAGATAGCTTTACCTAGCTCGATGTGCAATATTTTTTTTTCGATTTTTTTTGCATTTTCTATAGCTTGGATATTAACGAATATCGCCCCAAAAAGATTTTTGAAATTCGAAATACTATAGAAGTTATATCCTTTTTTGTCGACCCATGTGTGCGATAAAACAAGACAAACAATTATCAATTTACTTCAAACTTGAAGCGTATGTATCTCGAAAACACGTTTTTCGAACTGGCGGCCCTGATATCTCCCGTTCCACTGAACCGATTATGATGATTCAAACTGAAATCGAGGTAGAATTGTCACCATGCTGGTCTGGCCCTCAATCATAATTTTAAAAAATTGTTTACTATTTTATTTTTTACACTAAACTCCAAAAAAGAGGTCCAAAAAGCTAATTTAAATTTTTTAATAGCCGCCATTTTGTCAAAAAAATCACAAAACTTTTTAATTTTTATACTACAATCGTGGGAATCGTGAAATCGTCAGCATCATAACTTGTTTTTAGGCCCCCCTTTTTGACGGCTCAGAACTTTTTAAACAGCCCTCGTTTCGAAGCAGTAAAATTTTGTTTGTTTTCATTAATCTGATAGTAACAAAATAAATAAAACAGAATTGGAAAAACTTTTTGCGTTCTCAAATAAGATTTTATTTAAAAAGGGACCAAAAAATTGCCTCGACCTGGAGAATACCCTCTTAATATATAACTGTAAAATACTACACATTCCAATGGAGGCTGGTCCAAAAGAGTTGATCCATCGCCTGCTAATTTCTCATGCTGGAATTGCTAAAACTGGTTGGGAATTCCAAGGCAATTGTTAGTGTAAAAATTCACCATCAAATCCTGAGCTGTCAGGAAGATTTGTGTATGTGTGTGTACCCATTTAGCCTGAAAGAGCTTTTCTCTATCACTTTGCTTTGCCTGTCGAATTCCGTACTTACTTCAATCTCAAGTCAGGATCATTTGATTTTTAAGTAGGATCCAGGTTTTTTAAGTCATTAAGGACTGTTCCAATCCTTTCGTACTTGATTTAAGTAGAGCCTAGTACGACTCGTACTTAAAATTTCAATCCGAATGTCAATATCACTTTGATTTTAGCTCGTCTCTTTTCCCTCTGTGTAGAGTATACCAGCTTCTATATATATTCTCCAAGACAGCTTGGCTTTCTACTATTAGATATAATTTGACCCATTTCAAGTTCAAGTTGAATAGCTTAGTTTCTCTTATCAGCAGACAAGCTTGAGCTGAGCTCAGCTCTGCTTCCTGATTTATATTGAATAATAAAAAATAGTTATACTCACTTTGATTTCAGTTTAGTTTTGTTATTCGCTGTGCTCTGTTCATAAAATGCCAAACAATTTAACTTTTTTTATTCTAATTTTAATCACTCCTTGGTCCTATGAGGCCATTACCAAACCTAAACCCATTAAGGATCCACATAAAGAGGGCAAAAATAAAACTGATTCGCTCACCAACCACACACAGACCTTAAATGTCACCACACCCATTCCTCTCAAGTTAACCGAGGTTCACATAGATCAGCATAAAACCATACGCATCAGCAAGGAAGATTTGAATGATTTGCTGGATGTGTACATGGGCAAGATAGCTGAGAATGCGGCCACCATTCAGACGCAGGAACATGTCATTGATAAGCTACAGAACCAGGAAAAAGTGGACGATGATTTGATAAAGAAATTTGAGAATCTCACTGAAACATGTCGAGCTCAAAATCTAAGCTTAACGACCAAACTGCAGGAACAACAGGAGCAGATTAAGGGATTGGAATTGAAGACGAAAATCTATGAAACACGCCTGAAGAGAAAACAACATTTGATTGGAGAGTTTAGAAAACAAAACGACTCTCACATGGCTCTGATAGAACATCTCAAGGGGAAAATAGTAAACTTGGAAAGAAGGTTCAAGGAGAAAAAGGATGACTTGCTGGCCGATTGGGAGGCAGCCACCACCAGTTGCATACCCCATGGTCAAACTTTGGGTATCCATTTGTTACATCTACCTGGCTATTTGCCATTTCTGGTATGTTGTGATGGTCTGACACCCGCAGGACCAGGCTGGACAGTCATACAACGTAGATTCGATGGCTCTGTGAATTTCTATCGCAATTGGGAACAATATAGCAAAGGATTTGGCAAGCTGAATGGAGAGTTTTTCATTGGTCTGGAGAAGTTGCATAAAATTACCAATTCCCAGCCGCATGAATTGTATATAACCATTAAAAGATTCAATGGCGAATGGAGCTTTGCACACTATGATGACTTTGTGATTGGCAGTGAAGCCGAGGAATATGAACTGCAGTTGTTGGGCATCTACGACGGAAATGCCAGTGATGCACTAAGGACACATGACAAAATGAAATTCTCCACTTATGATCGAGACAATGATGAGTTTATTCATATGAATTGTGCACGTCATCATCACGGCGCCTGGTGGTATGACTTTTGTTCGAGAAGGTAAGATTAGAGTTGCCCATTAAAATGTTTTTCATTCAAAAACTTTCTTTCTTTTCATAATTTTTCAGTAATTTGAATGGCAAATACTTCAAGGAAGAGGTGGATAATGCCCAGAGCATTTACTGGGAACCTTGGTATAGCTTCAAGGCCCTTCGTTCCGTACAAATGATGATACGACCCAAAAGTTTGCAGGAGCTGAACTAATTTATTTAAAAGCTCTAAAATAAAACAAATAAAATTCTTAACAATCCATTTTAGAATTGAATACCAATTTCAAGCAAGAAATCAAATGTATGGTGAAGTTACAGAATCTCAGCACTTGATCTTTAAATTAAGATTGATAAATTATTATTTAAGTTTGAGTCACAACACCATAAACCATAGATCTAATCTCCCCTCTACTTATCTAAGCTATCACTGATGACACTAGCAATTGGATTTTTACACGAATAACAAACTAAACAACATTAAAATTCGTTGTTTACTCTATTTACGATAATAACAGCATTCGTAACTATGTAATTCGCCGACTGAGACTTGCATCATTTAAACTTTAAATTTAATAATTTTCCGAATTATGACTAAAGATTTGTTTCTTGATTCAAATGTTTCAAATTTTGAATATCTGTTAAGTGCCACATCTCATCGATAAGTTTGTAGTTTAATAAGCTAGTTCTAGTTCGATATCGATTAGTGAGACCAAATTTGATTATTTTAGGGATTCTGCCCCGCCATTCCCCCACCCACACTTTAGTTAGCAAGCCGTGGCTCCGTGTTATACATACAGAATTTTTTCAAAAGAAAGTTGAGAGTGGCTCCGGACATATGTGCGCTAAATCTATTCTTTATAACAATTAAAATACATTTAAATGCTTAAAAATTAGTTAAGTGACATATATAGAAGCCGTGTTTAAGTGAACAAGTTTGAAAATTCCAAAGCCAGACTTGCACATAAAACTTAAAAGTACATGAAAGCAGCGCAGCCTACGTCAGCATTTAGTTAAATTACTAACAAGTTAATAAACAATTAGTTAAATAATTCAAATTAAAAGTTCAAAAATGCCAAATTTAACACAAAACAACCATTTGAAAATTATGGGTGGAGTCTGCAGACAGAACAAAGAAAACCATCGAATTGGGTGCTCCACCAGACCAAAGCAGCGCAGTAGCTGAGGCTAAAAAGATACTTGAAAGTTGAGAATCGAACAGATACTTGACAGCACAGTGGCTGCATTTCATAAGACCACAAAGAGCGAGCAGCGCAGTCGGCGTTCAATTTTCTCTATCGAGCAGAGTGCAACTGCACTCTTGCAAGTATACAAAGAAAACGGGTCTTTGCGCTGCTTCGTTGGAAAAGCAACAACTACAACTTCAATAAAGAAGGGTGTGTATTTTTAGGGTCCCTCTCCCCCTTACCTTTGTGTGTTTGAGTAATGTGCGTGTGGGAATTGAATTTTAAATTATTGTCTTGTCTCTTTTATAGATATAGCTAAGATGGATCTAAAGAACTTGGCTGTGGATATGTATGGCATGAGATCATAGGTATGTATACTTTGACCTCAAACTAGGTCAACATGGCACAAAATGAAGTTATTGCGCACTTTAATATTGTAAACTGGGTGGAAATTTAACAAATTTTTATGCAACAAGACTTTTATTATTAACAGCCACGCTTTTATTTTTACTTTCACAAAACTTTTGCGATTTCAAACCGGTTTTTGGAAGAACCAAAGGCAAGATGGGAGCATGGTTGTATTTTTAGTAATATAAAAGGCTTAAAGGGTACTGTATACCTTCAAGTGTCATTTTTTAAAGGTTTACAAAAAATTAGATTACTCAAAAACTGTAAGTGGCATTAAGAAGCGGGTTTTTTTATTGGATAGGTAATCGGTTAAACTAAATTTGGTAATTTTTGTTGTTGTACCTACGGTAGTTTTTGTATTTCTGTTCAAAGTTAACCAAAAATTTAAAACATAGGCCCATGGTTGCAAAAATTTTTTGAGAACGGATGATCTGAATTTAAAACTGAAGACAGGGTTTTGTTAAAAAATAATGTAATTCTGGTGTGAACTAGGATATTTTGGATCGGTCAATAAATGACGTAGTTATGGGGTTTCAAAGTCAAAATTTCTAAAATCGACTATTTTTTCCCACTGTATTGGTCCTAGCTCAATTATTTGTTGACCGATCAAAAATATCCTAGTTCACACCAGAATGGTGGGTATTAGGAGCAATTTAAGGGAAAGAATTTGACAATCGGTCAACAGGTACTCTTTTAATCTTTGCAACCATTTTGGAAAAAGTGGTTCCGAGATAATCGCATTTAAAGATTCGACATCTGTTTTCGATGAAATAAAAATTATTTTTAATAAATGTATAAATCGGATTTGGTGCATTTGGGTGTTAACTTTCACCGGAAAAAAGATTATCAAAATCTGTTAAGCAGTTCTCCAGAAATTTGAGTCAAAGTGCGTCAAGACATGGTAAAAATAAAATCTCCAAAAATTTTCAAGTAAAATTTTTTTTTTAATTATTTTTTTCCATAATATCAAACATTTTATAAATATTTAAAAAGTTTTTGACCAAAAAAGAGAAAAAATACGAATTTCTGAAAAAACAAGGGTCGATAAAAACAATTTTCATATAAAAGGGTCGGAAAAAATAATTGTTTTTGTTAATTTCTTTAAAACTAAGTTTCGGATCAGCTTGAAAGTTTGGCAGGATGTTTATAAGATGCTAATAGAACGTTTAAGCAAATAAAAAAATAAAAAAAAAATGTTTCTGAAGGTATACAGTACCCTTAAATCAATTTGTACACTGGCTTAAGTGTTTATGATCACGTTACCCATTTGATCCGGTTCCGGTATAACAGAAGCAACATATAAATTACGAGAAATATTAAGTAACATAACGTCGAATAGAATTGATTTTTGAACTAGGAAACAAAAACTAATATTATTTAATATCCTTCTAAGAAACGTAAGATTTGAAATGGCCACATGTGTATTATACTTGAGAGAGAGAAATCATCGTTAAGTTTGTTCTTTGAACGAACTTGCCTGTGTTTACAGCAGCGTTGGCCCTCGGTTCCATCCCGGGGGCGACAACATTTCGCGATACACACACATGACCCGAACGCTTGCCGCAGCTGAAAATTAAAGACTAAAAAAGCGTCATTCGCTTGACAGAGTTCGAAGCGATTAGATCGAAGCAAATTCACGGAGGTTTGTTTATTCACACTATAGATAACACTGGGTCTAACTTGGTTAAATAGTTAAAACCTCGCTGTATTAACACGAAAGTGTATTATAATCCAGCCATCATGACCATGGTTTATATTTAACAGTTTCGGCTATAATTCCGTACGCGTGTTTCTACGCGAACAGTTAATATTGCACAGATTTTTGGGTCTAAACATGATGTTAAAAAATAGGTTTTTTAAAACAAAGGATACCTCAAATTCGCTCTCAGTCACGGTTGGGTAATATTAAATGTTTTTAAGCTGTCTCGAAGTTTGGTCGAAGTCGCTTCTGTTGAACAAGCGAATTTCAAGGTGAATTACCTTCCTTTCTAGTTGAATTATTTTTTTATATTATTTTATAATATAAAAAAAACAAACTTTAATCACATCTCCGTTGTGATCACATGCCCGTTTTTTCGCCTTTAAATAAGAAAAAACTCATTCGAAATATTAAAGGATAGTAGACTGTTTCCGTTAATTTACCACATTTTCAGTTTTTCGATATCATTTCGTCTTTAAAAATTCTTAAAGCCCAATAACTATAAAACGTTTCGATCTTTTTGCACAATATTTACCATAAAAGTTTCTTGTAGGTTGAAAATAACAAAAAATGCATTAAAAAGCTAATGAGTGGATACTAAAAAAATATTTGGAATTAATTTTTGTTAATTTCGAACAATTTTGGATGTTAGTATTCGCACCTGCTCCGAATTTCGACTCGATTTTTGTGTACTATTTTGTATTTTGCAGTCAAATTTGAAATCGTTGTATACAAGGCGACAAATATACCTACGGCTACTAGATCAGGAATAACCAAACTCTGTATTATGGGAGCAGCTGAAACCGATTGCTTAATCCAAAATGGATTCCAATCGAGAGAAAATTGCGACGGGATATAGTATCCTCAAATTATCCTAACAGTTACGTTTAAATTTATATAAATTGAATTTGAAAATCAAATGTTTACACGCAAATCGACTCGGAATTCGGAACAGGGCCATTGGAAAAATAATTCTTAAGTTGGTCGAAAAACTAAAAATATGTCATTCAATGCAGCGTACAAAAAAATAAATTTCGTTAGAAAAAGTTACTTATTGTAAGCAAACCTCGCTCAACACACGTTTATCCAAATATCTCATACACCCTGACGTGCTGGTTGAAAACGGACAGATTTGAATTCAGAGTCCAAAAATACGGAAATTTTGTTATCTTTTCCTTTGCCAAAGCTTGTTAAGCTGTGTAATTACTGAGATATACTTTTGATCCGGTTTATTTGGTTTGGAACCGTCACCATTTCTCGTTTGAACTTACTCAATATTTGTATGCCTTATCTTATGTTCCAGCTGGTACCCAAAGCAAATGTTGACCAATTCGCACCATGGGAAGGGACCTGGCTGGATTTGGTATTTATGACTACTATTCCATCATCGCCTAACCACCAACACATACTAAGTATATCCCAGGCAGCGTAAAATGCGTGTATCATGCTATCCCATTATCTCCTATATCAATATATATATATAACATGTCCGATATCTAGAGCGTAAGTGTCTTTGCAGATTTTCATCAAACCAAAAACCAAACCAAACTACAACAAATCAACGCCCAGCTAATCATTCTTTTTCTCTCTTTTAATGCCATATACATATTTACCTATACATAATCTTGTATGATCTATAAACTCATTGTGGAATGACCATTTGCAGCTCCAAAATACCAAACTGCCTATGCCTGTGAAGGTAAGAAATTGACCATTGAATGCGAACCAGGCGACTTGATCAACTTGATACGGGCCAATTATGGACGCTTCTCGATTACCATATGCAATGATCATGGCAATGTGGAATGGAGTGTCAATTGCATGTTCCCCAAGAGCCTCACCGTCCTGAATTCCAGGTATGAGAGAGGCCTTTGCTCGTATGGCTTTCTTACTCACCCTTTCGTTTGCAGATGCGCTCACAAGCAGAGCTGCAGTGTGCTGGCCGCCACCAGCATGTTTGGTGACCCCTGTCCGGGTACTCACAAATATCTGGAGGCTCACTATCAATGCATCTCAGCGGCACAGACCTCAACGACCACAAATCGACCCAGTCCCCCGCCCTGGGTGTTAAGTAATGCTCCGCCTATCTTTGGCAACGGCAGTGGACTGATACATCCGCCCAGTGTCGGGGGTGGCCCTGCCCCCGCACAACCGCCGCCCCGACTGCCCACCTTGCCCGGTGTGGTGGGTATTAACGGTAATGGTGGGCTTTTCAATGTGGTACCACCTTCTGTCACACCGGCCACATCCTCTGGCGGGAGTACAGTTACACTGCCAGGTGGGCGTCTCAAGGGGGTAACCAGTTCCTCCACTACAACCACCAAACATCCAGCTGGACGACATGATGGTTTGCCCCCTCCACCACAATTGCATCATAATCATAATCATCACACGGAAGCGGATACCAAAACCATTAAAGCATCTACCAATACAAGTGTCACAGCTCCTTCAAATACCCGCATCTTGACGGGTGTAGGAGGATCGGGCAGTGATGATGGCACCCTACTGACCACCAAGAGTTCACCGAATCGTATGCCTGGCTCGACAGCCAATGGATCACCTTCCTCCGCCAATGGCAGTGTGGTGAGAACCATTAATAACATTAACCTAAATGCCGCAGGCATGGCAGGAGCTGGCGAAGATGAGTCCAAGCTTTTCTGTGGTCCCACCCATGCGCGGAATCTGTTTTGGAACATGACTCGAGTGGGTGAAGTAAATGTTCAGGCCTGCCCTGGTGGAGCCGCCGGCATAGCCAAGTGGCGTTGTGTCTTGATGAAGCGGCTCCCCGACTCTCTAGAAGATGAGTATGACGATGAGCAACTCAGCAGCACCACCACCACACCAGGAGGCGATTGTCTGCATAACAGCAGCAGCTGTGAGCCACCCGTGAGCATGGCCCACAAGGTGAATCAGCGTTTGCGCAACTTTGAACCCACCTGGCATCCCCTCACACCAGATCTCACCCAGTGTCGCAGTCTCTGGTTGAACAGTCTTGAGATGCGAGTGAATCAACGGGATTCTTCGCTGACAGCCATAGCCAATGATTTGGCCGAGGTCACAAGCAGTAAGACCCTGTATGGTGGCGATATGTTGGTGACAACCAAAATAATTCAAACTGTCTCTGAGAAAATGCTGCACGATAAGGGAACCTTCCCCGACCAACGCCAACGAGAGGCCATGATCATGGAGCTATTACATTGCGTGGTCAAAACAGGCTCCAATTTGCTAGATGAATCCCAACTGTCTTCATGGTTGGATCTCAATCCAGAGGATCAAATGCGGGTGGCTACCTCTTTGTTGACAGGATTGGAGTACAATGCTTTCCTCTTGGCAGATACCATCATACGGGAACGTAGTGTGGTGCAGAAGGTTAAAAATATATGTAAGTAGTTCAGTTGGGGGGAGGAAATGGGATTTTAAATAATCTTAATCAAATTTTCAGTGCTCTCGGTGCGTGTTATGGAGACGAAAACCATTCAATCCAGCGTAGTCTTTCCCGACTCTGATCAATGGCCCCTCAGCTCAGATCGCATAGAGCTGCCACGTGCTGCTCTGTTAGAGAATAGCGAGGATGGTCTTGTACGCATTGTATTTGCTGCCTTTGATCGTCTGGAGTCCATACTGAAGCCCAGCTATGATCATTTTGATTCGAAAAGTGCACGCAGCTATGGTGGGTTACTGCTTAAAGCCAAATGAAAAACATTTTAATAAATGTCCCTTTCTCCATTTAGTGCGTAATACAGCTATACTAGCTAATGATAGCGATGCCACTGCCGCTGGAGGAGATATGCAGCAACGTTTACGCATACTGAATAGCAAAGTGATATCGGCCAGTTTGGGCAAGGGACGACACATACAACTGTCCCAGCCCATTACTCTGACACTGAAACATTTAAAAACGGAAAATGTTACAAATCCCAAATGCGTTTTTTGGAACTACATTGATCAGTGAGTATTTAGATACGTATTGAGTTTGGGACAAAAGTTCTCAAATTGAAATATTTTCTCAGGCAGAACGTAATATGTCATAAAAGTCTGAAAAGAGGAAAAGGCAAAAGTAAAGAATAACTAGAGGATTACTTTTGATCCGGTTGGGTTAATATCGTAGTGCTTGCAGGGTTTGTGATCAAATACTAGAATCTATGCCAGTGCAAGATCTATAAAAGACCTAATCCCTTCGTAAAAAATGTTTTGCTCAGAGAATAGGAAACATAGAAACATGGACATAGAATGCGAAACGCTAAATTAGAGACCAGACCAAATCGTACCTGAACCGTTCCTAGTTTGACCTTTAGTGGCTCCAGTGGGTGCCAAAATATGACCAAACAACTAAAATTACTTTTTGCATATATTTATCAACTAGCCATACATCGAATTCCATCGCAGAATGGCGATTCTTGTATTTTGTTGTTGCTTGCATTTTATTGCGTTTTGAGATGATTAACGTGTAAGGGGCCAGTTGCCCCTAACTTTTTTTTAAGTTATTAATGTTTTTTCTACGTACTTCAATATAATGTAAGGACCAAATTAACAAAATTTAGATAGATAAACTAAGAATTTACTCTGTTATATGTTATAGAAGATTCAAAATCGTTTCTAAACCAAACGTTTTGTATTAGAATAATGTGCTCTAAAAATGATAGTGCATCAAACAGAACCATTTTATAACCCGAACTGCTCCAGCTACCCAAGTAAGCATAGAACGTTTAATTTTGTGTGAAGTTTATCATGTCTCCTCTCAGAGGGGGAAGCGAAGAGGTAGGAAAGATGCTGAAGAGGGGCAACTGGGTGGGTTCTGGGAAATATCTGGGTGGGATCTGGTGGTATTTGAGAGGGATTTGGTTGGAGTCTTATATGGACGGGATCTGGGTAGGATTTGAATGGGATCCGGCTGGGATCTGGGTGAGATATGGATGGGATCATGGTACAATCTTGGTGGGATCTGGGTGGGATTCGGGTTAGATCTGGGTGGAGCCTGGGTGGGAGCTAAGCATAATGTTCCACATCAAAGCCTCAAGAGTGTTTACGACACTCACTCCTTTTTCTTTTTATACCCTGTACCCATTGAAAATGGGTAAAAGGGGATCATGAAGTTGTGCAAATGTATGTAACAGGTAGAAGGAAGCATTTCCGACCCTATAAAGTATATATATTCTTGATCAGCATCAACAGCCGAGTCGATTTAGTCATGTCCGTCCGTCCGTCTGTCTGTATGAACGCGTAGATCTCAGAGACTGTACAGGGGCGGAACGCAGCAGGAACTGTTCTAATAGAACGGCCTTTTGCATGGGTTGTTGTTGTAGGTTCAACTTCGTAAAAACGCTCGGCTCTCCCTTCCAACTTTAGTTTCCATTTGCACGCTGTCAGATGGCGTTCTCTTGGCAGTGGTATTTGCACGCATGCTGCCATGGTTTCCAAAAAGAACGCATTTAGAACGTGTGCTACTAGAACGTATTTAACATGGCATCCTGCACCAGTGCTAATAGAATGTGTGCAGCATCGCATGCCAAAGCAGTTCCAAAGGAACGTACGCGTAACCCAAATTTGAAAAAATTATTTAAAAAATAAAGTAAAGCACAAACCTCATCTTTTCTAATGAATATTTCTTAATAATTCAAAATATATTTTTTTATTATTAAATTCAGTATTGGGACTTCATGTATATATACATTGTTTAATGTATAAACAATTTTTTTAATGCTTTTTAAAATTTCAAGTTCCCTTGGGAGTCGTCTCCAGGTAGGAGTCAATGCGTCTGGCCAGTCCAGCAGCCTTATAAATATTATTATTCGTGTATTTACTTACTTTATTTACGCATTACAAAATGGTTGCCTCGATCTCTCGCCTAGACTAATAAAATAGAAAAATACGAAGAGAATATATGTAAATATTAATACATATTTAAATGTCAGCAGATATTTAATTAATTACTTACCATTACCAAATATAAATGGAGAGACACATTTAATTTTCAATTCATTGCGCTGCAATCGTCAACTTCTAACTGAAGACAAATATAAACGGCGACAATGAAAACCATGTGTTTTTTCATGTTCCCCTTTGTTCTCTTAATTTTTAGCTATTGCTTTTCGCTGATTCTCTGTTCGAGTCTCATTTCGCTTTTTGGGTTCTTAAAGCACAGGTGCTATATGCGTGCTATTAGAAGGGACGTTTGCATGCTATGCAGATTTTATGCCTTCCAATATACTGCCAAAGGAACATGATTGCAATAAACGAATGATCGGTAATCGTTCGGGTTCCACTTCCGTTTTTGGGTTCTAATAGCACAGGTGCTGCATGCGTGCCATTAGAAGGGACGTTTGCATGTTATGCAGATTTCTTCCCTTCTAACCCACTGAAAAAAGGAACGTGCATCCGTTTTCATACAGATTGCATGCCGTTTTTCATACTGCAAAAATTGGTAGTGCATTCTTCCTTGTAAAAAGAACGGTGCCAGATGGCATTCTTTTTGGAACCACGTTCCGTAAAGTCCGACTGGGTTGCGCCCGCGTGTGCGTGTGTGTGTGTGAGTGCGTGTTTTTAAATGCGTTTATGTGTATGTGTGTGTTTGCCAATTGTACAGGGTATTATGAAGTCGGGCAACTCGACTGCAACGATCTTACTTGTTTTAAATAATCTTTAAACTGCTTGTTGGAATAACCTAACTAAAAAACCTAACATAACAATGGCTTTATTCACAGAAAGTTCATTGTGAGTGCCAAATGGTTGTCCAGCAACGCCGATGACTTTTTGGCCACTCATTGATCGAAGTGCCCAGCTCTTGCATTGAGAAATTTTCCACTGCTTAGACAAGGGAGCGCTTCAAAGACTAAATATTTGGGTGTCGAGAAGAGCAAGCGATAGTCTCGAGAACGAACCACAGTTTGCAGGTCTGAGAGCTACCTCTTGTTTGTTTGCAATTCATGTCGTGTTGAAAGGCTTCACAACATTATCGAAAACGTCAGATTGCTATACTATCGCAATCTGCGAGTTAGGCAGCAAGAAAAAGCTTAATTACGTTAGACACACCATTAATAAATAGCACGAAGGGAAAAGGTCCAAATGGCTGACCTGGGAAACTTTGGAGGTATCAAATACCAAATAAGAAGTGCTTCAAATGAGTCATTTTCATTAATTTCGAGTGTCGCCAAATATGGAAAAATAGTGATGGTAAAGGCTCTTTCTAGTCTTTGAACATGCACGGGCTTACCTAACTGTTTCTGCCTGTTATACCTAATGATACACCCTCTTATATGATCAAATTGAGAATTTCTGAATTTTATTCCTTTAATAAATTTTTAATTATCCATCTAACTTTCCGTTCTTTTTACCTTCTTCCAGTGCCTGGTCGGCCAATGGCTGTAGTCTGGAGTCCACCAATCGCACTCACAGCGTCTGCAGTTGCAACCATTTGACAAACTTTGCCATACTCATGGATGTGGTCGATGAGCATCAGCATTCACTCTTTACCATGTTTGATGGCAACATGCGTATCCTGATCTACATCAGCATAGCAATTTGTGTGATTTTCATTATAATTGCTTTGCTCACCCTCAAACTCTTCAATGGCGTGTTCATCAAGGTAAGAGGAATCGGAGGCGGCGGAGGCCCGAATGCCACAACAACGTCTCTATCAATGCCACATCAGCGGGCTGGTAGCAGTAGACGACAACAGAATAATATACGCGATCAGACCCATGAGTCCCTGACCCTAACCACGCCCATTAGTCAAATGAATGTGTCGGCCAACTCGGCTCTGCCCACACAATCAAATACAAATTTCATACAACATAATTCCATACGGAATTCCCATCGCAACAATTTGAATTACAATCTGCAACAACAACAACAACATCAGCAGCAGCAACAGGTTGTGGCCGCCGCTGCAGCTGCGGTGGTTCTTTCGAATCAACCTCAGCGTCATATGCAAATGAACAATTTGAATTTGAATCTTCATCAGCATGGGGGCCATCATCAGCAGACAACGACTACAGCGGCTGCAGCTGCGGCGGCTGCCTCCATTGCGGCTGCACTGCAGCAGCATGCAGCCAGCAATAATCTTAATATCAACCACAATTATCTCCAGGCCCGACAGCAGCAGGAAACGCGAAATCCCAATTTAAATGTGGATGCCAATATGGATGATTTACAATATAAGTGGTGGTGGTGGTGAAAAACAATGCAAATTTGTAGGCTAGGCTCTCTCCACATGTGATATAATGCATAAGTAACTCAAATTGTTAAAACATAAGACTTTAGTTTCCTAGCTGTACTCATTACCCTTTGTCATAGCCTAAGATTAGACCATGTTTTTGCATTTCATTTAGTTTCCTTGGCATGCCTTAACCACAATTGATTCTGTATTTATTTAATTGTCTAACCCATTTTTAACCCTAATTTTCTGTTTTACCTTTTACTTTATTAATTAATAAACAAAATGATACAACAAATGTGGCTAATACTTTTGTGTTGTAAATGTTTGTGTTTTATGTTCATGCTTGTTTCGTGTCCTGTTTCTGTTTCTAATTTATAGTTTACAAATATTTATATAGAAATTACATTTTTTGGCAATTTTTCACCACCCACCAACCGAAATTATTGTAAATCTGTACATTAAGTTGGCGAAAATCAAAATTTTAGACTTCTCTTACTCCTCCCCCCGCTCATGCTCTTGTTCTCCTTTCTCCCCCTCCACTCTACATTTTTCCAGTCTGCTCGCACTTCGATCTATAGCAGCATTTACATTTGCCTGCTGGCCATTGAGCTGCTCTTTCTTTTGGGCATTGAACAGACCGAAACAAGCATATTTTGTGGTTTCATTACCGTTTTCCTACACTGTGCCATCCTCTCTGGCACCGCCTGGTTCTGCTACGAAGGTAAGCGAAGAAAATGCAAAGCTGTGTAGCCTTAGCCTTAATTAAAATCCCTTACAAAAATTTAGCATTTCATTCGTACTCAACACTCACCTCGGAGGAATTGCTACTGGAGGTGGATCAGACGCCAAAAGTGAATTGTTATTATCTCTTGTCGTATGGACTATCATTGAGTGTGGTGGCCATTTCGCTGGTAATTAATCCCAGTACATATACCCAAAATGATTATTGTGTGCTAATGGAAGCGAATGCCCTGTTCTACGCCACCTTTGTGGCTCCGGTGCTCATCTTTTTTGTGGTAAGTAGATGAATGTGAATAGGGACGGGATTTGTATCTAAGATAGACAGACAGATAAACTACGAAATGCATGAGTAGACTAAGGCCGACAAACCTACAATCAGACGAACAAGCAATACGCTCAGAGAAACTAACGGGTAGATGGACTCAGAGACCTGCATGAATTGAATCAAAGTTCCCCTTGACTTTGTTTCTGATTTCATCTATCTGTGAACTTCTACTCATAGCTTACAAAATTATTGATTCATTGAACTCAATAAAGCAACAAGATCAATCATACTCAACTCAAGTAGCTCATACGGTTCTCGTTTATACGTAGCATTCTCGTTTATAATAACTTCAGCACATTGAGTGGCAGCTGCTTAAAACAACATTAGGTCCAGAGAGAGGCTTATATACCACAAATGTGCAGTTAAGCCTAACACATCTTCAACGAGCATACAATATGTGGAGTGGGTCGAAATCGTCAACAACATTAACCGATATAAATGATCTCTGATTTTATGGATTCGCTAACACCCTGAAATATTTATAATCTTTATTTAAATGGTCAAAAGACCGCGAAATTTAAAAATTTTCCATATAAGTTATATATATATCAATCGTAGATGGATAAATGGGAAATAAAAGTCAATCGGTCCAAAGGAAATAGCGAAAATTTGCAAAATTTTATGAGTTTAGATCATCCTGAAGATTTAATAGTTGAATTCTTGTCGAAGGTTTAACAGGTGTAGGTCAACCGGTCCAAAAAAAATGATGGTGATAAGTTTAGCTTGTCATGAAGACGGGTGAATAGATAGAAAGGAAAGATTGAAAGGTTCTAAAAAAAAACGCCAAATTTTTGAAAAGCAGTTTTAAGCACGTTTGCTTACAATTGAGATCCTTTAGGTGGGAAATGCTCTTATGTCTTGATCGTGGTATGATTTTCCACTTGGTTGGAAGTAACGATTGTTTGCAATATTATTATTTCGGAACCTCTTTGGTTTTTTTCCGCGATTTTATGATTTGTCAGTCAAGTAACGTGGTTTGAAAACATTGATCATATTCTTTGGCATTGATCATCCATGGTGTTAATCGCGGCTCAGTATTCTTATAATCATGCTTACATAGATGCGTGTGTGGTTCAATCAGTTTCTTATGCATTAAGCGGTCCTATTACCACGGGGATCCCTTATAGCTTACATATGTATTTAATTTGGCATGATTTTATATTTGGTTGGCATTAACGTTTTCCATTCTTCCTATCTTTACGTAGCTATAAATGTGAAATTATCGGCTCTGTTCCGAATTCCGAGTCGGTTTCCGTGTAAACGTCTTGTTTTCTTATTTGAAATTAATAAATCAATATAAAAAGTCCGATGGATATTTGTGGTTACTAGATTGGGTCGTCGCTTTAGGTCGAATTCATTCCACTTGACATTAAGCAATCGGTTTTAATTACTTAAGCATTTCCGATTTTCCTTAAACCAGATCTAGTAGCCATAGAAATAATTGTCAACTTCCATGTAACATTGGTTAATTGGAATTCCATTTGCAAACGTTTACACGAAAACCGACTCGGAATTCGGAACAGGGCCGTATGTTTGTACATTTGATCCTAATAGGCGTCTAAACCGCTCATCCGATCTTCACGAAACTTTTACAGAAGCAAAATTTGCTATATTGTTATAAAAGCATTTAGAGCATATCCTAAAAGATTAGGATGAAACTTGGCACACAGATAGCAGATAACCTGGAGTTGAACATAGGCTATACAGTTTTTATTTAAATGGTTCAAAGAACTGCGAAATTATTATAAGAGTATTTATGAAAGCGCTTTGACGTACAAATGGCAGAAAGCATTCGGATAAATCTTGGCAAAAATATAGTTGATAAACTGGAGTTGAACATATGCTATATAGCTTTTATTTCAATGGTCCCAAACCGCGAAATTTGCAAACTTATTGTCAGCGCTGTCGCAGAAATCTCTTCCAACCCAAAACCAATTTTCGGTGTCACAGAAATATCTTTTGGTTGGTTTCGAATCGATCGAAATTTGCTGGGAGATTTAACGAAATTTTGATAAGCAAAATTTGGAAATGTTAATAGCACTATTTTTCTGATTGCATTAAATTAATTAAATGTTTTGATTGTTTTATAATTAAAATTTGCGTATTCATAAAACCGTACCAATTAAAGCGCCCTCTGGCTATGGTGTCGTCATCTGTGTACTAACAAGAGCTAAGAGTTGCCAAGTTATATTTTATGATTGGCGCAAAAATATTTTTAGATTCTGCATTTTATTTTTGAAAAACAAAATTTCCATTCAAACATTAAATTAACTTATAACTAGAAAAAGCGATGTTTGTTTTGCGAGAAAGGGCAACCGTGTTTAGAGATGGGCCATTAGCATGCGCACAAACCTTCCAACTAGATTTTCAAGTAAGAAAATTAAATCTCTTGAATTTCTGGGACTCCGACCGATCTCGGAGTTGTAAATAAAAGGTGCAGAGCCAATGGTAAAAAAATATTATCAAAATTTACATCGGACCTAAGATTATTATGCAGGCCATAAACCATAACATGTATTCAATATTTGTGAAAGATTGAACAGTCTAAAATATTGTGAAGTTTGGAAATGGCTTTGTAGACGGGTAAATAGGAGGCGGATATCAAACAATTAAAGTAATACTAAAACTCCTAAAAAAGATTTTAACCCCAAAGACCCATATGTTCTTCTATATAAAGCATTCTTCTTCTTTGGCCCGTTATTAATATCTGAACCGCTTAACGGTCTTGGCCGCTGCTATAAGTGCTCACCAATCCTTTCTGTTTTGCTCGTGGAGGTTTTAGTTAATCTTTCTAAATGTCTTTTGGTCCCGATTTGTCAGTGAACATTTTAAGTTCAACTCATTTCCTGACTTATTTTAATCTAATGAACCACATGAGCTAGATCAGTTTGAACCTTGATCTATTTGAGTTCGATCTGTTTGGAGTCACTGGGAATTTGATCTGACAATTTCCGACTTGCTTTACTTGACTCCATTCATTCAGGGCTTTAGTTGGACTGGACGCATGTTGTTTTTCCATTTCCCTCTTTGCGGATGACCAGTCTTTAATTTTATTGAGTTTCTAAGCTAATGAGTAGATCCAAGCCGGAGACAAGCACACTTATCAATCTATTTAAAAATTGTTGTACTTACCTCTTCTCACAGGCCGCCATTGGTTACACCTTCCTGTCGTGGATCATTATGTGTCGCAAGAGTCGAACCGGCTTAAAAACCAAAGAGCACACACGCCTGGCCAGTGTGCGGTAAGTGTTTTGGCAATTCCTTTACATTCTTTAAATTTAAACTCAAATCTCTTTCCAGCTTTGACATCCGCTGCTCCTTTGTGTTTCTGTTGCTGCTGAGTGCCGTTTGGTTTTCGGCCTACTTCTATTTGCGTGGCGCCAAAATGGATGAGGATGCAGCGAGCGTTTATGGCTATTGCTTCATTTGCTTCAATACTCTGCTCGGCCTGTACATCTTTGTGTTCCATTGCATACAGAATGAGAAGATACGCCGAGAGTACAGGAAATATGTCAGACAACATGCTTGGCTGCCAAAGTGTTTGCGTTGTTCCAAGACCTCTATTTCGTCCGGAATTGTGGGTGGACCAGGCAGCGCTGTAGTTGGTGGTGGATCAGCACCCACTGGAACCACCAAGAAGACAAAGTTACCCCTGGGCGTAAGTGAAGATGTAAGGGAAGAGCAGCAGGCGGCCACAGAAGATGTCATAATGGGAGCTAGCTCCGACAGTGAGTTGAATGAATCGCAGCAGAGACGCACTCTAAAGAGTGGTTTAATAGCGGGCAGCCTACAAGCAGCTCCACCACCAATTGGTAGTCATGTGGTACTCGAAAGGGGAAACACTTTGCGCTCCACCGGTCATGCCTCGCCCACCAGTTCGGCGGGCTCCACGCATTTGATTTTCAACCACAAGCAGCAGCAACAACAACAACAGCAGCCCATGGCGGGAGGAGAAGCCTATTACCATCAGCCGGACTACTATAGCTGGAAGCAGCCTCCTCCTCCTGGTGGCATCAAAGTGCCTAGGGAATACTATAATAATACTGGAACAGGAGTCTCACCCCAGCAGGCTCATGAAGTTTTCTACTGGACACAGAAGCACAACAGTCAACAAGGCAAAAAGAAACGTGGAGGAGGAGCAGCAGTACCCGCCTCACCCAGCGGTTCGCTGCATAGTCGTGCCACTGCCGCATCCCAGGTGCTATTCTATCCCTCCTACAAAAAGACCAAGCCAGGACAGCAGCAATCCTATCCGCATTATGCCGAGGCCTTGGATCCTGCCCCTCCAGCTGGATCTGCGGCTTACTACCAACAGCGTCGCCAACAGCAGCAGCAACAGCAACAGCAGCTTTCTTCGGATGAGGAGCAGGCCGAGCAACATGCTCATCTCTTGCACTTGCAGCGACATCAGCCACAACAACAGCAACAGCTGCCGCCTCCGCCACCCCATATGGCGCAGTATCAGCAGGAGTTCATGCAGCAGCAGCAGCAGCGTCAATATAGAAATAAGCATTCCAACTGTGATCTGGGCATGGGCGATGCCTACTACAATCAAGGAGGGGCCGATGCTGGTCCCGTCTACGAGGAGATTCTCAGCAATCGCAACTCGGATGCGCAGCACTATGAAGTGGGTGACTTTGATGTGGATGAGGTCTACAACAATAGTGTGGGCACCGGAGTCTTTAACAATATGCGAGCAGCGGTGGCTGCCAGTGGAAGTCGCGGCGGCGGCTATGCCGGCAGCCTAAGTGGCGGCAGTGTGGCCTCCTCCAGGCACCAGCAGCAGCAGCAACCACAGCACCAGCAGCGATCGGCCAGACGCTGTGCAGCCGATGACGACGATGAGGAGGAGGACGATGATGAGCCAACTGCTGCCGAGCAGCTGCAGCACGATAGCGTCTGTGATGAGGAAGAGGAGGAGGACGACAGCGATATGGATGATGATGCTCATGGATTGCCACCACAAAGCGATGAACGTATGCGTCGTCTGATGGCGCTCCAAGACCAGGACTTTCAGCGACGATTTCAGTGAGTATTTTTTGGAAAGGAAACTTTAAGAAAGGAATTAAAACTCGCATTTTCTTCCAGGCGTCAGCTGCGCAAGCATGGAGCGCCCCTGGATTATGGAGCGCAGCCACCATTAGCTGGAGCCCATACCGAGCACCACAATGGTGCGGTTTTTGGGGTTAGCGGCGGCGTTGGTGAGGGCTCCGTGCGTGGCGCATTTCGATCATCCCCCAGTGCCCGCTTGGCGGTAAACGAGCTATTTGGCCATGGGCCACCGCTGCCACCTGCCAATCAGACGCCCGCTCAGAAGCAGCGTCAGCAGCATCAGCTACAGAAACTATCACCGCAGTCCACAACATCATCGTCGTCGCATACATCACACAGTAACCCAAATTCGCACCCGCAACATCCCCCCCAGCGCCATTTGTCGGCCATGCTGGATGAGAATAACACGGTGCGCTGCTACCTAGAGCCGCTGGCCAAGTGAAGCAGCTTAGACAAAAATTGTAGCTTAGGTCACCCTAGGATTAGTCCTTAGTTGAAATGAAATGGAGCATGAAACATGGCCTCCATCATGCTATAGACATATATATATAAAGTGATTCGAGAATCCCAAAACTTTATGAATGTATAATCTAGACTAGCCCCCAGCCCCAGCCCCCAATGGAGCCCAATTCAACTTGCATGCATTTTATACCAACTTGGAAATCGATAAGATATATATATATGTATGAATTTATGTATGTACTGTATATGTATAATGTCACCACATGCCATTTTTAAGTAGTTTATCTATGATAAATATAAATATATATAAAAAGTCGGAAATGCTCCAGCAAACACGAGACATTTCCGCATATATGTGAATGTATTTGTATAAGATCTGAGAAGTCTATGTATATCTAGAGAGGGAGAGCGAATTGTGTTTATCTTTTGAATTTGTGTTTTTGTTTATTGTCATTTTTATACCTGCAACTCCTCAAGCAAATTCTTATAAATTCTTCCAACCGTCCATTTCTTGAGCAAGCCAGAAATGAAACTGTGCCACGGAAGCGCACTCACCAGAGGTCCCCTCTGGGCTGAACCAAATTTTAATTCATTTCAGTATTTCATTAGTAGACCAGCTGCATGGAGAGCACTTTGAGCATGTTGTACATTCAGCCGACTTTTTAACTGCCTGAAAGCAAACTCAAATTATTTGTATATGCCATTTGTTATTGCATTTTTCTTTTTTTGTATGTTATATAAGCTAAAAGTAAAACCCAGAACCAGATTAAAGCATTTCAATGTGTACATTTTCATCAACCAATATACATATATATATATTATATATAGTAGTATCTGCTTTAAGCACAACTTATGTATATGTATTTTTTTAGATTTCGCTTTATTATTTGTACGATAATCAATAAAAATAAAATTAATTAAAACATCCACAACATACGACAACCAACAACAACAACAAAAACTTACCTATCTAGCAAAGAAAGATTTCAACCGAACCTCACTTGTTAACTAGGAACTAACTGTGTAAAACTCTTTGAAGACAAACAGACAAAGAAATATATAGGCAAACAAGAAAAGACAGTACTAACCCCTAGAACTTTCACGCATGTGTACAAAACAAAAACAAAAATCACTTAAATTAAAGTGCAAACCAAACTTGGAATACTACATATATATATTACTATTATATATTGTAGCTCTAACCGCGCAGTTCCCTAGCACACTCGCACACACACTCACACACACCAGAGGTCATAAATCTAGTTCTTAAGCACCTTGGAAAAACATTTCAAATAAATTATTGAAGTGTAAGAAAACAAAGCAGAATTATTGAATGTATAGTGTTGCGCCTCCTAGTTCTATACGTCGTATATTGAACCAGAATATACCTAAATACATTTATGAACGTAAGAAGATTCCTTTTTTGTCTCTACATGTTTACTTTTTTTTCTGCAAAAGAAACAAAAAGAAATCCCCAAATCGAAATTGCAAAAAACCCAAAATCGAAAGAAAAATTCCCGACAAAAAATGTTAATGTACACAAAATTTTTCTAATTAAGAACGAATAAAAAAATGGAATGCATTTGTTGAGTTTTATTGTGGAGCAGCCAAAACTTTTTAAGAGAGAAAACTCTTTGTAGGAAGAAAGATCCAAATATCTCAATTGACAGCGGTATAGCTGTGTTTTAAGGATTTTATCTTATATTTACTTAAAGTTTTATGTGAGTTTTTGGAGATTCAGCTTGGGGGCATAACCAGCTTTCACAAAAGGTAGGGGAAGCATTGTCAGAACGTTTCTTAAATGTTTCTTTAATTATATATTTTGAGTCATTTATTTAATTAATACAACATTAAACTAAAATGAATTTCATATAAAATCTAGAAGGTAGAGGTGTAACGGTGTCACATTCCTTCGTCCGTGCTCTGTGCGTGCTTCGTAAGTGAACAAAAGTCAAACATCATGAATATAAAGCGCTCCAGACATTTCACAAATTTTGGCGCAAAACGCTAGTGTGTGTTAGTATAATATGGGTGCCTCACGCACGCATTTCTGCAAATCGAGACCAAAATAAAAAAAAAGAGTGTGTGTCATGAGACGCACGGTACGAGCGAAGCTCTTTACGATGAATCCGATTTAAGTAATGGAAAAAGACACATTTGAATTCTGTATAAATAAATGTTAAATTATCAAATATTAGGTCACTCTCAAATCACTGTAAAGTCACTGTTTAGTCACTGTTAAGTCGCTTTAAAGAACTGTAAAGTCATTGGTAAATCAATGTTAAGTCAATGTTAAGTCACTGTTAAGTCACTGTTAAGTCATTGTTAAGTCACTGTTAAGTCACTGTAAGTCACTGTTAAGTCACTGTAAGTCACTGTTAAGTCACTGTAAGTCACTGTTAAGTCACTGTAAAGTCACTGTTAAGTCACTGTTAAGTCGCTGTTTAGTCACTGTTAAGTCACTGTAAGTCACTGTTAAGTCACTGTAAAGTCACTGTTAAGTCACTGTTAAGTCGCTGTTTAGTCGCTGTTTAGTCACTGTTAAGTCACTGTTAAGTCACTGTTAAGTCACTGTTAAGTCACTGTTAAGTCACTGTTAAGTCACTGTTAAGTCACTGTTAAGTCGCTGTTAAGTCGCTGTTAAGTCACTGTTAAGTCAATTTTAAGTCACTTTTAAGTCACTGTTAAGTCACTGTTAAGTCCACCAGATCTTCACCATATTCCCAGCAGATCCCCAGCAGATCTCCACCAGTTCCCCACTAGATCCCTACCAGATCCCCACTAGATCCATACCAGATCCCCACCTGATACCCACCTGGTTCCCATCAGATTCCCACCAGATCCCTACCCAATCCCCACCAGATCCCTACCTGATCCACACCAGATCCAAACCAGAGCTCACTAGGTCCCTACCAGATAAACACCAGTTCCCCACCACATCACCACCAGAACCCCACCAGATCAGCACCAAATCCCCGCCAGATCCTCTTCAAATCTTCACCTGATCCCCACCAGGTCCCTGCCAAATACCCATCACCTCGGAGGTGACACCTCCCCCTAGTTGCACCTCACACTATCCCACTCCACACACATCCCACCTGCTACTACGCGGTAATGGTAAATGCAGCTGATTTTGCAAATACAAAACTCAAAATCAAAGACATACCCCAAAAGAATCTGTCGCAAAGACAAAATTTTTCAAGATTCACTCCCCCAGTCTGACGTCCGTAAAAGAGCTTCGCTCTAAAAAATTTTGATTTTTTGGGTTCATTGCGCAAATTTTTTGTGTGCTGGTATAGTGTGAGCGGGGGCATTGTGCATATTTTAGCAACCCTGCAGGGAAAGTGTCTCGTTTACAACCATAAATGTATCAGTTCCTCAAAACTTGAAACTGGTTGCACTTTCTATCCAAATCCATGTATTAAAGTCGTCCATTTTACACAGGCATGTCATAGGAATGTGACAATAGTCCCATCTAGCAGCCATTTTCAACCAGTTAAATACCAGTTGACCCTTTTGTGTTCCTTATGAAAGTCTGTCTATGTCGCTGCGTACATAGTATAATGGTATATCGACATATGTCGGACAACTCACTCATTATAGATTGGTTTTGCAACCAGCACAATTACAGCTACTATTTAGTATTTTTAATGAGCATTTCTTTGGAAGTTAATGTTTGTTGTTGCCAAACTCAGCCGAATTCAACAATTTTGCTACCATTTTAATTCAACTTGTATTCCAACTAGGTGTAGGACAGTCCTTTTTTGTAACTAGTTGACAATTTTACTGCAGGGAAGTCGTCGCCGCGTTTGGTACGGCGCAATCATGCAAAAATAAAACAGTAGATTTTTTTTTAGAATTCATAGAAGTTTATCGTTCTTTACCTGCTCTGTGTAGCATAAAAGCGAAGGAGTACGCCAACAGAAAGATAAAGAACTTGAGTGGGCTAAATGCTGTATGGACGAAATTCGAAATACATTAAGTTTCTTGAAGAAAAAGTATTTGGAAACCTTTATTTCAGCCTATCTACGCTACTGTCGCCTTCTTAAATCGTAAATGAATCGTGCCTAATAAGTTTATCATTTCGTAATGCGTTCATGACGTGAAAAAAGTTCACTCACGAGCGCTTCTCTAATTTTAAGTGCTTTAGCTTAGTATACACTTCCACCAAAGACTCGCCAAAACAAAAAACTCCATATAAAAAAAACTCACAAAAATTTTTGTGCCAAAATCCTTTGGCAGTCTCTTTGGTGGCAGTCCACACTCAAAACAAAAAGGCCTCGATTAAATACCGATAAAATACTAGATCCGTAGTTTTTGTATTTTTATCGATAGCTCCCTGAATAATTAATTTTAATTATTTCAAGAGGTATCGGACATTGCCGATACACAAATATGCGTAATCGGGTGAAATTTGGATAATTTTCCCATCAATGATTGAGCGCAATATTCAAAGTAAGGTACAAAACACCGTGAGACTTCAATCATACTTAAACTGGGTTATAATTATGAATTTAATCATTGCAAAAGTGTCATATCTGCTCATCAGGCCCAGTAGCCAGGGTTTGGCCATGAAGAACGCATGTTAATAACTTGTATTTATTGATTGTAAAACTTATAGTTTAAAATTAAACCAAAAGCTACGGTCTTGGCAAAGTGACCATTTTACATGCATACATCTTAATATCTGGTCACATTGTCCCAAATCAAAAGAATTGTCAATTTTGGTATTTTTGTTTTGGCGAGTCTTTGGTGGAAGTGTATACTAAGCTTTTCTGATAGAAATTTTGTATTATTTTGAGACTCGTTAACTTCATGGTATTTTATTTCATTATGGACTTTAATCCGCATCTATGCCACACGCACACACTTCAGCTAAGTTCACACAGACAAAAAATTTGTCAAATTTTGATTAAGTTTTAATCAAATTATTAGTAAATGGAACGTTTTGGGGGCACGTGTCACTGTGTGTCACAACGTGTCAGAAAGAAACACAAACTTTCGCCCGTGATGGATTTTTGGAATTGTTCCAATCATTTTTTTTTAGCAATTGCTAAACATTTTTTTTTTTTTTTTTTTTTTTTTTTTGGCTGACGGAAATCCTCTAACTGAACCCTCCCCGAGGGTGTCGGCTGGGCAATGGACACTGTATGTACCTCGGCTTAAAGCGAGCTATATACCTAGTGTCACTTGCGCGTCTTACACCCAGGAAATGCAGTGTCTAGCTAAGGTGATGGCCAGTTCTGTCCAGCTTTAGCTGGGCAGAGTTGAGCAAGAGCCATGGTTACGAGGTGCCTGGCAGTAGGCATAAAATGCTATGGGGTGGTACCCAAGAACAAAATGCAACCACCATGGTCATTTCCAAATGCACAACATAAAGGACCAAACTCGGGCTGGGATATCAGCCCAAACGTCGGTGGAAGGCGTGACTGCTACCACCGGCGGGCACGGGGGAGAAATCCCCTCTTCGTGTCGCCAGCGGTCACACCTCTGTCGCGGTTGGAGCAGGCCAAGACAGTTGTACAGCTACTGCCACAACGTCAAAAGCCAAAGTGTGGCGTGGTACCGCAGTCGATACAGACTCGGACTGCGAGTCGCACGGCGGCTCTATAAATACGGAGGCCGAGGAAAAGCTGCTGCTTTCCCCAGTCCTGTCGGGTTCTAGCACCTCTTGTAAGGTTAGGCCCAAAAGGACGAAGGAAGGCATGCGAGCGAAGGCCCAATATAAGGCGGCCCTCAAGATTAAAGCGAGGCTCGATGGCAGCGGTAAGCTCACCCTAGAGGAGAGCAACAAGCTGGCGTGGGCCGAGCAAAAGATCAAGGAGGGTCGCAAACACTTTGCGGAGAGACAGGCGATGCAAGCCACCTCCGCATTATACGCCAACAAAGTGGAGGAGAGCTTGGCTGTCAAGCGGCAGCGCTCAACTGAGCCAGCGAAGGCGGAGGCCCCAGCGAGCAAAAGGCCACGCCCAAGACCGCAGAGCAAGGCTCCACCAAGCTCTACTCCAAAGGAAAAACGCCGGGAAAGGAGTCAGCCAGTGACGTGGCGAAACGGCATCTGACCGTAGCCCTCGTCGACAAAAGCGACCCTTTCGGCAAAATGACCCTGGAACAGTGGAAGCTAGTGGAGGGGAAGCTGTTCGAGGAGATTTTTAAAAGGATGGACGACCCAGCAGCGCAACCTGTCACGTTTGACGGAGCAGGCTGGCTGTTTGGAGTCAAAATCCTTAAATGTAAGGACGACCTCAC
The DNA here is from genome assembly GCA_018904275.1 of Lordiphosa clarofinis. Taxonomy (NCBI): domain Eukaryota; kingdom Metazoa; phylum Arthropoda; class Insecta; order Diptera; family Drosophilidae; genus Lordiphosa; species Lordiphosa clarofinis. The sequence goes on along the minus strand of JAEIGQ010000115.1, from coordinate 909,049 downwards.
CCTCAAGTGGGTCACCAGCGTCGTTGCAGACATGGGAAGCCCATGGGAGGGTGCCCAGCTGGAAGTAGTTGACAGAACTTGTATTCCGTCAGTGCCGAAAGCGAAAGTACTCTTCCCAAGGGTTGTACCAAAGGAGCAGGCGCTGAAACTATTAAGGTGGCAAAACCCAGACGTGCCAACAGCTGACTGGAAGGTACTGCATGTTGCTAAGCCCGACAAGAACGGGCAGCACATGGTCCTCCAGATCAACAAGGAGGCCGATGATTTGCTCTACCCTAAATTCGGGAAGATGGCGTGGGGAGTAGGAAGCGTGCACCTACGACTCAAAAAGCGCCATCCCGAAGACAAGAACGAGCACACGCTAGAGGCTGGAGAGGTCGAGAAAGACCTGGGCATCGACGAGATGGTCGATAAAGCCAGCAGCCTCGATATAACGGAGGTAGAGACCGAAAGGGATGAGGAATCAGACACAGCAGCTGACCCACCCAGTATGGAGGACGATGAGGATGTGGACGCAACCATGGTAGTTGACCCATCCAGGCCTGGGGACGCCGACAACGACCATGCAGTTGAAGGTCCTCCAGGTCAACTTGCATAAAAGCAAGCTTGCGTCGGCGGAGCTCCTATTAACCCTTGAGACAGGGCCCGCCGAAGTGGCCTTAGTTCAGGAACCTTGGATTGCGGCAGGGAACAAGGTCTCAGGGCTAAGGTCACAAAACTACAACGTTTTCTATCCCACCGCAGTAAGTAAGGCAAGGACGGCCATTCTGGTAAGAAAAGGCATCTATGCTTACCTTATGTCTAATTACAGCACGGATGACCTCACAGTTGTGGCCCTGGAAGGTCGCGATGATGAGCCAATACTATTGGCATCCTGCTATATGGCACACGAGCGAGTCGCCACCGCCCGAGCTCGAACACTTAACGGCTGAGGCGAGCAGAAGAAAACAACCACTCGTCGTCGGAACGGACGCCAACGCACATCACACCGTGTGGGGTAGTCCAGACATCAATGACAGAGGTGAGTCACTCTTAAGCTTTATCCTACAAACTAACCTTAAAATAGAAAACGTTGGAGATGTGCCCACATATGTGGGACCAACATCGGCCAATGTCCTAGACCTAACTCTGACCTTAGGGAATAGTACACAGGCATCAGAATGGAGAGTCCTCGATAGAAACTCCTTCTCAGACCACAAGTACATCCAATTTAAGATCGAGTTCAACCACAACCAAACCAGAAACGCCTATAGGAACCCCCGGAACACAGACTGGGTGAAGTACCTTAGAACGGTAGAATCAAAACTACCAAAGCCAACGAGTATCTGCTCGGTAGGCGACATTGAGAGGTCCGTGGAGACGCTCACAGCCAACCTAACCGAAGCATACAAAACCTCCTGCAAACTCACAGTTAGCAAAAGGAGAACCAGACCCCCTGGTGGACCCCAGCGCTGAAAGAGCAGAGGAAGGACGTGCAAGAATGCTTCAAACTCGCCAAACAAGCGGATGAGCAAATAATCTGGGAGGAATACAAGATTAGACTCCGCGTCTTCAAAAAAAGAAGTACGGAAGGCAAAACAGAACTCTTGGAGAAACTTCTGCTCCAGCATAGAGAAGGTCTCCGAAACAGCTAGACTCAGGAAACTGCTTTCAAAGCAGCCACCCATGCAGAGTCAGCTAAAAACGAACGACGGACACTGGACAGAAAGCAGCAGGGAAGCGACATGTGCTCTACTTGATGCGCACTTTCCAGGCTGCACTCCAGTCACTGAGGCAGATACGCCTCAAGACCTACACACGCAACAAGTCAGCATCCCAGACAATATCATCACTCCAGAAAAGATCCGATGGGCGATCGACTCGTTCGCGAGCTATAAATCCCCAGGGCTAGATGGAATATTCCCAGCCATGCTAAAAACGATCAAATGTGCAATCGTCCCATGGCTACGATCCATTTTTATAGCATGCATGAGGTGGAGCTATGTACCTGTGGCCTGGAGGACAGCACGCGTTGTATTCCTGCCCAAAGCAGGGAAATGCAGTCACGTGCAACCAAAAGACTACAGGCCCATCAGCCTCACATCGTTCCTGCTCAAAACAATGGAGAAGCTTCTGGACCTTCACATAAGAGAAGGCATGAACCTGACCTTGGAGGGAAACCAGCACGCCTACACGAAAGGGAAATCGGTGGAAACAGCGCTACACTCCCTAGTAGCCACCATCGAGAAGGCACTGTACCATCAAGAATTTGCCCTGGGAGCATTCCTTGACATTTCGGGTGCATTCAACAACGTCACTACAGAAGCAATAATGCGAAGCCTAAGAGCCCTAGCAATACACACGGCATTGGACTCCTGGATATATAACCTGCTGAGCTGCAGAAGAGTACAAGCCGAGTGGGGTACCACAACCATTACAAGAGAGGCACACGGCGGAACGCCCCAGGGCGGAGTCCTGTCACCTCTTCTATGGAACCTTGTGGTCAACGAATTACTTAAAAATTTCGCAGGAAAGCACCCAAGATAACCGCATATGCCGACGACATAAGCATAATTATTATGGGAAAATGTCCATCGACTGTCAGCTCAATCATGGACTCTACTCTCAGAGAGATACTAAAGTGGGCCACAGAAGCCGGACTTAGCATCAATGCGGAGAAGACGGACCTCATTCTCTTCACCAAGAGATACAAGGTACCGCAATGGACTCCACCCACGATAAATGGAACACCGCTAACGCCAAAAAACAACGTAAAATACCTTGGAGTAGTAATCGATAGTAAGCTATCCTGGAGACTCAATGTGGAGGAAAGGGTGAAAAAGGCAACCAATGCGCTATATGCATCCCAGAAGATGCTAAGCAGCACTTGGGGCCTATCACCAAGACTAACACACTGGCTCTTCATATCAGTTATACGACCGATACTACTACACGGTATATTGGTATGGTGGCAAGCCACAGAGAAGTCCACATATCTAAAGCTGATGGAAAAGGCCCAGCGGCAGGCACTGGTCTGCATAACGGGGGCGCTACGGTCTACTCCAACAAAAGCACTGGAACACATCCTAGGTGTCAACCCCCTGGACATCCAAGCACGCCTCACTGCACACAGGACGGCCCAACGTCTTTGCGCGGCTGGCACCATGGCTCTACAAAGCTATGGACACAGCACAGTGGGCAGAGAGATCAACAGTAGCACGGACTACATGATCCCAAAACCAACTTTACAGGCGCATCAGCATTACTGGGACCAGAAGACTGGCGTACAGGGCTGGCTCAGGAAGCAATGCACCTTTTCACGGACGGCTCAAAGATGGCCTCAGGAGTCGGAGCCGCCGTGTACTGCAAGGAACCGGAATTGAAACTCTCCTACAAACTGCCAAACCACTGCACTATATTCCAGGCGGAAGTTTTCGCCATAAGGAAAGCAGCCGAATTGGCAGAATTACACGCACCAAACGATCAAATCAACATATACGTAGACAGCCAAGCGGCAATCAAAGCAATGCAGAGTCACGCCATCAACTCCAAAAATGTTCTGGCAAGCAGAGAAGCATTAGATTCCCTCAGCACCTCCAGCAAGGTGCAAATCTACTGGATTCCCAGCCACCAGGGCATCGATGGAAACGAAATGGCGGACACTCTTGCAAAAGCCGGGGTCGCACTAAGCCGAGAAGCAACACTAAATATACCTATCTCCCTACAGACGCTATACAGCAAGATGGAGGAGATAGCGGAGAAAGAAGCAGAGGAAAAGTGGAAGAACACGACCGGCTGCAGAATCTCTAAAATTATGTGCAATAAGAGAGACAAAAAACTCACGCACTATCCTAAGAGACGCTGCAGACTGCTTCTAGGCATATTAACTGGTCAATGACGGATAAAGCTAGGCATCACGACAGCAGACACCTGTAGGAAATAAAAAAAAGGAAAAAAAAAAAAAAAAACCTTATTAGAACACCGCATCTCAGCTGCCCAGCAATCGCCACGACAAGATTAAAACATCTGCACTCCCCAAACTTCACCACTCTGGAAGAGGCAGCCAAGAGCTCCCCCACACAACTATTGGCATTTGCCAAAACGTCAAGAATCCTACAGGATTTCTAAAGGAAATGGTACCATAAAGCACCCGGCCTCACTAAGGACCGTAAGGTCTAGTTCCCGGCCAAGGGGATAAAGCCGGTAATACCTACCTACCTAAACATTTTACCAAGATCAGCAACAAAGAAGCAGGTTTTTTTTTTTTATTGCTTTTTTGCTTTTTTTATTAAAAGAAAGGCGGACACAGACATGGAACTATTTTTAAAATAGTGAATGAAAGATAAAATTAACGTTATACTTCATTTAAATTATTCATTTTATTGTCAATAATTTTTTAAGGAATGGCATTTTTATCGTGCGTGATCATTCGCGACGAATGATTCGTGCGTAACTAGCTATAAGTTCTGCTAAATCTGCAGTCATGGCTTTTTAGCCAATTTTTCATCACAAATTTGCCAACTTATTTTCCAGTGTGACCTAAGTTCACAGAACTTATATCATAGTTCAGCTGGTTCCAGTAAACTAGTTCTAAGGGTTACATCGATTACTAGTAGTTCTAAGTGTTCTTGGCAAACGCCAAATAAAAAACATAAAACATTTCCAAAACAATGACCAGCACAGACTTTCAATGGCCCTGGGAGTACACATTCCCACCATTCTTCACGTAAATATCTATACACTTGTTTACACCAATCGTTTTTTATAATCCATTCCCCTTCTCAGCCTGCAGCCTCACGAGGAAACCAGGCAGCAGCAGCTGAAAGTTTGGACAGAACTATTTCTCAATTACCTCAAGCATACAAATAAGTTTACGCTTAGCATCAACGAACAAAACTTTCCACTCTTTCACAATGAAACGCTAAAGCGTCGCCTCTCCCCAGAGCTAATATTAATTATACTGGAGCAATTACAGCGGAGTGGGCATGCCGTTCCCTTGGACAAGAGACGTCAGGAGTGGCAAGTCTATTGGCATACCCTAGAGGAGTATGGGGGTATGGTGTATGAATGGATACAGGAGACGGGACAGACGAATAGCATTTGCACGCTCTACGAGATTGCGTCCGGCGAGAGCACCAGCCAAATGCAGTTCCATGGTGTGGACGAGGCGGTGCTGTTGAGCGCTCTACGTTTGCTGGAGGAGAAGGGCAAATGTGAGCTCATTGAGATGGATGGCAGTCATGGGGTCAAGTTTTTCTAAATGTTAAATGTTATAATAATAAAAGCCTTATAAAGAAAGATTAAAACCCGAACGAATTTCGACATTGGTTGCGGTGTCTAACACAGCCCATAGCTAAATTTTGGTTGCGGTTATATCCTGGGAAAAGGACACAGGCTGCTTGTCGGATTTCCATGCAGTTAAAATATTAATAAGTAAAAATAAGAAGCCAAAATTCGTTTGGGTTTCAATCTCTGCTTGTAAACAGATTTCTTTACTCTTACGTTTCTTACGCTGTTACCGATAACACATTTTAATCGATAACTAATTACGTTGTCGTTGATCATATTACGTTTTGCTCTAGGAATTGCCGGCGTCCAACAAAATGGTAAATAATTCTTTTATTTTGTTTTATTTATTAACATTTTTTTATTTAGAGTGTTGAAGATCTGGTGCGCGATATGGAGCATATGCATATGGAGGCGGTGTTGCAGCATGTGGCCTGGGCTTCTTTGACCTGCACAGGACCACGTACCTTGGGACCAGATCGTCCAATTTGGCAACCAGCATCACATCAGGCCTTAGCAGAGGAAGAAGAACTCAAGGAAGAGTCTGTGGACCTGAAACAGATAGCACCAGCGGAACCCTTGCCCTCCACTTTTCCCGATGCGAAAGCCATCAATGCATATAAAGCCAAGCGGGAGCTGACCGAACAGTGTCAAAAAAGTGTACGCCAGCAGTTAAAAACACTCAAGGAGCAGCGTCAAACTCAACGCCTTAAGTGGGAGGCCGAACAAGATAAACAGACACAAAATAAACCAGGAATTTCGCATCAACAAAATGAGCAAATAATTAAGCAAAAGGCAGACCAAATGACCAAAACACAAATAGAAGCCCAGCAAAGGGAACAGCTGCAGCTCAGACAGCAGACAGATCAGAAACTGCACAAATTGGCTCTAGAGGGCGTGGCAAGATGCCAGAGGCGATTTGGTCAGAAATATGAGGCCATAACCAAAATGCTGCTCTCCTTGGACAAGGAAACGGTACAGGCCTGTGGCTCGCATAATCTGCAATTGAGAGAACTGGGTAGGAAATTTGACCAATTGATAAACCAGGTCAAAGCGGGCAATTGTGAGCAGAGTCAATTTTTGAGCTCTATACTGAAGGCCGAGCAGCATTGTAGAAGTTTGGACGAACTGGAATTAAATCTACTCAAGCAATTGGCAGAGTTCTCACAGCATGTGCAGCAACAATTGAAATTGGAGGCGGCCAAGAGGCAAGAGGAACAGGAACAGGAAAAAGAAAGACTAAGGGCCGAAGAGCGAGAGAAGGAGCAACAAAAGGAAGCCCAGGAGGAGGAGGCCAAGAAGAAACAGGAGGAAGCAGCTCAAGCGGCCATACCCGCTCCTATAGTAGAGGCTCCAGCACCCGTTCCTGCACCCACAAGTCAAATCTCCTCCAGCTATGTTCATCCCACACGTCTGGCGTTTTACAACGAAATTAATGCTCTGTACCAGGCCAAAGTGGAGGCCATCAAGCCTTTGCAGAATGATGAATCCCTCAAGCAATATCGCACCAACTGCCAGCGAGCCATTAATCTACCCCTGAATGCCATCTCAGCTGTGAGTCCTCAGCATTTGGCCAATAATTTTGACAAACTGTATCAATTCTTTGCCGGTCAGCCGGTTAAGGCCATGAATGGCTCCACCATTACCATCAATGATCATCCCTTGGCCCGCGATTACTGCCTTTTACTAATGGCCAAGAAATTTGTTAGCCAAACGGAGACCTCCATTTCCAGTAATCCCCAGGCCGCCTTTCCCTTTGCTTCTGTCATTATGACTTTTTGGAAACTTTTGCCCGACTTTGGCAAAATCTTCCTAGCCTACATCTTTAAGGAGTCGCCGTATTTGGTGCCCTATGTCATACCCCAACAGCCTGGACAGACACCCGAGCAATATTTGAAAACCATGGGCTATCGTCTGTCGGACACAAATGAACTGGAAAAGCCGGATATGTTTCTGAAGCGTCAAACGGGTTTGGCCCGCCTGTATGCTGCTGTGATCATCACCCCGGGACGCAAAGCCAATGGTCCAGAGCATTGCTATGGCCTGGAGGAGGGTTGGCGCTGGTTGGTTCATATTGTGCATGTGAAACCTTTGCCCGACATTTGCGCCACTTTGATAATGGAAATGCTCAACACTTTGGGATTCGAACTGTGGCGCACCTATGGCCGGCAGTTCCTCAAGCTCCTGTTTTACATCCAATCGCATTATATACCCCAGTTGGCGGCCTATGATGAGGGTGGGCCCAAGACGAGACTGGAAATGCTGTTGGCCAAATTTTTACGCGAACAACAAATTCCCCAGGCTGTGGGGGCTTTGCCTCCCGGATTTTGGTAGTTCTTAGAGATTTTACAAAATGTTAAGAGTTAAAAATTGTTTGTTTAAGTTATTCCAATTATAAATTCTTCGATTAATTAGAAAATGCCACAATTTTATTGATTGGATCGAAGGTAGCAACTTAATCATCATCATCATCCTCATCCTCTAGATCCAAATCATCCAGTTCGCCCGCCAAATCAACAAACAGATCCTTATTGATGGGAGCCGCATCATTGGCGGGATTAGACACTGATGAGGATGGTTCATCCTCATTGCCATTAGCCGCCCCGTCCTCGGCTGCAGCAGTCTTGGCCGCCTCAGTGGCCTGATCCAACAGACGAGTACTCGAGGCAATTGTCCCCGAACCATCCACCTCCTGGGCAGCCAGCGAGAGAGCCGCCAAGTCAAGTTCCTTGAACTCAACGGTATTCTCATCGTCCTCATCCTCACGCTTATAGATATCAAAGGCCGCATCGCCTTCCTCAATGGGGCCATCATCCACCAGATCGGGATTAAAGCTAAACATTTCACGACCCGAGATGCCAAACTGTTTGCCCTTGCTAAAATCGCTCTTCTTGCGCTCCTCCTCGGCCGCCAGTTTGGCCTTCTTCTCCAGCAATTTGCGTTTCTTCCAGGCCAAAAATGTTTCCAGGGTAACCCTGGTCTGGGTTGAGCCCAAAGCAGCACGTTCCTTTTCTATCAAGTCCTCCAACGAAATCTCCGAGGGTTTGTCCTCCTTCTTCTTGTCACGTTTCAGCACATAACCCGCGGGCAAAGCATGACGGTATATACACTTCTCCCCATTGGGACACTCCCAGAACCAGCCATATTTTGATTTCTCCACTGCCTCCAGAAAGAACTTGCAAATCTGTAAGAGGATTCCTTTCCATTAAACATTCTTTTAATCCCTTTAGATTTGCTCACAATTTCAGTGGTCGGACGTCGTTTCTCCCCCGCATGCTTCTTGTCCACCACCTCCTTGAGCTTGGCATCATCCCAGTTGGTCATGGGATCATCCTCACTGTCCCTCATATCCACATAAACCGAACGTTTCTCCACTTTGTTCTCCAGCGACAAATCGTGCGAGAATTTGCATTTGTCACCTTTGGTGCAGGTGCCCTGCTTGAAGAAGGCACATACCACCGATTTGGGGTCAGTGCCCTTTTCAATCTTCTGAGTCTGCACCGGTTTGAAAATAGTCGCCAATTCACGCTGATCGGCCAATTTCTTCTCCTTTTCCTCTTTCCGTTTGTCGCCTTCGCCGCGTGGATGATGGCCACCGGCCTGGACTTGCTTCTGCACCTGCTGGATGAATTTCTGCTGCTTGGTGCCCTTCTTGTTCTTGAGGCCAAAGGTTTTGTCCTGGAAGAGGCAGAGAATTGCGTATGTATTTGTATATATGTGTGTATGTGAGTTTTTTTTTATGCTGTTACCTCAATGACTTTCTCCTTCTTCTTCTGCTCCGTCTTTTTGCTGGGAGCAGGCGCCTTCTTCGGTGGCATCTTGTGGTTGTGGTTGTTAGCTCAGGTAAACAGAAATTTAATATACTTTTTGATTAAAATAATTGAACCACATGTGGCAGAAAGGTCTGATTGAAATTTCCCAATCTATGTGGCCGAGTAATGTGGGGAAATTAATTGGGGAGATATTTTTAATACTGGTCTTAATCGCACTGCCATCGCTATCGATTGTTTTCTTAGAGATGGGAAATAACTAGATATAGTAATACTTAAGAATTATTTGATTTTTTTCTTAATAAATTTCTTAAGCTGGCCATCCTCACACGAATTGGTTTGGTTCGTCCAACAAGTATTCGTTTATTCAGAGCCAACAACACAACACTTGCTCGGAGGGAAAGAGTATGAAGTGGTGCGTGATCTACGTTCACTCCTGCTCCTGTCCAAAATTATACGACACCACGAAAATTTTTGTTTCGATACTCGTAGAAGAATGGGAAAGCGTAATACAACAAAGTCAAGTATGCTGAATGAAAGCTTACTGTATTCTGCTTTAACTCTGATGCTCTTTTATCTCTGATTACATCTTGCGTTTTCAAGTACAATTATACGACACATTTCAAATATTGCGGTTGGAGAGAAAGATTTGGTTTCAATAAATTTTTTTACACTTTCGTTAACAATTTAATAAATTTGTAATAAAATGCCGCGTGGACGTTTGTTATCCGACGAGGAAAAGGGAAGGATAAAAGCCTACAACGAAGCTGGATTTAATGTAAGCCAAATATCGGAGAAAATCGGTCGAACACGTTGTGTTATCACCAAATTATTGAGCAATCCGGATGAATATGGTATGAAGCATAGCTCTGGAAGAAAACCCAAGTTGTCTGACCGCGAAAAACGTTGCATAATACTTAAAGCTAGTAATTCGTTTGCTTTGTGCTCCACACTTGCCTCATGTTGCAGTAAGCCTGTGTCACTACCCAAGTCCGTCTGTCCGTCCATATAAAAGTACAGATCTCTGACATGGTAAGAGATACAGGTATGACATTTGTAGGACGAATACTTCTTGCAGATAATATTCAGATAAATTTTAACAGCTTGCCACCCCCTCCCGCCCCCGCAATTTAGAAAAAACTTAAAAGTGGTATTCCTGAAAGTGATTTGCTTTCGATTTGATTTCGCGAAACAGCTCCATACAAAATGAGCAGTGTGCCCAGAAAATGTTAGGAAATTAAGGTCATACTAATTGATTTCGCGAAATAAAGAATGTTGTAAGTTATTTTGCATTCCATATTTTAGCAATTAAATGATAATTATTTATTGCATCTTAGACTGCATACGAAACTACTGAAAACAAGGCCCGCGGCCTTAAGGGGAGGAGGTTAGAGGTTACAAATTCTTCCACTATTTTATTTCATTTGCATGTCACTTTCTGTGGCCATAAACAAACACATAATTAATTGAATTCACCTTAGTAAAGTTATAAACTTCTTAGAACTACAGATTCTGCCCACATACTATTGTCAAAGAAGATTAGAAAATTCAATTTTACAATTTGTCATTTTTTGCTTACCCGCCAATGTTTAAATTTTGCGCCAGTTTGAAAGCAAATCAAAATGAAATCAGGGTCGTTCCACCAACTGTTTTGCTTTTGCTTTCACGAAAGCAAATCAACTTTTAGGAATACCACTAATATCTCCCACAGTTTTGCAGATAGATGGTTGGTATCTTCAAAAGACAATTTGTAATCACGATTATTTATCGATTCGCCAAAGAAATGTTGGCGATCGGATAAGCGATAGTCGAGTTATACGGAAAACAAAAGCTTGACTCACTTTATCGCTTTTTTTATCACTTTGTGTTTTGTATTTTAGTTAAAAGATGCATGTAACTTTAGTCATCATTAGTTTTAAAAAAAAACAAAATTTTTGTGGTTTTTTGGATTTGGGTGAAACAATTATATACGTGGACAGGGAAGGCACTTTTTTTTTTGTGTACTCCCGGATAATAAACGTTCTACTCAAAAACTTTCCTTTCATGTAATGTAAGACTCAGGCCCGTCAAGATTTGCCTCTTGATAGTAGTAAATGGGGGCTTATCAGTATGTCTTTGCTGTCGCCAATTATCTATTCGGTAAATCATTTACGATTGTATTTTCGCCTCCGGGTTCGTTATTCTTGGTAAAAATAAACTCTTATAAATTTTCTTCGTATCAAATAGTTTGATTGATTAAAAATCGCTTGGGGGGTATAAAAAGCTGCTGTGGGCTAAAATCGTCTTCAGTTTGTAAGGAAAATGGGGTTACCTCAGTTTGTGTTGGGCTTACTATGCCTGGGCTATGTTCATGGACTGCCGGCCAGTTCGGTGACAACGGTAAGCCATTCGTAGGCAACTTTCCACACGGAATCTTCAGCTCGTCCTCTTCTTCTTTCAGGTTACCCTGGCGCGAGAACATGGCTATGAAATTGAGTCGCATAAAGTGCAAACTTCCGATGGTTATATTTTGACCATGCATCGCATACCATACTCCAAGAATACAGGCTACGATGGTATACGTCCGGTGGCCTTTTTGATGCACGGTTTGCTGTGCTCCTCCTCGGATTGGGTTTTGGGTGGACCAGAGAATGGTCTGGCCTATTTACTCTCCGAGGCAGGCTTTGATGTGTGGATGGGCAATGCACCAAATCCCATTTACTGCAGCCTTTTTGGAATTTTGAGTGGCATGATATAGGAATTTACGATCTTCCAGCCATGATGGATTATGTGTTATATACGACGGGTGAGCAGACGCTGAGTTATGTGGGACATTCCCAGGGCACCACCTCGTTCTTTGTGCTCAATGCGGTAATTTCACGCTTCAAGAGTCGCATACGTTCAGCTCATTTGCTGGCTCCGGTTGCCTGGATGGATCATATGGAGAGCCCGCTGGCCAAGGTGGGTGCTCCCCTGCTGGGCCAGCCCAATGCTTTTGTGGAACTTTTTGGTAGTGCCGAATTTCTACCCAGTAATAAGGCCATGGAAATGATGGGTTCCCTACTCTGCTGTGACGAGGCCATCTCCCAGTCGATATGCTCAAATGCTCTATTCCTAATGGGTGGTTGGAATTCGCCATATCTGAATGAGAGCATGATTCCGGATATTATGGCCACCACACCGGCTGGTTGTTCCATCAATCAGATTTTCCATTATTTGCAGGAATATAACTCGGGATACTTTCGTCAGTTTGATTATGGCAAAGTGCGCAATAAGAAGGAATATGGCCAGAAGACTCCCCTCGAGTACAATGTGGAGGGCATCGATGTGCCTATCTATTTGTATTACAGCGATAATGATTACTTTGCCAGTTTGATTGATGTGGATCGTCTACGTTATACCATGAATCCCAAATCGCTCAGAAAGGCTTATCGCCTGCCTCATGTCAAATGGAACCATTTGGACTTTCTGTGGGGTTTAAATGTTAAGGAAATACTGTATGACATAGTTATAGAGGATATCATAAATGCCTGAATAAAAACAAGATTATGATGGTAATATTTTGTTGTTAATCCCGCTTGGATTAGTAATCAGTTTAATGGGGTTCATTACAATAGATAAGAAAATTACTTTGAAATGTTAAGGTGCAGGTGGATCTAATAAAATGGGCCCCGTTAGAACACGGTGGACTCTGCATTTTATAAGAGCCAAATTTCAAATGCGATTTTGAAAAGAGCGCCGTTAGATTATACTGCCGTGTAGATAAGCATATAGTTAGCCATTGCTCCTTCTCAGTCCGGGCGGCTAATCCACTCAAAGCGACGTTTGATTTTGTTGTTTTATGGTTGTGTCAGTCCAAGATTGGTCACTTGTTGCATTTGGCCAGGAAACTTAGCTTAAAATGCATTCCCTAGGTGTAGATACCAAGTAGATAACGTGTAAGAATCGAGAGCAACACTGCCACCGATAAGCATACAATCGCCTATCGATATGTTCTAGTCGATAGCAGGCAACACGTGTTCTCTTTCATTTGCTTTTAACCCAGGCGCCGCGTGCAAGTCTTTTGGCTGCCTTCTGTTAACTTAAAGAAAAAAAATCTACTAAAATGGCCGACGTTGGTAAATTACTGCTGCTTAAAATGAATTAAAACAATTGATTAATAATTGCTTCGCATTTCCCAGAGTTGCGCAAGGAGAAGAAAAAGAAGAAGATCAAGGAAGAGCCAGCCGATGACATTGGCACTTTGCAAAAGGAAGGCAATTTCCAAATTAAACCCTCGTCCAAAATAGCCGAGTTGGAAACTTCACAATGGCCGCTGCTGCTCAAGAATTTTGACAAACTCAACATCAGATCGAATCATTATACACCACTAGCACATGGCTCCTCACCCCTCAATCGCGATATCAAAGAGTATATGAAGTCGGGGTTCATCAATCTGGACAAGCCCTCCAATCCCAGTTCCCATGAGGTGGTGGCTTGGATTAAGAAAATATTGAAAGTGGAAAAGACTGGACATTCGGGCACATTGGATCCAAAAGTCACGGGTAAGTGGTGCTGCGCGCGTGTTTGTTTCAATCTAACCTTAAAATTAGAGATGCGCAATATGAAAACAAAGTGACACGGTCGCAGTCACAGTGATTTGCTGTTACTTCTTGGCAGCATTTTGTGTATTTGAGGTTAAATATGGATTTTAAATATCATTTAAAAAATTTTTAAATTTAAATTTTTTCCCCATTTTCAGGTTGCCTAATTGTTTGCATTGACCGCGCCACCCGTCTGGTCAAATCACAACAAAGTGCCGGCAAAGAGTATGTGGCCATATTTAAGCTACATGGTCCCGTCGAGTCTGTGGCCAAAGTGCGTCAGGGTTTGGAGAAACTACGCGGTGCACTCTTCCAGCGTCCTCCACTGATTTCGGCCGTTAAGCGTCAGCTGCGTGTACGAACGGTGTACGATAGCAAACTGTTGGACTATGACGAAAAACGGAATATGGGTAAGTTTAAAACGAGAGCGACTGCATCGCTGTCTGTCCTAAGTACCATGAGACAAAGATGTATGCTACTCCCCGCATACCCAAACACATTAAAATTTCAGTATTTGCCCAGCAGCAAATGCACAGTTTAATTTAAGTTAAAACCTCCTCACTCTCACGTGTCTAGGTGTTTTTTGGGTTAGTTGCGAGGCTGGCTCCTATATACGAACCATGTGCGTGCATTTGGGTCTTGTGCTGGGCGTTGGCGGTCAAATGTTGGAATTGCGTCGTGTACGTTCTGGCATACAATCCGAGGGAGATGGCATGGTGACCATGCACGATGTATTGGATGCCATGTGGCTTTATGAGAATCACAAGGATGAATCTATGTTGAGACGTGTGATCAAACCCTTGGAGGGTCTGCTGGTCAATCACAAACGCATCATCATGAAGGACAGTTCGGTAAGTTGAACAATCTAGTCTATCTATTCCCTTGTACCCCACGATATTAAGCCGGCAGATGCTTGAACTTACCCATAAGCATCTGTGACTATGACTGGGAACAGTAATGCAGCTGATGTGTGTATGTTGGGCAGCGTTTTCTTAGCCTGCGCGCCTGACAAAGTATTTTCAGACCACAAATCAATCGACTCCACTTTAATAGTTGCCTAAGATCTCTAATTTATGTATCATCTCCTTGCTTAGGTAAATGCCGTTTGCTATGGTGCCAAAATCATGTTACCCGGTGTGTTGCGCTATGAGGACGGCATTGAAATCGATCAGGAGATTGTCATTTGCACCACCAAAGGCGAGGCCGTTTGTTTGGCCATTGCCCTGATGACCACAGCTACCATGTCCTCCTGCGACCATGGTGTGGTGGCTAAAATTAAGCGTGTCATTATGGAGCGTGATACATATCCAAGTAAATGGGGCTTGGGTCCCAAGGCGTCGGCTAAAAAGGCACTTATAGCCGCCGGCAAACTGGATAAGTTTGGCAGACCCAATGAGAATACGCCCAAGGAATGGTTAACTGGTTTTGTGGACTACAATGCCAGGAAGCCCAGTGCGGCTCCAGATGCAGCTCCACCCTCAAATGGCAACACAACGCACAGCGAACCCGCCAGCAAGGTAACCATTTGAGTTTGAGTCCGTTTTTTTTTTGATTTGCTAAAGATTTTGGTTTTTCCAGCGTAAACTAAGCACCTCAAGTGTAGAAGTCGCCTCAGTGGAGGAAACCACAGCCAAGGCTGACAAAAAGAAGAAGAAAAAGAAGCACAAGGGCGACGAGGAGGCTCCAGCTGAAGCTGAAGAAGCCGAGCCCGTTGAAAAGGAGAAGAAAAAGAAGAAGAAGAAGGACAAAGATAGGGAACGAGAAGAGGCTCAGGAATAATAATTGGATTCCTCTTTTTAAATTTAGCTTTAGGGGTGTCTACAATTTTTTATTGTAGAAACAAAAAGTTACTATATATTGAGCATATTTTTCCCTGTAGTTTTTAAGTTCAAAAAATTCTAATTAAAATCAAAAGCATTTAAGTGACATTCGCAATGCAATAAATTTTTTGTATTTGTAACTGAGAATTATTGAGGTTAGTTTTTCAAGATAGATTTTTCAGTTTGAAAAAATGGGATTCTCTGTTAAAGGTGAGTTTTGTTAAAAGTATTTAGAGTTCAATTTTAATTAAAATTTTGTTTGTTTTCTTTTAAGATTGACTGAAGGACTTAAGATGATAACAAAAACTAAAGGTGTGTACCATTTTCAGGGTATTTTAATGGTTTGAGGTGAAACATATTTAATTTTGTGATATGTTTAAAATGATTCACCTCAAGGCCTTTTAAATATGTTTTTCTGATGAGCTTTAAGCTTTCGCCCCTATCTGAAAATTGAAACTTCTCCTGTTGAATGCGTGATTGGTCTTACTGATGAAATGCCTTTCATTTAAAATCAATTTTTAAGTATAAACAAACAAAAACTGATAAATATTTTATTTCTCTTGATTTACAGATAGTATTACATTCTGGACTTTGTTCAAATCCTAACTACAAACACAAAAATTAAGGTAAGAATTTTATAAAAAATATTAAATATTCATTTCTATTCTCTGATGAGCTATAAGCTTTCGCCCCTATCTGAAATTTTGAAACTTCTCCTGTTGAATGCGTGATTGGTCTTACTGAAAACCCCCATTAATGGAGCTTAAATTAAGGTTAAATCATAAAACTCAAGAAAATTTTTGTTCTACTTTAATTACAGACTGTCTGGACTTTGACTTACAGGAACTACAAATTAGGCTTAGATTATTAAGGTGAGTTTTGTGCTGCTGATGAAATATTACGCTTAAATATTCCATGATGAGCTTTAACTTTCGCCCCTATCTGAAATTTTGAAACTTCTCCTGTTGAATGCGAAATTGGTCTTGCTGATAATACTTTCTAATTCAACAACTTTAATTTATACTAAAGTTTTAAAATATTAACTAAACAATTCCCTCTTTTATTTTGCAGGGTTAAGATGTGAAGGAAGAAGGAAGATCTACTTAAACTCTAAATCAAGGTTAGTATTTAATACTTTCTTCAAGTTCCATTTTAAATTTTGTTTTTCATGATGAGCTGTAAACTTTCGCCCCTATCTGAAAATTGAAACTTCTCTTGTTGAATGCGAAATTGGTCTTGCTGAAATAACTCATTCAATTACTTATATATTTATTTTTATTTGAAATTACTTACATAATTTTTCAATGATTTCTTTCACAGAGCTTAAATGGCTTCAAATAGATAGAAAACTTTTGGAAATCACAAAGGTTAGTATCTGCTTTGTATTTAAATTTTTATTCTACATTTCTCTCCTATATGATGAGCTATAAACTTTCGCCCCTATCTGAAAATTGGAACTTCTCCTGTTGAATGCGAAATTGGTCTTGCTGATATTACTTTCTAATTCAACAACTTTAATTTATACTCAAGTTTTAAAAAGTTAACTAAATAGCTCCCTCTTTTATTTTGCAGTGTTAAGATGTGCTTTAAAAAAGAAGGAAGATCTTTCTAAACTACAAATCAAGGTTAGTATATTATAATTTTTGAATTTAATCCCAAATTTTGTTTAAAATGATGAGCTTTTAACTTTCGCCCCTATCTGAAAATTGAAACTTCTCTTGTTGAATGCGAAATTGGTCTTGCTGATTTGTGTTAAAAAATCTTAAATCAAAGATTATTCTTTTCTATAAATAATTGACTAAAGGTTGTGTTATTTGTATTTACAGCAGTTCCAGGTGCTCACTTAAAGGATGGCGTACTTCTTCACTTTCAGGTAATTTTTTAATATAAATTGTTCCCAAGTTGGATCATAGATTTAGTATTTATGATCCAACTTGTATTATTTTAATGATGAGAAAGGAAAGCTGATTCTGTGGCATGATTCACAAATACCGCAACAACACAATCCTCAAAAATAGGTCCTGCTGAATTCCTAAATCATTAAAAACTACTTCTTTCAAAAGACAAGTTAACTTATAAGAAATTTCTTCACATTTTCAGTTTGCTGATGGATGAGCTTCTTCTACTGTTTGGAGCAACACAATAAAGGTGGGTTTTATTTTGATCAAAAACAACAATGAGATACATTTTTCAAATGATGAGAAAGGAAAGCTGATTCTGTGGCATGATTCACAAATACCGCAACAACACAATCCTCAAAAATAGGTCCTGCTGATTATAATACTACAATAATACTCTTATTTTTGTTAAATTGAAAATATTTACTAATTTTTATTAAATTTTATTTGTATTTGCAGGTAATAAAGTAGTAAGAAGTAGAAGGAAGCAATAGCATGGACTTTTGACTGTCGCCAGAACTGAATAACCGTTTCTCCAGCCCTAGTAGATGCTTGATGCCAGTTGATTTTGAGTTTATATAACCAGATTCTGGTTCAGAGTGCCAAACTTGTCTAGAATCATTAATTTATATTTCCATTTGAGCTCCTGTACTGAAGATATAAGTGTTTTGACTGAAATATCGTAGCAAACTAAAAATTTATCTTATCTGAGTATAGGCCTTTAGCATTTAAGCGTTAATTTCTCTTAACAAAGATGTTGTAAAAGCAAAATTTTCAGCGAAAAATGCCGAAAGTTGGTGTAAAAATAGGGAATAGGGATGGGCAGTTTAAGATTCCTCGTTAAATCTGGTAAATTAAACTATTTAATAGTTTTTTAAAGGTGCCTGCTTAGTCAATGTACCATATTTTCATTTAAATACACTTGAAATAAACACAATAAAATATATAGGATACACACAAAAACAAGCTAAAGCGTTTTATTCCTCATAACCTCACTTTTGGAACGCCTTTATTTGGCGCGTGGAACCAGTTTTTAGGCGGCAAAATAGCCTGTCAAACAATCTGAATGGAAACAAAGTCTTGGTGTGGAATGGGTAAGTAACTTAAAGCAAAAACAACCATTTCATGTGCTGCTTCTTAATCAATAATCTATTTGCATCTGCTTGAGGTATCTGAGTTCTGTTTGAACACGTTTTCTCTCTCTCGTTCAAAGCCAAAATTTCTATCAAGTCATTAGCAGCCCTGTGTTTCAGTTCCAAGTTGTTGTTGCCTTGGCGCGTTGTGTAATCGTTATCGCCAGCGCCATCTTGAAAATGTATCGATATAAGCAGCGTGTGTTTTTATGTGTGTGTGTGTGTCTGTGTGTTTCATCTTTGTGTATGTACTTGTCGATTGGTTTTATGCTTTTTGTCTTCTTCTGCGGTTTATTATTAAGCGAGGAATCGGGTAAATAATAAAGTTTACAATTTGATAAACATTTAAAGAGACTGCAAGGAGACCAGTTCAAGTAAAGGTAAGTAAGGGGCGTTTAGAATTTCATTATCTTTAATGCCAGGACGTTAGCAGGAAATTACGGAGAACTGTCCTAGGTATGGGGTTACTTTTGTATACATATTACTTTGGGTGCTTTTTCAGAATGACGCATGTCAAATGATCGCCACCATGCGCTATTGTGTATGTATCCAAGTGACGCCATCTTGAATTTAGAGGTTATGTTGCGGATATTTCAGACCAAAGAATTAGGTAAATTTCCTTTTTATTTTTGTCTCGCTCTGATTTTACCTGTCCCATAGAAAATAATTCGGTCACGTGTTTTCCCTCCCCCTCCCACACACGCAGCCCTAATTGCAAACAACTGTTGTGCCAATTCCATGCATTCCGTTTCAAGGGAAATGATTTGGCAATTGAAACAACATGCCCATACACACAAATCCCAGCGGCAGTCGCAGCTGAGCTCATTTGTGATCGCTAACAAAATTTTCACGCGTCCCTGTTTCCGCGAAGACACATTTTTTTTCTACAAACAAACATTAATTGCAAGTTTTAATTAATTTTACTAACAAAGTTCTTAGTAGTTTGTGTGGCAAAGAAATCAAATATAAAAAGAAGAAATGTTTTAGCTACTTCATATGTTTATGTGAGTGTGTGTAGGTGTGCGTGTGCGTTGTAGTTGCTGGTTTTTGTTCTTGTTGTTTGGCCAAGGGCCTGTCAACTGCAAGACTTGAGCTACAATCATTTACCGTTTGTTCTGTGATTTTAATTTTGGCTGTTTTAAAAAAAGTGCGTAATCAATGTGGTAAATGTTTCTATGCATAAGTAAATTCATTTAATTGGTGGTGGTTGGCATGAGCGAGAATTGGGTATTAAGACATTTTTCTTTTCGTCTTTGATGGCGTATCAATTGTACTTGCCGGCGCCATTTTGTGTGTGTATGTATGTATTGCTCGAGGCGCAGTGCTGCCCATGAAAATTGTAGGTTGGTTTTAAGCCCCGGTTAGGTGGCAGCACTGGGAGAGGCTCTGACTTGAGTAACTCGAGCTCTACTCATTTTCTACTTTGTATGTATGTGTATACTAGAGATGGGCATGGGGTTAGGGAGAACTAGAGAACTTACAACCAAGAAATACATTTTATTTTAACGCTGCCTAAGAAATTTGTGTTAGGAATATTTTCTGATAAAAATATCAATTTGTTTTCAAAGTATCTGATAAAAATATCAATTTGTTTTCAAAGTATCTATATTTTCCAAAATGAAGCACAAAAAGTGCACCCCATTCGGCTGGGCAGCACTTTTCGATAAATCGATAACTTTTTTTCCCTTTTTGCAGCATGACCCAGGAACTGCCACCCATAATACTAAAAGGCAAAGAACTGATCAAATTTCGTCATCTAAAGCGCAAATATCCCGTCTCTAGAGGATTCCTACATCGCAATTGGCCCAACGTAAAGCGTTTCATCATCTATGCTTTGAGTCCACGTTGTGTGCTGCGTCATTATGCCTGGCGCAAGCGAAGTTTTCCATATCGCGTCGTAATAGTCCGGCGAGTGCGTCTACTTCTCTTCGATCCCCGTCTCAAGCGTATGATCAAGCGACGCAAGGCTCATTTCAAGCAATGGTCCAAGAGCATTGTTAACTATCACAAAGAAATGGGACGCATAGAGGAATACGAGGAGACCGAGTTGTACAAGGTGCCCGAACCTTTGGCCGCCGAGGAGTTGTCCAAGCAAATGAAGCAACAGCTGGAGTTGCTCAAAAGTGGCAAACGAGGTTTATCTCTTATAGAAGATGCCAACAAAAATGTCAAAATCGTAAAGGTAAAGCCCCAAGAAGCGGAGAAGCTAACCCAGTTGAGTGAGGAGCCGCCACCAGTAGCTTCCCAGCCAGCGGCGGCAAAAGTGCCCTTGGAAACCACGCCCACAAAACTGAGTGAGGACACGCCATCAGTGGGTGAGGTGCCAGCTACCCCTAGCAAGGACCAGACCAGCACTAGCACCTGCTCCAGTGCTGAAAAATCAGAGAAATCGGAAAAATCTGGTGGTTCTAAATTTCTGGACATGCTAATTTCTAAAGTTCGCGTCAAAAACTTTGCCAAAGAATCAAACATGTTGACCCAGGAGGAAGAATCACACCCCACAGTTACCGAACTTCTATTTGCCGATGACGACACCAACGAGGACTTTGTGGGCTTCGATGAGAGTGTCCATCAACCGGGCATGCTGCTTACCCCTCTCGTTCCACAGAATTGCAAATCTTTGGAGACAAATTCCGCCTTTGTCTCAGAATCGTTGGATGCTTATATGCTTAAGCACCATATCAATGATGACAAGGAGAAACTCCTGGAGCCCATGTGGCAGGATGGGCAGGTGACACCGCACAGTATGGCTCCCATGATGGATATGCCCGCTGTGCCGGAGGCTTTGCAACGTCTGCGCACAGTGGCCGATCGTCGGCACTATCTAAACCGTTCCAAGAACACCAAAATGGCCATAATCAACAATGAGGCAAACATATATAGGGAATTGCAGCGCAAACAGCGCCAGCGTAAAGTCAAAATTGGAGCCATGCAACTGCTGCAGGCTCCCACCACACAAATGCCCTTCACCCGGCAGGGTTGGCAGGCCGCCAGCTATGTGGCCACCGAACAGTTCAAGTATTATTATCAGGTGAGACACCTTCACATAAGTTTGAAGCAGTCAACTAATCCTCTCTTTCTTTTACAGGTCTTGCAAGCTGATGGCGAAACTGTGCGCTTACCTGGAGCCCGGGGCAACAATATGGTCCGTGAAAAGCGTCCCTACGTTAGCAAGCTCACCACCCAGGAGGCCGCCTCAATGCAGTGCGGCAAAAATTGCCTGGACGCCATCATCGGCAATGAACTAAAAGTTCTGCCCACCAAAGTAGAGAAATCGCCCAAGCAAAAGCGTCTCAACCAGTTCCCCCTGCCCGCCATCTTCCGGCCCTGCCCGCTCAGCCAGAAACCTTTCCAGAAACCCCTGGATGATGATACCGCCGCTCTACTTTTGGCCGGCGGCAGCATGGCTGTCGTTAGCATGCCCACTGTCCAAATGGATGTGTTGCCTCAGCTGGGTCGCCCCCTTAATGAGATAGCCAAACGTTATCTGCAGCATATATTGCCACATCATGACATTACCCGCGAGTGGGCCGAGTTTAGTGTCTCCACATTACAAGAGCCGCCCAATTGTATGCGTGAAGCCGAGGAACAGGCATCCCAAACGCCCGCTGGACGTCGCAAGAGCTTCACCTTTGTCATACCCTATCTAAATGATCGTAACCATATTCTTGTGCGACGTGTGGTCGATCGGTCCGAGCAAATGGATGAGAGTTTCCAACAGGACCCCGAAAAACTTCAGGAATTTGAGTTCCGCAAGACTTTGGAGGAGGAGCAGCAGCCCACTGAAGATCTATTGGCCTGCGCGAATATGATCAATGATATGATCAATACGGTGGCCATTAGTTGCAGTGAGAATAGTTTTATTACCGAGGATGCCGATGCATTGGTATTCACACCTCAGCCCAGTCCCAGCAAAGAGGAGCTACACAAGGAGGCCATCGAGCAGGAGGGACAACAGAAATCGGGTGGGAAAATATAACGTCCACCGAATAAGCAAAAACGTTTAGCCATGGAACTGAAGCGTCTCAACGCTACCATAATTGATCAGGCAGCCAAGAACGAGAGGGGTAAGTGTTAATGGAGTCAATATGATTATAATCTTCTATATATAAAAATGAATGTTTGTTTGTCAGTCTGTCTGTTCCTTACGCCTGCTTTAATCGTTCATCCGACTATGATGAAACTTTAAAGAACGGTAGGAGTCTTACTCGCCATGGTTTCTAAGTTAAAAAAATGAGCGAAAAATGTTCCAAAAACTGCTAAATTTGCTATAAATTATTCATCCGATTGTAAAAAAAACTTTAGGGAAGATTTTCAAGTTCAAGAAATGGGAGGAAAATAGTCAAAATACCGCGAAATTTTCCATAATTTCCGATTGTGATACAACTTTGGAGCTTGGACTTGGGTACACGGAAAATTGATTATCTGAAATTGAACATAGGTTATATAACTTTTATTTAAATGGTCCAAAAAACCGCGAAATTTGCAAAAGATATGCAATGGTTTTGAAAAATTGGCAAATTACAGGCGAAAATCTATGAAATTTCAAAATTCCCATTTGAGTTTAGTTTAATAAAGAAGACGGGTTAACGGGATCAAACTGTCAAAAAAATTATTAAAAGAAAATCACGCACAAATAGCTAAGGAATTCGGATGAAACTTGGCCCATAGACATATAGTTGATAACCTAAAGTTTAACCATATAACAATTGAAAGAGGTCATTCGCTATTTGATTTTTTGTTTGTTTTTGTGAATTAAAAAAAACACACACACATTCACGCATACAACACACTCTCACTCTCTCTCTCTCGCGCTCTTGAGGAATCAGCTTAGTTCACATCAGTCCCCAACAACTTTCATTGGCTTTTTCACTCATTTTGCGGTGAAATTTTCCAAATTTTGTTCGTAGTGCTCGCCTACATAACTAAACGAAGGCCTTTGCTAAATCTTAGATTTCTAGAATAAGCTTTTTTGGCTGTGGGATGATAGTATGTCAGTCTGTCAGTTAGTTGGGCGAATAGATTTATATATATAAGGGGAGGGGGTCGATTTGTATAGCGTATAGCAAAAACGAAGTCTACGGTCAATTCTAAGAAAATTTCACCAACAAAATTAGAAAGTCGGTGAAGCCCGACTATAAAATACACTGTATCCCCCAGAGCTTGCATATGTCTGATAAATTTTATATAGAAGCCACACAAAGTGATAAAGAAGTCACAAAGTGAGTCCAGTGCAGCCCATCAACGTTGAACTCAACCCATAAAAATTTTTTGTTTTCCGTGTAACTCCGCTATTGTTCATCCGATCTTCATAGTTCCTTTGGCGAATCGATAAATAATTATGATTACAAAATACCTCTAGAAGTTACAAACCATCTATCTGCAAAACTGTGGGAGATATGATGTTTTTTTTTAATTGCGGGGGGCGGAAGGGGGCGTGGCAACCTGTGATATAAAAATTTATCTGCCGGCAACTACAAGAAGTATTTGTCCCATATAAGTCAAACCTCTATCTCAAGTTGTCACTGAAGAAGATGATATAATTAATGAGTCATTGAGGTTGTCAACGACCAACGATGGAGAATCAAATTGATTCAGTTAATCGTTGAAAGATGGTACAAAGAAAAGCAAATCAAGTTCTCAGGTCGAACCGAGCCGGGTTATCCTTTCTACACATTGCTTCTCTAGTGTTGCAGAGAATTTGGTAGCTAGTAGGAAAATATTTATGTGTGAGATGTCTTCTTTTGCCAGGACTGACAAGTAGCTGTTTGGCATTCCGTCAATCGGTTATTCGGAAGATCAATGTTTTCACATTCACTCAATGGCTTAGTCACTGTCGACTATTTCCTCAGTGAGAATAACCAAATCTCCCATTGATTCCATATTTTTGAACAATTGTTATTATATTTAGTTGCCTACTGATTTCTGCAGGTATTTTACTGTAAACGATTTTTTTTGCTAGTATCTACCGGCAAACCACCTTTTTGTTAGGGCGAAAAGTCACAAGCTAATAAAATGTAATACAAGAGAAAGTCATGTCCGTCAGTCTGTCCAAAAACCTGCAAAAGTACAGATCTCTCTGACATGGTAAGAGATAGAGGTTTGACTTGTATGGGACAAATACTTCTTGTATGTAGATGAAGGCAGATAAATTTTTATGTCACAGGTTGCCACGCCCCTACCGCCCAGCAATTCAGAAAAAACCTCATATCTCCCACAGTTTTGCAGATAGATGGTTTCTACATGCTAAAGATACTTTGTAATCATGATTATTTATCGATTCACAGAAGTTGTTAATAAGATCGGATGAACGATAGCGGAGTTACACGGAAAACAAAAAATTTTGGTGACTTCTTTATCACTCTGTGTGGCTTCTAATAAAATTTATCAGATGTATGCAAGCTCTGGGGGATAGGAACTAGGCGGACTTGGAATTCATTTTAGACCCATGGTTTGTTGGTAACATTTTCTTAAAATTTACCGTAGATTTCGTTTTCGACCCCCCTTATATATATGTATATATATAGAAGAAACCTTTTATAAAAATGGTTCAAAACACCGCAAAGTTATAATGAGAGTATTAATGAAAGCGCTTTCACGTCAAATGGCTGAAAGGATTCGGATAAAACTTGGCAATCAAATAGTTGATAACCTGGACTTGAACATAGGCTATGTAGTAAAGTATTTAAAAGTGCTTGATAATTAGATGACAATGCAGAAGTAGAAGGTGTTAATCCAATGCTCAAAAAATCGCAAAATTTGAAAATTTCATGGGACAAAATTTCAAACATTTTTTCATTGGATTTGGAGGATATTATTATGAAGACTGGACAAATGCCAATTGAAGACGCATTTATAAGAGGCCGCGAAATTTGACAAATTTTCGTTTGAATATTGAAGAAAGCGCGGTCGTTGGTAAATTAGAGGCGTCGGGTTAATACTCCAAAATATTGCGAAATTTGCCAATTTTTTTTAGGACCTAATTATTATTATAAAGATTTGATGGATGACAATGTAGACGGATAAATACGAGGTGTAGATCAAACTATTAGGAGAATAGCGAAATTTAAGTTTTTGGAATCATTAAGATATGATAGATGGCAATCGTAGGCACGTCAATGGTTAGATCAAACGGTCTAAAAAGTCGGGAAATTTTCGAAATATTTTTATGAGTTGGACTATAAAGTAGACGGGTTAACCAACGGGGCAAGATCAAATGTGTTACTCTTTAGAAATAACATTTAACGTAAATATTCAACATTTTATGATAAGTTCAGATTATCAAGAAGTTAGTTGGCAAATAAAGACAGGTAAATAGAACGTGAAAAAGAAATTGCGAAGTTTTAAAAAAGTTTAAATAGGTTTGTATTATCATGGAGATTGAATTGATGGCAATTGCCAAGTAAGCTTCACTTCTTCTTTATGTGTTTAAAATTCTAAAGGGTCCTGAATATTTCTTTTTAAATGAAATGTTTCCCCTCTCTACTCCGCCCACTTAGATAACAAGCCCTGTGACAAGGACTACTGCCTCTTGGGTTGCGTGTGTGCCAGTCTGGCCGGTACGGATGTGCCTGAACGAGATCATTGCGGACGGGCTGAGTGTGTGATGGAGTGTCATTGCCTGGGTACGCCGGAACAGGCTCGTGTTATGCGTGTGGAAACGGCAGATGTGAGTCCTTTCCATCAAATCCTTATTTCAATTTAAGCTTATATTTGATTACATCGCCACAGGGTCATGGCATTTCCAATGAGGATGCCTTCAATTTGCGTCGCAAGGCCACCGCTCGTCTGGCCAAAATGGAAAAGGATTTCACCTCCACGCTGGTGCTGACCGAAAATGAGACTTTGCTTATTAATGAATCGCAGGGTGATAAGAAGAGACGCTGCACCAAGGCACCCAAACGATATGATGACTTTGATGAGCTGCACGAGGAGGATATGTTGCTGCCCTCGGCCAAACCCATTGTCAAGAGAATAGCAGCTACTCCTGTGGTGGCAGCTGCAGTGGCTGCCACACCGCCGCCACCTGTGAGTGTGTTGAATGGACAAACCTGCACGGTCAAGGATACGGATATGGCTAAGCTTAAGCATTGTTGTGTGGCTCTACGACGACTGCCGGATGTGGCTAATCTGGCCACCTTCTGTATGACCCATCAGCTGTACAAATGTTTCTGCGGGGGAGAGTCGAGTGAGGGCAAGCCGGTGGTGATAGAGAAGGAGCGTGGAGATGCTTTGGTCACACACTACAATCCCGAGCTGGCCACACGTGCGCACTACAGCTTTGAAAGGTCTCCGGAAGAGCAGCAACAGCCACAGGCGAAAAAGAAACGTAAGCTCGATAAAAAGCCGAAACTCCAACTCCCAGCTCAGGAACAACCAACGGAACAGGATGAAGAAGAAAAAGACGAAGTCCATAACGAGGAGGAGAAGCAATCTTTGACCCCGCCACCAACTGTGCCTCCTGGCATGGTACAGCGTTCCGCTGAATTGGAAATCATCTTTAGCTATTTTAACTCGCGTCCTTATCTCTGTCGTCGTGCCGTGGCCGTGCCCCGGAATTGCTATCTTCGCCTGAATCGTCGTAGAGCCCAGGTGGTGCGCAATCAGCTAAAACGTCAGGATTCCAAACATCATAATTTACTCAATGAACGCATCTATGGAGCCGTTTGCTACTATCGCAAGGAACTGGATCAACAGAGACGGCAGGAGCAACATAAGGACAAGGAACCCCAACCCTCCGTGATACTAGTTAAAGAGTCCTCCTCCGATGAGAGTGAACCACAGAGTTTGCTCAAGCGTAAGGTTTTGCCCTTGGAGGACAAAGAAACCTCACCACCCAAACGCTTGAAAATCATGACGGAAGAGGCCAAACCAAAGGAGGAGCCACCTTTACCCAAAATTGCAGCCTGCTATTCCCTCAACTCTGCCTCGGTGGATGTGTTGAGCTCTGGCATGGCCACGGCCGGGGCGGTGGATGAGGATGCTAACAGCAACGGCGATCCCTCCAATTTCCGTTCCTTCTACAACGAAGTGGTCAAGAATATGAACACTTTGGTCAGCAAGAAGATGCAGGATATCGATCTGGCCCTGCAGCGTGAAAGTAAAATCATACCCGCACCCAATGAGGAGATTCTATGCATCATCAAGTGGACCAACTTTTTGGCGGCCTTTGAGTCGGAGAATGTTTACATTTGGGACGTGCAAATGAAGAATTACAATTTCCTGGCCGCCACGGTGAGCAATCTGATGCCATCGGTGTGCGGGGCCATTGGAGTGGTCAATACCCGCTTCGTACAAGATCCGAAAATGCTGCCCATGATGGCCCGAATGCTGATGGAGGGCAAACGTAATGGGAATACCAGCCGTTTGGCTGTGGTCATGCAGGGTAGACAGAACTACTGGCTGGTCAAGGGTTTCCTGCGTCATATGGAGGGTAATGCTTGCACCAAACCCACACCACAGACTCATCCGTTGCTAACCAAGAAGATAAATGTGTTGTGCTCGCTGCTGGTCAAGCAACGTATACGGGAGCATCAAAGGAAAGTACAAAACTCGAATGAAGAGTCCACAAATAGTCCGTCGCTGCCTATACCCGCTCCAGCTCCGCCAGCAGCTACTAAGATTGTAATACCTGCAGCTATTGTGCCACCCAAAGACACCACCTTGAATATACGCACCAACATTGAGTTCCGTAAGGTGAATCATGGGGATGTGGACGAAATACAAATACCCGAACTACATGCCGAAGACCATCGTTGGGTGGTCTTGGATCTCTATGATGACTTTTCACACATTTTTGTGCCCGCCTTCAAGGACATGATCTCTCTGGATCGCATACACAATGTCATGCGTTTCGCCGAGGAGAAACAGAAAGTGGTGAAGCTACAATTCTTTCAGAATGCACCCTACGATGCCTTTGTCACGCCTTCGTCCAAAAAGAAAATCTACTTTGGTCCCCTCAAAATGGACATGTCGCCGCCGGTGTTGGTTCTGCTCCAAAGTGTCGATGGCAAAATGATGTTGAGGGAGGTCTATCAAAGAGAGCATTCCATACCCGTGCAGCGTTCACGCCGTAGCATGGCATTTTGGGTGTTGCATGTCAATGGACAGGCACATTTCGAAATTGATGAAGAGTCCTCCATTAAGCTGGAGGCTCAAGCCGCGGCAGCTGCTGCTACGGATATAGAAGTTACCACGGAGGAGATCAAAATGCGGCCCAGTTTCAATGTGGTTAGACTGGCTCCCAAAAACCCACAAACGGAGGCAAAGCCAACCAAAGACGAGGCTGTGGTTATAATAGATAGTGATGAAGAGGAGGAAGAGGAGGAGGAGGAGGAAGGGGAAAAGACAGACGAAAAGGAGGAGCCCAAGACAGACCTTCCACGCCTTAACTTTACCATTAGCACCACGCCCAAATCGGGTGTTTTGCAGATCACCCCTATGGGCCCATCAGAAACCCCCGTACCCGCTCCAGCTGCCGCCGCTGCGCCCTCCAAAGATCAAACCACCTGCCTGGCTACGGGTGGTTTTGTGCCTTTCATATCCAAAGTGCCCGCCAAAATAGGCCAGACCGCAGCCTCGGCTCCGCAGTTCCTTAACCCTCAAGTTCAGCTTACCCAAACCGCAGCTCCTTCGACCACAAACGAACCACCGCCCGCCAAAATACCACGCATCTCAGTCTGCCAGAGCAACAAGATCAATGAGTCTCTGCAAGAGCTACTCAGCTGTGGCAACACCACCACTCCAGGTGGCATAACCATCACCAAGCTGGACGGCAAAGCAACACCTTCTCCGACCACCGTCGACACCCCCAAAGTAGGCAGCAAACGTAGCGCCGGACCCACCATCATCAAGCAAACAGGCACCACCATTTCCATTGCAAATATGCCTGTGCGTGCACGTCCTCCGCCTCCGGGAGGAGCTTTAAGTGCGGCCAGTGGCTTAGGTATACGCGGTTTAGCCAAGCCAGCGGCAGCTAGCCGGCCATCTCTTCCTGCTAAGCCAACAACGAACATAGTAAATGAACCAAATGGACGGCAATCGTTGGCCGGGCCCGGAAAATCAGCTTCGCCAAGTGTTAAAGTTTTTCTGAACCAATCTTTGCCTGGCAAAGCCGGAGCAGCTAGTCAGCCTGCTGGCAATCGACCCACGGTATCGATAAAACCCGGCAGCTTAACCAACTCCACTCCAGTACGTCAAACTCTGGCTGGAAAACAGCCTGAAGTAGCCTCTACTCGTCTATCTCTGCCTGCAAAGCAGCCCGAAGCAGCCATCTCTCGTCAATCTCTCCCTGCAAAACAGCCAGAAGCAGCCACTTCTCGTCAATCTTTGCCTGCAAAACAGCCCGAAGCAGCCACTTCTCGTCCATCTATCCCTGCAAAGCAGACTGAAGCAGCCAGCTCACGTCAATCTCTGCTGGGAAAACAACTTGAAGCAGCCGCCTTTCGTCAAAATCCGCCTGTAAAACCATCTGAATCGACTAACTTACGTCAGTCGCTGCCAAACAAGTTGCCTGCAGCCACCACCACGGCTGTCAGTCAGTCGAAAGAAGCGCCATCGCTGCTCAGTCGCCAGTCTCTGCCCGCATCTACTGCCGCTGCTTCGACTGCCGCCAGTCCAAACTATGGTTATTTGATGGCCAAGGGTTTGCCCCGTTTTCATGTCAAATATCAGAACACCGAATATATGGTCAAGGTTCCTGATCTGGGAGTGCTACGTTTTAAGAATATCGCTGCAGCTGGCGGTTTTCTGAATCGGTACGTTGTCTGTTTTTGGAAAATTGTTAAAATTTCCTTCTAAGAAAATGTTTTCTCCTCCCAACAGACATCTCTTGCGCAAAGGCGAGAGCAAACCCCTGCTGCCAGGTGAATGGAAATTTCTGCCTCTAGAGAAACGTGACCCCCAGCAGCAGCAGCAGCAGTCAGTTGCCAGTATCACATCCCCCGCGCCCAACAGCAAAACGCAGACACCCACACCCGCCATTGTAATTGAAGACTAAAATCTCCCACATATAAAATATGTTCTTACCCATTTTTTAGCTTGTAATTTTTGCTTAATTAATCTTCCCTTTTAGTTTTGTTATTTAAATTTAAAATTTATCCTAATTTTACACATGCCGGATGATAAAGGAAAAGAAGTTTTTTTTTTTGTTAATAAACTTTTCAATAAAAACACAAATTAAAATTAAAATATTACATTTTGAAATGTAACTGCCAACTTCAGAAGAAAATGATGAATGAAAAGTGTTAAATTATCGGAACATTATGGAAATGGAACAGCCTAGCGGATTCAAACAAGTTTAATGGATGTTTGGGAAAAATAAGGAAAAAGGGAGTTTGTTGACGTTTTGTCCAATTTAGAACAAAGTTCATCCCAAGTTTCTCCATTTGCTGCCGAACTTGGGGGGTTGGAAAGATTTTTAAATGGGTTTAAGCGTCCTTTAAAGCAGCGATGGGCAGTAAAAATCCCTGGAAGGGTACAAAAAAATTGTGATTTGATTTTCATCAGCGCTTGTGTTGGTTGTAAAGTCTATTTAAAATAACGGGCTAAGAGGTTGCCCATCAACATCAACCCCCGGGAGGCGAAGACATTTCGCTTTTTACACATATACAAACTAAACGCATGCCGAAGTTATCAGCAGAAAGCAGTCAGTCGCTCGCTAGAGTTCGCATAAATTAGGTCGAATTCACTCTCAGTTTTTGGACTGGCTCTTGTTGGCCAACGCTGCTTTAAAGAGTGATAAAATCTCCAACTGCATACTTATTCCGGAATTGTTGGAATCTGATTTTCTCTACCGAAAATAGCCTATCAAGTAGAAGAAGAACCCTGATTTGGACAAATAAAATCTTAATTTTTTTCCGGGATACTTGCCAAACGCATTTTATGGTCAGTTCAATGAAAAATCTGAAATGAGTTGAAAAAAATTGAAAGATTAATTGTAAAGGACAATTGAGGATCACTTGAGTTTCACGACAAGAACAGCTAAAGAAAAACATGCAGAAATGTTACAATTAAAATAAACATTGAAATTAGATTAAATGATTTTTGTGATTCTTGCGAGCCGCGGGAACCACTCTAGACAGTTATATGTCTTCGGGAGCAAATTCAGAGCGAAAGACAAGCCCAAGATAAAGAACTTATTCTGCGTCCATTTCTAGTTTGTAGCTTAGGCCAACTCCGGTGCTTAATCAATCCATTTGCTTACTAATTTGATTGTGTACAATAGTAATAAAAAAGATTTTATATTTACCTATGTTAACACTTTATAATTGAGATTTTATGTACTGATTTGTACATCTTCAAATCTATTCTGCAATTCTGTTTCGAAATTATAAAGCACGCAGAGTAATATTTAATAATAAAATTTCTATATTTGTTAACTTTCTTTGCATTTGATTTATGTTTTTATTTTCTGTCGCACTTTTAAATTTGAAATTAAAAATGCGCGCTTTACTATGTTTTGCCACGTTGTTCCAGTTACCAAAACGTTTCATTAGGCCACCAGCTGTTTGTGAGCGAGAGTAAAAGAGAAAGAAGGTGAGAGCAAGGGTGAAATGAAATAATAATAAAGCAAACTGTTGTTTGTGCAGAGCTGCGGTTATTAAATTAAAAATAAACAATTTTGTCATATCAAAGCTTTGATAGTCATCTGATAAGACACGTCTAGGCTTGCCCACGCAAATACATTTGCAAAAAAAATAGAACACAAATAAATACCTAGCAAAAATTTGGCCAAATCAAAACACACAAAACCCGGAACTCAAGGTCAGTTGTTGGTCGGTGATAGATATAGGAGAACACACACATACAGACATTCATAGGTATTAAAACGATTACCGAAATAATTTACAGATATCGCCGCAAAGCTTTCCACAGCCCCAAACTAGAACAACGCCACATCAGACGTGCTCGCCCTCTGGGATTGAATGGAAATGGGCTGCGAGGAGCAACAACAGCAGGAGCTGCGACTCCAGGATATACCTGTGCTTCAACAAAGCCACTGCCTCATCCGTGATCCCGCCAAAGTGGAAAAAATCATCAATGAATTTGTCCGTGGCGGACCACAGCGCATGCAAATTGTTTCCGATTTCGATTTTACCATCACGAAACAGCGCACCGATGACGGGGTGGCGGTGCCCTCCAGCTTTGGCATCTTCAATGCCTGCAAATCGTTGCCTGACAATTTTAAGGAGGAAACGGACAAGCTCTACCACAAGTACCGCCCCATCGAAATTGATCCGCACATGCCCATACCGGAAAAGGTTCAGTACATGATCGAGTGGTGGAACAAATCGGGGGAGCTTACCAGCGGCTTTCCCTTCGATCAGACGGAAATAGATCAGATAGCCAACCAGTATAAACATGCACTACGTGACCAAACGCATGAACTGTTCGAAGATTTGCAGCGTCTGCAAATACCTCTGCTGGTATTCTCCGCCGGATTGGGCAACTCTGTGATGTCGTTGCTGAAGCAAGCGGACATAATGTATCCAAATGTCAAGGTCGTTTCGAATTTTCTCAAATTTCGTGATGGACTTTTGGACGGTTTCCAGCAGCCCATGATACATACGTTCAACAAAAACGAAACTGTGCTGGATGGAACTGAGTATTACGATTTGGTGCACAATCGTGATCATATTATAGTCATGGGCGATTCCTTGGGCGATGCGGATATGGCCTGCGGTGTGCCCTCTTCGTCGCATATAGTGAAAATTGGTTTTCTCTTTGAGCATGTGGAGGCGAATATGGAGAAGTATATGAATACCTTTGATATTGTATTGGTGGATGATCAAACCATGGAAGTGCCACGAGCCCTGTTGGCATTAATTGAGAAGCAGCAGCAGCAGCGACAGAGTCTAGGAACAACAAATGGAGGCAGCGGAGCACAAATACAAATGAGCGCACTATGAGTGCTAACTCTTTGGGAAAATATTCAACAGAAGCTACTAATTAAGCGCTGTAGATTAAGTACTAATCATTTTGGAGGGAATTGTAGGTGAATATGTAAGATTTGATAAGAAAGCACAGATGTGCGGTTGAAAAACTATGTTTCAGATGGAAAATTAATAAATTTTCGTTACATTTTAATAATTGCATTGCCATATTTCTAGTTCTAACTAGTTAAAAGAAGTTGACCGATTTTTAGTTTGAATTCAAAAGTCGCGCTTAAGCCTTCCGCCCTCCGCTTCATTTGCCAGTGTTTCAACCCATTGTTCCAATTGCCAAATGTTTCATCATCTCAGCCAGCTGTTGAGTGAGAGACAAAGAGAAAGAGTGAGGGGTTAAAAGTAAATAATAAAACCAATGTTAATGTTTGTTTAGATAGCCGGATATTAAATTAAAAAAATCAACAATTTTTTGCCCATTTAAATATATGTACAAAACTAAATTGTGCACAGCCCATTTCAAGGTGAGTTTCAATGATTTATACAGCCTCACACACACACTTAAACGTATGTATTCTCTTCACAAATAGCGCCTCAACTCCTACTACACCCCGACTCTGCTAAAAATGGGCAGTTTAAAACTCCAGGACATACCCGAGCTTCAGCAAAGCCATTGCCTTATGCGTGATCCCGAAAAAGTGCAGAGAATCATCAATGAATTTGTCCAGGGCGGACCACAGCGTATGCAAATTGTTTCCGATTTCGATTACACCATCACCAAACAACGCACTGTGGATGGTGGAGTGGTGCCCTCCAGTTTTGGCATCTTCAATGAATGCCCTTCCTTGCCAGCTAGTTATAAAGAAGAAAAGAATAAGCTGTATCACAAGTATCGCCCCATTGAAATTGATCCGCATATGTCCATATCAGAGAAGATTCAATATATGAACGAATGGTACAGCAAAGCGAGTAAGATTACCACTGGCTTTCCCTTTGACGAGTCGGAAATAGATCAGATAGCCAGCCAATATAAGCTGGCACTGCGTGACCAAACGCATGAGCTGTTCGAAGATTTGCAGCGTCTACAAATACCTCTGCTGGTATTCTCGGCAGGACTTGGCAACTCGGTGAGATCGGTACTGAAACAGGCAAACATTTTGCATCCCAATGTTAAGATTGTGTCGAATTTTCTCAAATTTCGCGATGGTCTTTTGGACGGATTTGAGCAGCCCATGATTCATACGTTCAACAAAAACGAAACGGTGCTGGATGGAACTGAGTATTATGATTTGGTGCACAATCGTGATCATATCATAGTCATGGGCGATTCCCTGGGCGATGCGGATATGGCCTCCGGTGTGCCCTCTTCGTCGCATATAGTGAAAATTGGGTTTCTCTTTGACCATGTGGAGGCGAATATGGACAAGTATATGAATACATTTGATATTGTACTGGTGGATGATCAAACCATGGATGTACCACGAGCTCTATTGGCTTTAGTTGAAAAGCAGCAGCAGGAGCAGCATTAGTTGGGAACGCACAAATGACTGTCCTGCACATTATAACCCCTGGCATAAAGTCTTTAATAAAGTTATGATTTTTTTAAAATTATTCCATTTGTATTCCTTCTGGGTAAAGTTTGATATGGCCAATGGAACTTTAACCATTTTAATAGATGTTTATACTCTGTACCAAAGGTTCATAGAGTATATGATGTTAGTGAAAAGGTAAAGTATGTATAGTCTTGATGAATAGAATGAAGAGCCGAAAGGATATAGCCATTTTCGTCTGTCTGTACGTATATACTTGCTCGCAATTATGATTTTTATAAATGTGATTTATACCTTATAGACATATTTATTTTATCCATATTATTTACCGATTCTCCGAAGGAATGCTAAAGATCGGCTGAACGCAAGTCAAGATGAAAGCAAAAGGAAGCTAGCGCAGGTAGTGCTTTTTACTTTTTACGCTTAATCGAGTTTCTCGCTAGATTTAAAAAGAAGAACTTTATTTTTACAAAATTGTCTTTTAATAAGTCAAATTTACAACTCATTATGATTTCTTAAGGCCGAATTCCAGAAGGCACGAAATTAATTTTTATGTCAAAGTTCATAAGAAGAATAGAAAGTTTCTATTAGAAACACTTTTGAAATGTTTTGAAATCTGAATGCTATTGTAAAGCAGACTTATTTGAATGAAATATTGTCCCACAATAAATATTTATGTCATCTGGAATCAGGCCGTTGACAATAAAAAATTTAAAAAATTTAAATTAATTAATTGGTCTCACTCGTGAAATCCTTTTGAGCTAACATTAACAATTACGGAAAACTTACTCTAAAAACTAGTTTTAAACCACTGTGATTTGACAACAATATATAGTAATATTCCTACCATTACGCCTCGTACGCAGAACGACAGACATAAATAGAAACTCTTTCTAACAACACATTGGCATCCAAGCAAAGATGTTTCTAATTATGTAAAACACTGTGACAAAATTAATTTTCTGTCGTTCTGCGTACGGGTCCTTAAAATAGAATAAAATAAAGTCGCTTCCTTGGTTTAAAAATGCAAAAGCCGTTGAAAAGTTTTTCAGCAGCTGACCCTTTTTGGTACCGATAGTTAAACAATCGATAACGACGAATTGAGGGCTGTCGCTCACGAATGTCACGCAAGTCACGAGTATGGTCATCTCTATTGAAAATATACAAATCATTTCGTGTTGCAAATTAAAATAATTCCCAAATTAAACGTAGCAAAAGTGAGATTATAAATTATCTGCACTGCTCAAGACCAGCAGAAGCTTATAAATCTTTAAAAGAAAGCAGGCGTTCCAATAAGTTGTCCTCAAACACATCAGTAAAATCAAATTATGTGCTGGCACTGAGGTCGTGTGGGA
Organism: Lordiphosa clarofinis; assembly: GCA_018904275.1. NCBI lineage: Eukaryota > Metazoa > Arthropoda > Insecta > Diptera > Drosophilidae > Lordiphosa > Lordiphosa clarofinis. The sequence goes on along the minus strand of JAEIGQ010000115.1, from coordinate 872,811 downwards.
GACGGAGAGAGAGATCAGCTGCTTAGTCAACAACAACAACAACATCAAGAAGAACTTAATCTGAGCCATGTTTGGCTTTGATGGGGACTATAGACGTCGGCCTGTACAAAGTTTGGGTGGCGCCTCCCACACCTGCGATCGGGATACTGTGATACGTAAGGCAGCCCAAGGGCGACAAAAGCGCAATGAGCTCCGGCAGAAGGCCAATGGTGCGGTGGTGATACAATCCTATGCACGTTCGTTTATATATCGCCAGCGGCGCAAGAGAGCGGAGCGCGAGACCTTCGATGCCTACGTGCATGCCCATCGGGATCGTATAATGGAGGACGAGAGTTTGAGTTTTCTGCTGCGTCGACTGAACTTCTTCTACAGCAGTCGGGAGGCCAAAGATAGCGAAAGATTGGTAAGGTCAAGTGGGCAAAGACGAAAGACCCCTCCTCTAACCACTGTCATTTTGTTTTCAGATTGACATCTGTCAGCAAATCCTACGCAATCCTGCCCGTCTCCTACAGCACTCGGCTCTTGATCCGGTGTGGTTATTGCGCATATGTAAGCTACTGGATGCCTGCTTGCTTCAATTGACCGTATCTCAAACCGCCCAGGCCATTCCCTTGCGCATGCTGGAAACTTTTACCACATTGGCCACCGTCGAACGCTATGTGGAGGATGAGACTTTGCTGTTTAAATATTTGGAACGCGTCTTTGGATTTTTGATATCTCGTAACTATTTTCTACGCTTGCGCCGCCTCATGGATGACAAATGTCCACCACTGGATGGTGAGACACTGCATGCACCCAGTCCTCTGGCCGAGGCTTTGCTGCAGTTAATAATGCGTCCACTGACAGTGGCAAAGCATTCTAGAGCTGATCAGTTGGTCTTCTGTAAGCAATTCATTAAGGATATACTGTCCACTCCTTATACGGATCCTGTACGTTATTTTGTGCTACCCTGCCTGGCCGAGTCGCCGGAATTCCCCTTTGATTTGATCATGCGCTCCCTCCTGTGTTTAATGGAGGGCACCATTAGCTTACACAATGCTCCGGAGACAAATCGACACAGCTTCATTTACTCTGGTGGAGCCGCCGAGTCTGCAGCCGGTGCCAAATCCAGAGAAGTGTTATTTAGCTCATTTTTACTCAACTCGCTCTTAATATTGGATCGGAGGCAATTGGTTGGCCTTCAGCAGAACTCTTTATTGATGGTCTACGTACGCATCATAGCCGAAATGATGCCCAATATATTACAGCTACCCAAGTCCACGTTACGTACTCATGCGGCGGTACCGCATCGTCATGTGGACACGGATGACGAGTCTGAGGAAGAGTCTGACGAGGAGGAGGAACAGCCGGCCACTGCTCGTGGTTTGGACTATGATATGGAGCAATCATGTCGTCCGAGCTTTGAATTGAGTGTCCAGGAACGGGACTGTCTGCTGGAGTCGATAGCCATATTAAATGAGACGCAGAGAGTGGATTTTATAGTTCAACAATTGGAGCCGCATATAGAGCATGGTCAGTTGATTTATGCCCTGTGCGAGATTTGCCATAATCTCATGATCTACAACAAGCATGCGGTGTTTGAGTACAAGTGAGTAGGGGCGAATGGACAACTGCTATGGCCAGAGTATAAAGATCCTGTTTCCCATTTCAGATTGTTGTACACACTGGCCTTTACGCCCAAATTTATACGCGCCGTTTGGTTCAAATTGGCGGCGGAATCCACACAGTTGGGCTTCTCCGCTCCCCTCACGCTGATTTCCAAAGGTGTTGTGCGTGAGTACCCAAGTGAACAAGCTCCTGTTTTCATTTAGCTTCTAAATTTTGTGTCTCTTCTCCCTTTAGCCAAGCCCCAGGGCGTAGATCGTACCATACCCCTGTTAGCCACCTTTTGTATGCTCTTTGGACGCCTTTTGCCCACGCTGCATGATGTGGAATTTGTGGAGAATAAACTTATGATAAGCACACCAGCTGCCGCTATACAACATAAACGTCTCATGCCCTTTTCCATAGCGGAAATTGTGCAAATGTCCAAGACCCTCAAGGACATCAGTTTGGGTCTGGTCGAATTGGCCTTTCCCGAGACACGCTCGAATTTGGCCAATTATCGCAGCGTTTTGGGTCACACCGATGCCGATGACAAGAAGCTGCGCCATCAGAAACAAATCTGGGCGAATTTACTCAATGTGGTGGTCTTTGTATTGAATCAGATACATACAAGAGATTTACGTTTGGGCTTCTGTCCGGAATCCCACTGGACAGTGAGTCGTTTGGATTTGCCCCTGGATCGACCCACCGATCTGCCTTTGACCCACAGCAGTCGATTACGTGGTATACGTCCATTTCAGCCCATACGTGATTTTACGCGTGAGGACTTTGAAAATGGTCCGCCCATGTCGACCAAACAAATACGTTCTATAACCATTTTACGCGAAATTCCATTTGTGGTGGCTTTCAATAAGCGTGTCAGCATACTACAGGGACTCGTGGCAGCCAATAAGATGCGTGTTCAGGGACATTTGCAGGCCTTTCTGCAGGGTCCATCAATTATGATTACCGTAAGACGAACACATCTGTACGAGGATGCCTATGATAAGTTGAGGCCGGAGAATGGTGAGTTGCTAATCTGGTAATCATACATATAAATCTATAACAACTTAGGAATATGATCTTCCTTGGGGACTATTTTGGGCCGACTTCTTTATATAGGGATGTAAAGAATGAGACATCTATAAAACACACAGTCATTTCACCCATCACAACAATTCAACAATTCGTCAATACAACACAAACAAATTTAACACAACAATTTCAACACACGTCAATATTTAACTAAGTCATTTAATTTCACACAACACAATGTCAACACGCGTCTATACAAATATATATATCACTTAGTCATTTCACCCAAACGAGATATTGACCCGAAGAAGCGGAAGAAATTCTGAAAGTTGTTAACGATATTCATCTCCTGCATATTTTGTTAACACAAAAATACATCGGGTTCGACTGGCTTTCCTACTTGTACGATTAATAATATAATTTTAGTTAAAATTGTTGTCTTCTATTTTCTAGTGTTAAAATTGTACTGTGTTAAAATTTGGAAATGCTTTGTGATGAAACAGATTATGTTGAAATCAGGGATGCAATCCCCTTTAAAAACCCGTCGAGGTTCACTCCGGGGTTCGAACCCGCAAATCTTTTTGGGTTCGGGTTCACGGAGCGGATTTAGAAGGTCAGCAAACCTAGGTTTGGGTTCGATCCGGGGCTCAGAAATAAATAAATAAAATTCGAGCTTCGTTTTTGTAATTTATTAATAAATCAATTTTAACTGACTAAAAAAATTCGACAGATAATTGTGGCGCAGATGCGACTTTTTTAGTTCTTTACAATGATAGTTTACCCAAATCTCTTCGACACGAATGCTTTATTTTCTAGCTTCTAAGCTAAATATTCCATTTCACCTTTATTAGAATATGAATTTGGTGAAGAATTATTGATGTTTTTTTAATTAATTAAGTTTCTAGAATACTTTTGAATTGTAAAAATATGTAAGAATTGGTATTCAAAGTAAAGTATAAGAACGTTTTTCTAAGAACTTTCTGAATTAGTTCGAACAATCAAAACTTAAAACACCAATTCAAAAACCTTTATGTTTGCAATTACGTATTTTTTATCGCAAAATAGCAAAATTTACATTTATAGCACATAGAACAAGTAAGATCGTTGCAGTCGAGTTGCCCGACTTCATAATACAGATCTCTGACATGGTGAGAGATAGAGATTTGACTTGTGTGGGACAAATAGTTCCTGTAGTTGCCGGCAGACAAATTTTTATGTCACAGGTTGCCACGCCCCCTTCCGCCCCCGCAATTTTGAAAAAACCTCATATCTCCCACAGTTTTACAGATAGATGGTTTGTACCTTTTAGAGATATTTTGTAATCATGATTATTTATCGATTCGCCAAAGGAACTATGAAGATCGGATGAACGATAGCGGAGTTATACGGAAAAAAACGTTGAGGGGTAGCACCGCTTCAACGTTGATGGGCAGCACTGGGCTCACTTTTTGACACCTTTATCACTTTGTGTGGCTTCTATATAAAATTTATCAGATAAATGCAAGCTCTGGGGTATACAGAACTTGTTATAGTAGGACTTCACCGACTTTCTAACTCGATTTTTGGGAAAATGTAACATAAATATTTGAAGTCGATTTGCGCGGACCAGGAATTCATTTTAGACCCATGGTTTCTTGGTGAAATTTTCTTAGAATTGACCGTAGATTTCGTTTTTGCTATAAGCTTTGGTCGAAAAAAATCGACCCCCCCTAATGTCCATATTTCATGCCAACTTCTTACGTCAGAAGGCATGAGAAAATCTGAAGGTTCCGTTTCGTTTGTCTTAAGAAACGCCGTGAAACTCAGGGGTTGTTGTTGTAACCGTTAATCGTTTGGGTGACGTCACGCAACAGCCTTCGGGTTCCGCGTTTCTCCTTACGAACTTAGTATTTCAGATGCACTGACTTTGTATATCGTAGGGAGGAAGACCTTACGAATTCATGTTTTTTGCATGCCTTTGAGTGAAATGTCACCCCCATAAGTAACTTAACTACATTTGAGTTTATTTGCAATTTTTATTAACCAATAATATAATATACAAACCAACAACTATTTTTGTTTATTTCTATTATTATTATTGATGTTCGCCATGATTGCTTTGGTTTCTAATGGTAGGGATGATTGTTACTGAATTGGACTTTAAAAGTGTTGTTGCTTATCGTTTCTGCAGGAATGACCTGTTTTAAGTAATAAAGTTGATTAATAATGACAAATTAATGATAATTATAATACTTTAGTGCTATTGAGTGAGATGTAACACCAACAATATATTGCGCATTTATAATTGAAAAAATTTTTATATATTCTCTGGGAACACGTCTTTTTTCTGCACAAGCCGAAATCTCACTGACAAGAATTTTTTCGCTTTTCTCTCTCTCGTTTGGTTAACGCAAACTCCCTCTCGTTTGGTCAACGTAACGTAATTTTGCAAATCTGAAACAAACTTGATCTGCGTACGGCCTATTCCTATGTACATGCAAAAATTTGTATCTCAGACGGACGGAAGGACGGACATGGCTAAATCGACTCTGCTGTTGATGCTGATCAAGAATATATATACTTTATAGGGTCGGAAATGATTCCTTCTACCTAAAAAAAAAAAAAAAAAAAAAAAAAAAAATAAAAAAAAATTTAAAAAAATAAAAAGAAAAAAAAAGGATAATCGGCCTTGTTTTCAATTCCACGAAATTTTTTCGAATGTGAAATTTATTCCTATTTTCGTAAAAGTAAAACGAAAGACTTTATCGTATTCAAGCTAGTCTCCTTTTGGTAAAATTAATAGTATATTGCAAATTTGGAATTTTAAAATTTAAGCTGCCCTCGAAATGAAAATAAATCATAATTCTTTGGTAAATTTAAAATCTTTGTTTATCCTATAATACTACAGACGGAATTTTATTTTTATAAATAATACATTTTTCAAACACTTTCGATTTCTTAGACGCTAACAAAAGCGAGAAATAAATTGTAAATATTTCGTATTTAAATTTCCGACCAGTTCGATTGGCATACCTCAATCAATATAGTCGTCGGTTAAAGGGTCGTCAGTTCATTAAAAAGTGATAATTTTTCAACTATTTTCCCGCTCTGGTTCAGGTTCAGGTTCGGGCGTAAAATATTTTTCTGCTCCGGTTCAGGTTCGGTTCGGATATTCTAAGAATACTGGAGTCTCCGACTCCGAACCGGTTTGCAGCCCCGGTTGAAATCAGGGAATCAAACCGAATCGTATTTCGGTCCCGGTTCTGGTACGTACCGAAAGTTATGTTTCGGTAAAAGGTTTTGTTTCTGATATAATTTCGGTATTCGGTTTCGTACTGGTACTTAAGCTCCATTTACACGACCTGATCGCTCTGATGAGTTTTCGTCAGACGAACACTGTAACTCGATAAATGCCACTCAGATGAGTGCTCAGGCCAAATAGAACCGGTTCTATTTCGTCTGATAGCTCATCTGAGTAGCTTTATGTCTACTCAGACGCCTTTTTACTCGGTCAGACAGCAAGTCAGACGAAAACTCAGATGAGTGATCAGGTCGTGTAAATGGAGCTTTAGATATTTATTTCGTTCGTTTGGACCATTAAAATATAACGAAAAATGCATTGTTGTTTGTGCGTTTATTCAAATTTTAGCGATGACATAATAATTACACTGCAAAAAACAAGCGTTCTACGCTTACTTGACCTTCTCAAAGGCAAATGTGGAAACTTTGTCTAGTTTTTATCCTCGTTGTTTTGTTTATTTATCAAGATAAATTATGATGTTTGATACCTTTCAATTTTTTTATCTCCTAAAACTGGACCCGAACCTCTCCTTCCTCTTTTTTCCTCTCCTTCTTTTTGAAAAAAGTTCGGTTCAAAGAATATTTTTATTTGAATTTTTTTAGAGCTTCTAAGATACTGAAAAAAATTTTCGTTGAAAAATTATTATATACAGCCATGCTCCCATTTTCACTTTCGCAAACTTTTGCGATTTCAAACCGGTTTTTGGACAAATTTTAAACTCAAAATCGCAAAATTTTTACGAAAGCGAAAATGGGAGCAAGGCTGATAGCGCTGAATGGCAGCATTATCATTTCAAAATTATATCCAAACTGCATATCAGAAGGTGCGGCACTTTCTTTATTTTAAAGTCCAAGCCCATTTGTAAGCCCTGGAAATGAATAATTACTATAATGAATGAGGTCCATTCCAATATTGATAAACTTTTTCAATAGCTGCGCTAGCTGAAAGCTTCCTTCCTTCCTTTGTTTAATTTTTTTTATTAAAAATATCTTAACGATGTCAGAATTCATGAAGCAAGCTTCTAACCTTAGGTTTGACAACACTTTTCCAGGGATTTGAACCCCCGGACCGAACCTTCTTCAGAGCTTTTTGTTCAAAGATTATCATGACATTATAATGAAGATCTGAGAATATACATTTTTAAACAGACTGGCTTCGCATTTTTCTATATCACAATACAAAAGATATTCCAAGCCAGAATCCTTTTTCGAATGCATATGATCTAACCAAATTACTTAAAAGTCCCCCCAAAAATAAGTGCAAGCTTTGAAGTCTAGTTGTTGCTTAGAATCGAAACTGTGCCGGTACAATGTTTAGGTTCTTTTCGGTCTTTTCGGGCACCGAGAATATCGGTTGTGGTTCCGAGTTTTAATCGGTTCTTTTCGTTATACGGATCCGGTTTTCGTACAGGTTTGATTCCCTGGTTGAAATTGGAAATGTGTTGAAAAATCTTGTGTTATATTTGTTCTGTTTTGAATTTGTTTTGTGTTGAATTCACGTGTTGAAATTGTGTTGTTTTGAATAGACATGGAACCATATAAAATACGCCAAACATTTCTGAATTTAACCGAATAAGAACTAGATCTTTTCGGCACTAACTACGGCTGTGGCTATCTGACATATAAGGGTCTTTGAGCTTACCTTCTTAAGCAAAGTTCTAAGGAAAATCTGCGATTTATAGGTTAAGCAGCAAATAATTGACCCTGCCACAGTACTTCTAATTGGGTCACCATTTCCATTCCCATTCAGCCAAACAGTCAGGAGGTAATGTAATTGACTTACCTCGATGTTTTGCTCAGCCCATGGAGCCTGTCTTAGAGTTTTATAGTCTTCTCGAATCATGCCTTACTCTCGCCAAGTCCACATTGTGACCAATTGTAACACAGGAACTATTCTTATTTCCTAGCATAGGCACCTCTAATCAAAACTCCAGCACTTAACCACAATCTTTTCTCTTTCAGAGCCTGATTTGCGTTTAAAGTTCCGCATACAGTTTGTGTCCTCTTTGGGGCTGGATGAGGCGGGCATTGATGGTGGTGGCGTTTTTCGTGAATTTCTCTCTGAGCTGATTAAAACTGCTTTTGATCCCAATCGTGGTTTCTTTATGTAAGTACATTCTACACGTACATGTTTCCTAATCATTCAACTGATGATTTACTCTTCTTAGGGTCACCACGGATAACAAACTATATCCAAATCCAAATGTCTCCGATTTATTTGCCGACTTTGAGAAGCATTATTATTTCATTGGTCGCATCTTAGGCAAGGCTATCTATGAGAATCTATTGGTTGAACTGCCACTGGCTGAATTCTTTCTCACCAAATTGGCTGGCAAATATTCAGATGTGGACATCCATCAGTTGGCCTCTCTGGATCCTGAGCTATATCGCAATCTCTTGTATTTGAAGGACTACACCGGAGATGTGAGTGAATTGAACTTGGATTTCACTGTGGCCAGCAGTTCACTGGGCCAGACACAGATAGTGGAGCTGAAGCCGTTGGGCCAGAGCACACCGGTGACCAATTCGAATCGCATTGAATATTTGCAACTGATTGCCGACTACAAGCTCAATGTACAGATACGTCGTCACTGCATTGCCTTCCGCAAGGGGTTGTCCAACGTCTTGCCCATCGAATGGTTATACATGTTTAGCAACAAGGAGCTGCAAATACTCATTTCGGGTGCCGAAATACCCATTGATCTGGATGATCTCAAGCGGCATTGCAAATATGGTGGCGAGTATACGCCCGAGCATCCATCCATAGTTGCCTTTTGGGCGGCGGTGGAGGGCTTTGATGATTTGCAACGCAGGCAGTTGCTCAAATTTGTCACCAGCTGTTCCAGGCCCCCGCTGTTGGGCTTTAAGGTAAGCTCTGCGAATTGCTACCAAACTACAAAGGTTTTTTTTTACATGAACTCTTCCTTTTTACTTAGGACCTAGATCCGCCCTTTTTCATACAAAATGCCGGCGATATGGAACGTCTACCCACGGCCAGCACCTGCACTAATCTGTTGAAGCTGCCACCCTTTAAAAGCATCGAACAAATGCGCGAAAAGTTGCTCTATGCAATACAGTCTGGTGTGGGCTTTGAATTGAGCTAAGCCGACTGAACCACTACACACACACACACACACACACACACACATACACATACACACATATCTACATCTATGGCCAGAGGAGCAACTATTCCAGTTCATTTCTATTTGTATATTAATAATTCCCTAATGTAAAGCTTAATGAGGTCTGTATCATTTGTTTCTCCAAGTTTTCCTTTCCCTTTCCTAGTTTTGTTTTTAAGTAAATTACTTTTGAGTTTATTGTATTAAAAAAAATTTATAATTGTAAAACCAAACAGTTTTTGAATATATCATCAATATAAAAGCAGAGAATTTCATCGATAATGGGACTCTGGAAGAAGAGAATCCTCACCTCCAAAACAAATTATGTTCGATTGGCCTGGAATACAGAAAAATGTAGGCGAATTTATTTCCTTATCCTATATAATATAATAGGATAACATTCTTACATCTTCCCCTAAAGCTGGGTTTACACTTGACTGATATCTCATACGAGAAGCTAACGAATGTTCTGAATATATGAGAAGTAGCCAATTGGAGATTCTCATTTGAGTTTTTTAAAGAAAATTTTTTAAACATATCATGTGAGATGTCAGACAAGTGTGAATACAGCTTTAGCCTTGTAAATTTTTCCTCTGCTGCTTTATTCTTCTCACGCTCAATATGATTATGGCCAGGCACCTGATACAGGTAAATGCGACTGTTTTTCAGTTCTTTCACCAGATGCTGCAAATGCGGCTGGATGGGTGGTGGATGGGTGGATTGGCCTGGGCTTAACTTAGTTGATTCAGCTTCGGTGAGCGATGTTTCCTGTGCCGTTGGATTGTTGAAAATGTAAGTGATCTACCACAGCAATCCACTTGCCGCTGTTGATGAGCTGGTCAAGTGAAATGCCCGCCGGTGTGGTCTCCCATATGCGTGGAGAGATGTTGTATAATGAAAGGCAGAACTTAAATCCCAAATCGTTTAAATTTTACGAGACTGACCGGAAACTCCACTCAAGTGTGTGTGCATGTGTGTTCGGGCTGTTATTTCCGTTTCATTGCGACACAAAAGCAGACGGAAGTGCACCAACACACACCCACATGATGCCCAAAGGTCCCCGAGCCAAAGGAAAGCCGAGTTGAGGTTTAGTGCTGACCTTTGATGGCTGCCCCGGGAGTTGGATTTGTTTTTTATTATTTGTTTTGAAATTAGCTGCTTATTTGTTGGGCTTTTGGATTTGAGAGGAAAATTGCTAAATCTCTTAAATTGATGAGATTGAAGAAAGTAATGGTGGGTTGAGGACGGAATTGCAAAGCGGCAACTGTTCCCCATAAAGTAAGCACAAAGGGTATAAATAAAGCAGGCGAAATTGAATAATTTTGAGTAGGATTAAGCAAGTATAAGTTATTTAAGGAACTTTATTCAAATTTATAAAATAAGGCTAAAAAAATTATAGCACCACTTTTCGAAAATGGATTTAAAATTTTAAAAAATACTAAATCTGTACTAAATCTATCAGTATCATTTAATATTTAGTACAGTCCTATATTGGCTATAACAGCTGCGCTCCGGCTTGGCACGGAATCAAATAAGTCCTGGCATCGTATTAGGGGAAATTGGGACTCTGTAATTTCTTCCTAAAGTGATCCAATAGTGGTTGGCTTGGAAGCAGCAACTGCCTTCTTCGTGTCGGACCACGAATTTTCGATGGAATTCAGGTCAGGCGACTGAGCATTTTAAGTTGTATTAACATAGTAACTTTTCTGATTTCTCTTTTATAAAAATATCAATAATCGCAAAAATCAGCATACAAAATATCATATCGGAAAACCCTTATCGTCTAACAAAATAACCGATAAGTTGACAACTAGGGTTGTTGAAAATATGATCGATATATCGAAATATCATCCAAACCTCTACTTGCCAATTTGGATATGTAAAAACATTACAATTTATGATCGTGTCTTTGTCAGAATTGATTGAAGAAAAGTATTAATATTTGTAAGGATAAAGTGAAACAGGATTTTTAGCAAATCTTTAGTTTTGTATTCACCTGCGATGCCATTACCATTTCAATTTGTGAGAGTTAAAAATAAAATAAAAAATTTGTAACTTTTGTTAATTTAATAAATATTTATTAAGTCCATATTTTTTAAGTGCAGTCAGATTAAAGTTCTTATTACGCTTCAAATGAAAGCAGCAATTACCTCAAAAGACTTGTTCATAGTTGAGATCCGGGTTTTTGTTTAAAAATATAGAAACTATCGATAAAATCGATGTTTTTTACACCAAAATATTTATATCGAAATGATATCGCCAAAAATATCGATATAGATATTTTTAAAATATTCGACAACCCTATTGACAACCGTAGTTGATAGCTTTCATAATCGGATCAATGGCTGTAGATAGACATTTCACATTGTTTGGTAAACTTAATGCGTCCTCATCCACCAAAATAATGACGAGAAGCTTTCCATTTTAAGGGGGTATTCTCCATGTGCAAAATTTGTTTTAGATTTTTTTTAAATTTTTTAAAGCTTTGATATTTGAGAACATAGCCCCAAAAAGATTTTTTGAAATTCGAAATACTTCAAAAGATATAGCTTTTTTAGTAGAACAATGTTTTCGCTAAAACGAGAATTTTTTGAGTAAATAAATTTCCAGTCAGATCGATATCGATCAATAATCGATAATTATCGAAGGCAACTTCCGACTAAACCGCTCAGAAGCTAGAGCTGCGGCCGCATCTAAAGAAGGCAGAATGGCACTCAGAGCAAAGAGAGCTGTTGCTGAAAACAGCTTTTTTGAAGATGAGGAAGGTCCGCTGTATTCAGCTGGCATCGCCGACTAATATCTGTAAGTACTTAATATTTGTAAAATTTTTGGATACTTTTAAAGCAACTTTTTCGGACTGCCAAGCCACTTTTCTCCAGTTCTACTAAACCGATTTTGATAAAGTAATTTAGCATCAGTTTTAAATCAGGGATAACCATGCGTATAGCCTTCAAGCATGCAACTTCATATGTTTTTTCTCTTCTTCTTCGCTTCCATGCCTCTTAAAAATTCGAAAGCAACCATACAGATGTGTTTGCGTCGTCCTTCAATGTAGATTTTGTTGTGGGGGGACGAATGATTTCGTTTGTAGCAGACAGCCACGAGCAGAAGGCAATAATAAGTTTTCTCTTTCTGTTTCTTAAGGTTGTTGTTGCTTGGGAAATATTTTGTTCATTAGTATTGGTGTCTACGCGGCCGTAAGCTGGATATTTCCTAAATTAAAGGAAACTTACCAAAGACGCAGAATTGTCACCATTCTAGAACTGCATTTTTTGATTTTTTATGTTTTTTTCCCCAAAAATCGAACTTGAAACTTTAAACGCGTTTATCAGAATTGTCACCATTCTGCTATGAACCTTAATCATAAATTTAAAAAAATTAAAAAAAAAAAAGCCCAAAAATCGAATTTTCATTTTTTAATGGCCGCCATTTTGTCAAAATAAATCACTTTTAATTTCAGACATTCCGGAGACCTCGAATCATGGCCGCCAGCACCATAACTTTTTGTTCGGACCCCTTTTTTGACGGCCGATAACTTTTGGAACAGCCCTCGCATCGAAGCAGTAAAAATTTTTTTCTTTAAGGCCTATTCTCAGATGACATAAATATTATTTTCGTCACAATGCTTCATATGAATAGAATCACTTTTGAACAACTTAGTAAGCTGAATGCTTTGATAAACTGTCTTAATTATACAAGGCACTCGGGGGTGCCACAGAAATCTCTAGAGATTTTGCCGACGGTTGGTTTGTAAATCGCTCAAACAATTCGTTCGTGCCACAGAACTTATGGGGTTTTCATTTTCTAATTAGAAAATCTAGTTAGAACACCAGATGATCCAATTGATGTTCCATCTCCAAAAACAGGGCTGAATCTCACGCAAAAAAATGTCCCTTTTTTTAGTTGTGGGTTAATTTAATGATTAACTGAAATTTTTTGATTATGTTATATGTTTTATGACGCATTTTTAGATAATAATTCAAATTTAAGTCATATTCTCCATAAATATAATGCAAATACTCAAATTTTATAATGCAAAATTTAAAAATTTGTTGGCGCCAAACATGAGGTATAAGTTTCCATCCCTCAATCCGCTAGCTGTCATGTAGAGGGCGACACACCGTCAGAGGGAGCTAGGGTGAAAAGAGCTTTTCAAAATCTCCTAACAAAACATGAGAGGTTTGAAACCAACCAAAAGATATTTCTGTGGCACCTAAAAATTGGAATTCGGTTGGAATTTGGTTGGAAGAGGTTGTGGCACCCCCGACTGTGACGAAAATAAAATTTATGTCATCTGAGAATAGGCCTTTACTCTAATCTGTTTGTAACATACTAAAAAAACAGAATTGGAAAAACTCTTTCAAATAAGATTTTTTTAAAAAAAGGTCCAAAAAACAGCCTTGACATGGAGAATACCCCCTTAAGCGATTTGCAGAATTTCCAAGAAAAGGATTTCATGTGTTATGAATGGCTCGCACCATAACCAAGGAACCGGTTCTCGAAGTGATTAGATTGTGTAATTACAGAGGACTTGCAGCCTTGTTTTTAAGACCTTTACCAAATCGTTCTGGATTATGGCCCTAATGAGCAGCTCTCCGTTCATTAATGTTTAACTTCAAAAATAAATCGGCGAAATATGAAAAAACCTGTCGGAGCAGGGAACTTGAACTGTTTTCGACTTTAATTTGAAATGACAACAATGCAACGCATCGTCCTGCGGTGACATACACAAGTATTCCTTTTTTCCCCTTGCACGACTTCTGTTCTGTGTGTTTTTATGCATTGTTTTGTTTTGATGTTTATTTGATTTTCCATTGCCTGGTCCATTGCATTTTCTTGCTGGTTTTTTGTTTTTACTGCGTGCTTGCAACTTGTGGCAAATACTTGCAATTTTTTTTGCTCCGCCGCCAGCTTGTTTGTGTTGCTCGAATCTTGACTCGTCCGTCGCATTGCAGTTTTCAGTTGCCCAAAGTGTGTTGAACTTTATGCTGGCCAAGTGGGGGGTTCTGTGTGTGTGTGTGTGAGGGAGGGAGTCTAGCTAAATATGCACAAATATTTATTTGGATGTCTATCCCAAGCACAAGTAAATATGTTTGGCAGTTGTCGCAAGTATCGCATCGCAAGCTCCATTTGCTTTTTATTTACTTAACAATTTTTGCTGGCCTAAAGGAACTCCAGCTCTGGCTGTCTATTTGGTTCGCGTGATTGTTGACTTTTCTCGAAGGGAGTTATGATATTTTTCCTTTTTTGAAAGATATGACACGCAGTTGCACTCAGTGGATACTGGCGTCAAGTGGTGGCCAGTAGCTGCCAGAAAGTTGAGTTGAAAAGGATTTTTAAAGAAAAGTTTACAGGAAATTGCAGAGAAAAGCTTTGGCAAAGGCTTGTACAAATCAAAAACTAATTTTAATAATTATTTTACTTCGCCTTGTAATTTTTCACTCAATATAAAACAGATGCAAGTTCTCTTGTGTAAGACCAGCAACGCTTTAACCTTTTCCCTAACAACTACTTCACGTTTTTGTTGTTCCGGTCAAAGCCAATTGGCTTATGCTCTTACCCTAATAACTAACAAGCGCTTGGCGCCACTCTGTTCCCCCACATCCCATCCTGCTTTAAGCCTTTTGAGCACGCGTTCCAAACACCGTGCCACAGATAAGCCATAAAGTTTTTGTATTCTTTTTTCCTTTTCGTGTTCCGTACACGAGCGCGATTTATTTCCCATATTTCAGGGCAAAACAAAATTTAAATGTACCGTGTGCGAGAAACAAAAAGTGTTTAAGGCAATGTGGCGTATACGTAATGCGTGTCTGTGTGTGTGTGTTGCCATTCTTTAGTTATGGAGGCGGGTCGAGGGTAGATTGAAGAGGCCAGGCAAAAGTTTAGCGCACCTCTTGGTGCATATTACAGAGGAATAAAGTAGCATATAAATTTGGCAAAGAATGGATGCAATGGTTGTCTAAAAGATACTCTTCCTCTCAAAATGTTTGGAAGATTATATGTAGCAATATGCCCCCAGGATGCGGAACTTTAGATCTATGTACGAGCGTCTTTCAAAATATAAAAGAGTTCGTTCTAGAGTGTCGTTGAATTTTATTCTTGAAACCGTTTTTGTAGGCGAGAGGAGGGAGAATACCTAACTAATTGAAGACAAGAAGCATAGTTGGAGAATCGGTATCAAAAGTAGAGATTAAAACCGTAACCGAAACCTTAACCTTTAACAGCTAAAAACCAAAAAAAAATTATTCTTAAAACCGTAACCCTGTAAATTTTATCAGTACCGAAACAGAAATAAATATATGGGATATATTCGGTTTTTCCTCTATTAGTAAATATTTTGATGTACTTAAATTTATTTGATGAAAAAATTCAAGGAAAGTTGAAGAAGGTAAAGATTTTAGTTAGCTGCTTTGTCTCTTTCTTGTTTCTTATCTTAACTTGTATTTACTATGCCAATTTGTTTGTATGAAAACGTAGGTATTCACACATATTGTTGATGTTTGCGCGATCGCTTTTTTCAAGTTGCCTTCTTTCTCTGAATGTGAATGAAAAAGAAAGCCTTAAACATGCTTCGAGCTCTAACAAGCTTAAGAGAATAATGTTTCTTGCACTTTCTTTTTTTTGTTATACTGGCACTTAGCAATTGGTTCTTTTACTGAAAAAATTAGATTCCAAATGGAACTAATTTTGTCTGCACTTCAACTGTAACCGTAATCGAAACCCGGAAACCAAAAAGGCTAATACCCGAACCGTTACCCACTTGCCAACCGTAATATAACCGTAACCGGAAGAAAGCGTTGACTAAATTAGTAATCGTAACCCGAACCGTTACTCGTTTCGGTTTAAGTCTCTGATCAAAAGTAATTCTTGGATCAATAAATTGGCTCTTGAATGTAGAAATTTTATACTTGACATCAAACTAGGGTTGTCGAAAATATGATCGATATATCGAAATATCGATATTTTTGTCCAAAATGACGAATATCATTATCGCATATTTTACTGAGGCGATATAACGGATATGGAATATTTTTTGGTGATATTTTTGTTATAGCGATCGGTCGCACTGTTGCGAATAACTGTTTCTTGTGCTCTGGACATTTAAGGCAAAATGTTTAAAAGTTATTTAATTAAAGTTGATGCACAAAAATCGCAGTGCAAGCTGTGCAATAAAGTTTTAGGAACCAGTGGAAACTCAAAGAAATATAAAAGCGCACTTAAAAGCAAAGCATGGAGATGCTTGGCTGAAATGGAGCTCATCAACGGTAAATCCAAGTATAAATGATTTTGAATTCTGGGAATTTGGGTCCTGTCTGTGTCAAATTGGCTGCTTTTTATGCATTTTTACATATTGTGCATATTTATATCGTGATGCACATTATACCTATGTTTGTAAGGAAGGTTTAAAGTAAATCAATTACAATTATGTTTACACGAAAAATCTAACGAAGCAGACATTAGTAGTGGATGCGAAAAGGAATTTGGGAGCCTTTTAATGTAAATATGGAAACTAAGTAATATTTTTTAGGCGCAGTCAAATTATAGTTCTTATAACGCGTCAAATGACGCCTCAATTACCTCAAAAGACCTCTTCATAGTTAAGATCCGGGTTTTTATTGAAAAATATCGAAAATATAGATAATATCGATGTTTTTGACACCTAAATATTTATATCGAAATGATACTTTTTCAATATCGCCAAAAATATCGATATAGATATTTTTGAAATTTTCGACAACCCTACATCAAACATTCTTAATTGCAACTGAATATAGCATTATCTTCTCTGTCTCATCATAAACCTAGAGAGTATTAAAATTATATTTTGGGTATTAATTTCATACTTAGAATATTAATTTGATACGCAAAAGTTTTATTTTGAAACTACAAAATTTTCAACGTCAACGAGTTCGAAGGCTTATGCATTTTCGTAAAACGAAGCATGGCAAATGTCGTGTCCAGATATTTTAGAACTAATCATTCCATGTTTAGTGTGTCCTCATACGTTACAGATGGCCTGGCATAACCCATAAGCCCCTTTCCATTAGTTTGCCCTGACTTTTTCAAACAGAAGGCAAGAGAGCCAGAGAAACGGCTCGTTTACGCATTTAAATTCAAATAACTTTTATTACCAAAAACTAAAGCCCGGCCAAACGTGTTTGTCTGTTTGTGGGTGGTGGTGGGATAGTGGATGGGGTTGGTTGGTTGGTCTCTGGCACTCCTGAGTGCAATAAAAACTTTTGCATACAAGCCAAAAAAATAAAAAAGGACTTTTCAGTAGGACCCTCTCGACCGCCCGCTTTGCTGGCTAAATTATGGCCCGGGCATATTCAAATCGTACTCACACGATCCAGGGGATAGTCACTGAAGCCCACGTAGAGCGAGGTGAACAGAGTGCACAGGACATACATAGGTGGGCAAGCTGGCGCTACAGAAGAATTAACCAACCACTTGGGCTTAGGCAGAAGCGTGAAGGATTGACTTGTAGCAACAAAAGTAACTAAGAAGTTATTAAAGCCACAAGTGCTTCAGAAATTCCACTGGTTCCATTAGCGCCACATTCGCAAATCACCAATTGTACATCTACCTGACCAGTGAACCATTTAATACACATAGTCCACAATGGACGGCAGATCGTAAACGCCAATTTCATGCCAACTGAAATGCCAAAAAGCCGCCAGATTTGTCTGCAATGTGCAATGCTGGCGCGTATGTGTGGTACAAGCGAGCAGCCATCAAAGCAGCAGGAAAGCCAAGTTTGTTAGGAAAACACCTGCCTACCCAGTTAGCCCATGCATCAAAACAAGGGGGGCAGTGTCCGATAGCTTTGATTACGTGGCACGGGCTTACGGTCCATGGTTAACCATCTTTAGACACTTGACACTCGACCAAGGCAAAGATCTGTGACTGACTGATCAGCCACAGGAGATGATAAACAAACGAAAATCTCAACGCGATGACGTTGCAATGACATTCGAGGGTTGACTTTAAATGGCAGTCGATTTCATTTTTTATTGACTGGCTCACGCTGCGTATACGCAATGCAAAGAGAGGGAGAGAAAGAGAGAGAGCGAGCAAGGAACGCAGGAAGCTATAAATAAACACATTTTAAGCTTTGTTTACCCACAGGCTGAAAATGGTCAGAACGTCCATCTATTAATGGGGGGCGGTGGTGGGCCTGGTTTTTATTTTTAAATTTTTATATTTTTGGGAAATAACAACACAAACTATTGTAGGTTTTTTCTCACCCTTATTTCATTTGAGGTGATACGCATTTTGTTGTGCAGTTTGTGTGAATAAATTTGGCAAAAGATTCAAGAAAGGAAAGAGGTAAAATAGAAAGGAAGCGCGTGTCCGTACTTAACCATTTTATTTAATAAGTCAAAATGCATTTTCAATGACGTTCTTAGAATTCCGCAGAGGTTTTTCCAAGCATTTTCATAAGTGAAAAGTGCTGAAAATAAGCTCCATTTAGCTTGATACATAAAATGCAGGGTCTTTTTATTTCTGAAAAAAATTTGACAAGGTTCTCAAAATTGGCGCGAGTTTAAGTAAAGACCTCTTTATTCCTTCCAAAACTCTTTTAAAATTCTGAATTTACCCCCATTTTTCTTTTAAAGGATATTTAAAAGAATCTCCCATATGTAAGATCACCTTTTACCTTTGATTTTGTTTTGTTTTAATATCCCAATTTAGTTTATTTAATTGTTTGTTAATTTTTAGAGCATTTCACAGACTTCTATCTTTCTGTCTTTTCTGCATTTTATTGCCTGAAATTTATGCGAATACCGGACGCCGTGTTGATGT
The DNA here is from genome assembly GCA_018904275.1 of Lordiphosa clarofinis. NCBI lineage: Eukaryota > Metazoa > Arthropoda > Insecta > Diptera > Drosophilidae > Lordiphosa > Lordiphosa clarofinis. Next base: position 853,981 of record JAEIGQ010000115.1, on the reverse strand, counting down.
GTTAATTGCCTGAGCCAAATCAAATGTCTCAACATAAATAACTTCCCGCAGCTGCTGGCCTTGTCTCGCTCTCTCTCTCTCTCTCTCTCTCGCTTGCTCTAAATCTTTAAGCCTCTAATTAGCCATATTAATTTAGTGCAACATTTTTGTTGTGTTGTGGTTTTTCAGCCAAAGTGCACTCTCAATGCGGAGTGGCAATACCACCAAACAGCTGCATTATATATACTCCTATGCATTAATATATAGTATCCGGAATATATGGCAATCTACTTGCTGCATTTGAATGACTGGGTCCAGCGGCACATGTTTAACGGCCTCTGTGATTTACATTTGAAATTGCGTATACGTGTTGAAAATGCAATCGGGCTAATTAAAATGACCGCGATTGTGCGTGTGAAATTATTACATAGCCCAGATGTGACGCTGGCGTGGGAGTAGCTTTAGGGTCCCCCCACACCCGTCGGTGGATTGAATGGCAATGTAGAGTAGTGCGGTCAATGTCAGTCAGCTGGTTTAATTTGGTAAAGGCAGGAATATTTGGTTATGAGACCCCAAGACTTTGACGTCAACAATTAGGTTAGGGTCAGTTGATTTGGAACGGGTATTTCAAATTTAATTGACATCATGGTGAGCTAACAACTACGCCTAATTGTTTCCATGAGAGAGATCGGCCACAGGTCCATTGTACTATGCAGCACAGCAATCAAAATTAAATTAATTGACATTTTGAGATTGGCAAACAGGCAGAAAAAAATTGGCGCTAAATATATCTTCCTAAACTGATGTTTATAATTGAAAATTGTGTAAAAACAATATTAAGCTTTATTTCTTATCAAAGATTTGCATTTGGCTGGCTTGAGGTCGTTGGAGAGTTTCAATTCAATTTAATCAACACAAATCAACAGAGATTAATTACAACAATTCGGTATAGCAATTGGTATGTCCGTACAACGATCGCTGTTTCAATGATAACCACATCTTATTATCAGCGGACTTTTGTATTGCATATTCACATTCAAACGACCTCACAGTTTTCTTTTATAAACCTTGACTTCGCCAAATAACGAATTGGGGATTCCAATTTGCTATGGGACTAAACCACGTTTCAGCCTGGAATTCTGCTATGTTTTTTGAACGTGTTGCTTTTGCTTTCCAATTGCTGTTATTAATTTCTTTTGCCTTTGAGCTCTGCAAGGTGGTGATCCTCCATAGCAGAGTCATTTTATTTCTTTTATTTCTAATCTTTTAGTAGCTGTAAGGCTTTGGAAATTCAGCGGTCATTGACTTAAGTTATGGCACTTCCCCCTAGCTCAGCTTAATAAAAAAGCTAAAAATATAAAAGCCAAATTTAACATTATTTTTTGGAAAAAATTTGTCTTAAAATTACATTTTGAACGTTCTGCCAATAAATAAAGGTACTTTTGGTGTAGTTCAATGCAAAATTAGTTTATTTTTTAATTCAAAAACTCAAAGAAAAATCGGTAAATTTCTTACTTGAATCAAGAACTTACGAAAAAAAGTTTAAATCAGGAACAAGTTCCCAATATCGAGTCCAAGAGATTTAAACGCAATATTCTTAAACATGGCTAGCTTTCTCTGTTTAACTACTTCTCTTCAGTTCCTCTCACCTATTGAAATCCAAATTTAGAACGATCTCCAATTTTCAAAGAAATCAGAATCGGTGATAAAAAGTTGTTAATTTGTTCGTACTAAAAGAATTCATTCTTTTTTGCCACAGGGATAAATACGACCTATGCGCATTGAACCTACTCGTTGTGGTTTTGCGCATAGCTATAGCCCCGCTCATAAGCATTCACACCCACAGCGCATAGCAGTAAATTGAAACCACAATTAATATTATTTGTTGTTGGGAAGAAAGCTCTCCTCTAGACCAGTCCTGGTCTATTGTGCCTCCCTACTGAGTTTACAAACTCAACTAGCAACCCAATGTCCCGTACAAAGGTCAGGATTCCGATATTGCTTGCGAGTCCTTGGAACCTTTGACCGTGAGAGGTGGATTTTGACCTCCAGAGTAGGCGGGCCATGTCCCAAACTCTTTCTTACCGCAGAAGCTCTGTAAGGACCCCGAGGTAGGGGTTTGCGCACTGCTGCGCGTTCCGTACACTCCCGGTCAATCTTCTATATTGGGTTACTTTTCTTCATGCTTGTAGGTCCCTTTCTTGGAGATTCCACCAGAGGCAAGGCTACTTAGCCTCTTGCTTGAGCCCACCGTTTGAGACTACACTATTTTTTACCAGGGTCTTCAGCACGGTCCGAGTAACACCTTAGTCCGGCCCGGGATGAGATGTGTGGGATGGGAAAGGGTATTGTGTAGGAATTGGGTGTGTGTGTAGAGGAGGTGTGTAAAAGCAGGCGGCAACACAAGCGCCTCGTCGCTGCACTGCAGCGTGACACCCGCTGGCATCCGGGACTGCTCATTTGTGGGGTAAACCCACTTACTCGCAGCTGACCTATAAAAGAAGTCCCAACAGCTAGGCCCCCTGAAAACCATCTCAGAAGTTCTTCGGGATTAGGAAAATCGAACGCAACAACAATTATGTATTGTTGACGAATGATTTCGTGTGCATCGTACATCCACGAACACACATACACACTCCCATCATTAGGCAAAAATCGGGTTTCTCTTCCTATTTCTTGTGGCTGTTGTTACTTCAGAAATATTTCTTTCCTTTGTATCAGAGATTAAAACCGAAACGATTTTTGATTTCGGTTGGGATGTCTAACACGGCCAATAGCTAAATTTTGGTTGCGGTTATATCCTGGGAAAAGGACACAGGTTGCTTGTAGGTTTGCCATGCAGTTAAAATAAGCTTTAGGGCAATATAAATGCCTTGACCGAAATCGAAATTGGTTCGGGTTTTTATCTCTGCTTTGTATTGGTGTCTATGCCGCCGTAAGCTGGCTCTGGATCCCTCTGGTAGATGCTAAAATTTCCGTCAAAGTCAAGTAAAAAATTCCGAATTCGAATTATTAGAAAAATGTTGTCTATTCGAACTCTTCGAACGAACTTATTGTTATTATATTTGTCTTTAAATTCCGAATCTTTCTGCTTCCCTCAGACGGCTAACAAATTAATTGCAAACGAATACAAATCCCTTAAATCGTTACATTTCCATTTCCACAGAATTTTCAATTTCCTCTCAACCGTTTTCCTTTCACCATTTGTCAGCAAATCAAACTAAAATCTAACCCCTTTTTTGCGGGTGGGCCAAATCCATTAACTTTTATCATTGTACGCGAATCAGGCTGCAGTTTTGTTTCGTTTGCTTAGCCAAAGACAGTCCCCAGTTTGCAGGCAGCTGCACCCACACCTGGCGGCATAAATCGCGCCATGAGTTTCAACTTTCAACAAAGATGTAAGCCAAGTTAATTGCTTTTTGTTGCCGTGCTACCTTTTTTGCTGCTGCTCGAGCAATGTCAACAATGAAACTAACGGCTGGAGGCGGCGCTCACCCCCTTTTTACCTGGCTGGATTGCTGGCTGGCTGGTTGGTTGGTTGGTTGGTATTTGAGCAGCTCTTCACAAACAACAACTTGGCAACATGGAAGCATTTACTAGAAGCGTTTCGCATGGCCATTTTGTGTTGCCTTGGCAGACAGCTGTTAAGAGAGAGAGATAGAGAAAATCTGTTGAAAATAAGGCAAAGCCTAAGCAGGAATAAAGATGGGAGCGTGACAGAGCGACCACAAAAAGAGATAGTTCCAAAAGCCGATATAAGCTTACAGTTTTTACACCAAAAAAATGGCCTAAAACCCTTGAAAATAAGTTTTAATTTGAGCGATTTGGCTGGTTAGTACTGCAGCTGTGTCCTTTTGTAAGCACAGAAGATAGCGACGCGCCGGACTATGCCTTAAGGTTGCTAACGATCTTAAGTTTTCAGGTCAGGTAAGGGAAAGGCTAGGGGATGCAAAAGCTCCTCTTCTTCGTTTTGATTCTTATGCTCGAACTTTAAAGCTCCTTTTCATTCATTCAATTCACTGCCGACAAATACTCAAGCAGCAGCTGAAATTCTGTCCATTTCGCTGCTCGCATTGCCGACCCCTGATCTGGAATGTCATCTCTAGTCAGTCGACTTTCACTCTCTTCCTTTCTGGACGAACATCCGCGCCATTATTAATGATTAAAAATTTGGCAAGCGGACAACAACGCGCACAACGACAACTCGGAGGACTTTGGCAATTTCTTTGGTCCTCAATCAATTTACCATTTGTGGGGGCCAAGGAGCAAGCAAAAAGTCGCTAGAAATCGAAGTCAGTCAACTGTGAATATTGCAAAATGAGCTTCCGCCTTCGCATACACTTCCGGCAACAATTTCCGTTTCCTCATTACCTTTTTTTTCTTCGCCTTTTACTTTATTTCTGGGAAGGACTGGGTCGGTGGGTCTCTGCTTCATATGACAATTTATTATGCTCGCCGGCTTCGATTTAAATTGCTTGACAATTATTGTTACACAGTGAAGGATGAAAAATTCGCGCTGCTCTGCGAATTTCCGAATTTCAGCAATTTATATATTTTGGGCCCTAGCCGCTTGCAGAATTAATGATGGCAAATTTGCAAAGTTCACAAATTTCCTATTAGTTGAAGGAAGCAAGCACCATACCTCGGGTTCATATTTCATTTTAGGCAGTTAGTTCCTTGGGGGAGGACTCTGTGGCTAAGGAAGGGAATAGAGGAAGGTGCTGACGTTGTGCGGTTTTAAGTTTTCGCCGACAGCGAGAAAATTTCCTCAACGCTCTAATTTGAATTTTAATTGAGGTCTCTTTGTGGTTCTTTCTTGTTTTTTTTTTTGTGTATTCGTTTGCTTGGTTGCCTGCTTTGAAAATTAACAATAATTATAAATAATTATGCTAAGCAGGGACGCTGCGTGACTGGGAAACTGTTCAGGGAAAGCATTTTGTGTGCTCCTTTGATATGCAGAGAAAAATACAACGCACACACACAAAATCTCGTATGAATGCGTAAATCGTTTCCAGCTCAACTTCAAATACATAAAAACCAAATAAATATGCAAATATTGAATAACGCTTTAATTTACTGTCCCACTTGCCAGCCGAACATATCGCATACATCTCTCTGTAGAGCAGTTGAAGTATGACTGTAAATATAAATTTAATTGCACAAAAAAACCATCAAAAACAAATATTAAAAAAACTATAAAATGATCGAAATAAATCAATTTCGCAGACAAAAAGTGGCAGCATAAAAAACGCATCCCACAGATGGAGATGCAATTATTATGGCAAACGTTCTATACAGAAATTGTAAATTGAAATTCAAACTGGAGTTTTTTTTAATAAGAGTTTTATTTGATATTGAAATACGAAAAGTTAATATGAATGGAAATCAATTCGGTTATAATAATCAAAAGTAGGAGCTCACTGTAGGGCTTGAAAGCCTTTGACATTGTGCAGAAGGTTGGGAAACGAGAATGAATATTAAAAACCCGTACATGATCGACTTCTACCTTCTACATAAGGCAAGCTTGGGCCATATTTTTAGAGTTAGAATCTAAGATCAAAAAAAAAAAAAAAAAAAAAAAAATAAAACACAAAAATTTTTTCTTCGGGGGGGGGGGGTGTTAGTACCCCTTAAAAAAAAAAGGGTACAGAAACCTCATGCAGACCGCGCTGGCGACACTTTTTGAGTGGGCGTCTTCTAGCGATCTGGGTCTTAATCCTAGTTCTCTTTACATGGAGAAACCCCCTTTAGAGCCCAAATATCTAAATTCACCAAAAAAAGCAAAGAAAATATTTAAAATCAGTAATCAAGAATTTTAGAAAAAAATGAAAATATTTGGATTGTTTTAAAAAGGCATCAGCAGTAAAAAGTACGTTGGAATATGGGTTGAAAAACCATGCGGGTGTGACACAGAAATCTCTAGAGGTTTTCGAAAAAACGTTAGCATTTCATATTAAGCTGTTAGGGCTCAAATATGCCCTACTACTAGACTAGATCACTAAAACGAAGCGATTTGAAACCGCCTGCTCAAAGCCAAGTAGGTTTGATGCGTACGGTTTTCCTTCCTCATAACCTAGTAGGCGGTCTGATTCTTGGCACTTCGCAAATAAAGTAGTCCCAGTTTAGTTCGAATTGCAATCGTTTATACGAAAATCTCTAGGAATTTCCAGGACACCTCTGATTATAACCGATCGTTGAAAATCCGGTGAAATATTTGAATTAATTTTGATTAACCGTTGTTTTATAAGTGGCAACAGTTCATTGTAATCGATTCCTATCTTCTCTTCACCTTGCGTCACTAAGCGAACAGTTGACGCTGATGAGAATGGTTGTATGCACGAAAAGCATTTATGTGTGTACACATTCGCTGAGTTGCAGCTTTACATTATTGGAGCATTAGAAAAGTTTAAGATTATAGAGACAGCAAAAGATCATCAAAGGCGGCCCATCTCATGAGTGCGATTTATAAAAACGGAGTTTCTGATCTCTTTGCATGTTTTTACTGCCGTCAATGCTGTAATTCTGACACTCAGTAGGACTCTTCAGACTCCAGAACTTCAGATATAATCAGCCTGTGCTCACGCCGCCAATGTAATTAAATTGTTACTTAAAAACAAGAAAAAAAAAAAAAATGATCATCTTTCGATGTAATGTTTGAAAAAAATCAAAAAAGTTGCATGCGAAATGCCACTTGAGTTCAAAATACCAAAATACTATACAAAGAGTAAAGCATTTAAGAAGAAATAAGTTAATATTTAGTATACAACCGTTCTGAACAACAATTTTGCAAAATACGTCCTCGATGGACCGCAAATTATAAAGAGTTATTTTATTATACAACATCAAGGCGGTCATGGGTTCCTTTTCAATGAAGCTTTTAAAATTGCACTTTTTTTACTAACATTTTTGTATATCTTTTCGTCATATTTCAAAAGAATAAGAAAAAATACAACTAAACCACAATGCTTTAATGCAATACTTAAAGGTAAAATTTTCAAATACGCCCAACACATCCTGCAAAGTTTTTCAATGCTTATTGGTTAAGCAGTTTGTGGTACTCACTTATTCATTCTTTTTCACGCGCGATTTAAAAATAAATTGCCTGCGGCGCTTGTTCATTTTCTAATTTTACCTCCAAACTAGGGATAAAGACAGAAATACAAACAAAATACGAATACGATGCAAATTTGTATTATGTATCGATTTGCCGAGGAAATAATAGGGATCGGATGAGCGGTTCTCAAGTAATGAGAAAAAAACACCAGTGAACCAGATCAAATGTTATGAAAACAGTCTGTGTTTTCAGAAACCGCTTGTGAAATCTGTATTTTAATTATTATTCGAAATATTGCTCTTTTTTGGGGTCTTAGTGTAGAAATTCGACCTTCTTATTGCGACAGACCCTTCCTATGTTTTGTGTTGCGTCGGTTGTTGCTAATTCTTGTTGGATTTTTTCACAAAAAAAACAGTCTTCGAAAATTATTTTATAAATCAAAAATCACTGTTTGCTTCAGCATTTTAAGCATTTTAAGCGGTAAAAGGCAGTTGTGCTCAATCTAAGGTTTTAATGTTTTGATTTCGCCTTATCATTAAAATTGAGACGCAGTTAATTTACATTGTTGCATTTTATTTTCAACAAAAAATTGTTTGAAAATTAGGCAGAAAATTAAGGACGAAATTCAATATTTTGGCTGTAATTATGAAATAATTTCAAATCATAAAACTTATCAAAGTCACTTTGACCACATACAGCAATTTGAATTTTGCTACTGGTCTGCTTCATGAACCTGGAAATGATAATACAGTTTAATTCTAGAGGTAAGCCAAAAATTGTTTAAAAAAATTACCTAAAAATGAAAAGTTCTTTGTTGCATATTGACTTTTTTGTATCAGATGATCTGGTGACGCACTTGTTGTTCACCGCACAAAGTCTTTTTATATAATATCCTAGGCCTAATATCTATTTATTCTGAAAAGCACAATAAGATCCGAGCAATTTTGAGTAACATTAAGTGCCCTTAGCCCCTACTTAGCCAATTCCTAGATCCGCCACTGGACCACGTTCAACCTAAAACGAACTAACAGTCTTTTACACCAAAGGGAAGAAGAGAAAACATCTCTTAGGCCTATCTTGGCCTAATTGTAGGGACAGTCTTACTGCCCCTAGCCATTTTAACCTGCACTGTGGTATCGGACCTGGTCTATTTTTGGTCTAAGTGAAGAAACTTTATCGCTTCCACCATTGCAACCAAACCTTACCTAGCCCAAGCTCAGCAAAATGGATGATGGCAATAAACTGTTGTATAAAATTACTGAACTATTTGTATTGTCCTGACTCTTTTCATAAAAATACATGTTTGAATCGAAGTAGCCTCCACTTTTAGTTGAAGGATTAGTGTTAGAGCTAATTTCCTCATTAAGTTTCAAACAAAAAGAAATGGACTTTTTTGTACGAGCGATATGGGGTGTATGTTATGCCAATAGAACAAGGGTCTAAGAATATAGGATGCAATGAACAGGTCAAAAAAAAATATCGATTTCGGTTCTGGTGAATTCCGTTTGTTTTACTTCACTTTTGCCGAAAAGAACACCTAAAATTATAGTAATTCCAACTGAAAATAATATAAATGTGATTGCAATATGAGGTCATCCTACTCCTTCCCAACATCCCGCACAGTCCAAAATAAGTAAAAGCGACTTAATTAAAAGTGCATTGCTCATTAAATGGAATGCAATTTGTTAACCAAAAATGCCAGACAACAGAAACTAGACAGCTCTATCACAAAGTCTCCTCCTTCCGTTCGACCATTTCACCTGCACAGAAACACACACAAAAGCAAGGGACGGATGAAGACAACAACGGCAACAACAACAACAAATGATGACGATGACGACGACGTTGATGATGACATTATCTCATGCTCATTGAACACAAATGTGGCGTGTTTGTTGCACACCATAAAATACTTGTCTATGGGGAGAACAAAAATGGGAATAAGAAAGCGAACTGCAACTGAATTTTTGACGACTGCCAGACATTCATTGTGCTCCCGTTCCCCCCCAACCATACCCTGCCCACCTGTCCCAAGTGCTTTTGTAATATGATTGACAAGAACAACAATAGCAAATGGGAATCGGAGCTGCGGAGAAAGAAGAAACCAAAATATGTATTTGTTTGGTAAACAGTTGAATGATCGTGTAATATTGTAATGCAATTGTATTCTGGTCAGTGGAACAGCGAAAACAGAAACTCTAAATGGAGTTCAGATGCTTGAGGTGTAAAGTCAAGTTTTGGTTTCTTCTAAAAATTAAATACTGTCAAGTGACACGACTACAAATTACCCTTCACCGACGGATTTAGCTTTAAAAATAATATAAATTTAAAGAAATTTCCCACATCCTTAAAGATTCTCGGAATTGTTTACAAACTGAACAAAGCTTAAGCAAAAACCTAATAACAATTTCATTGTGCACACTTTTCAAATACAAAATTCAACTATATATAAAACTATTCCAATTTAAAGCCACTAAACTTTGAACTTTTGACCACACAGCAACCCAAATGGATCGCACACATTGTTGTACTTAGTGCATACAAAAAACAAAACCTGCTCAAGACTTATGAAAATTCATTTTCCCTTGGTTGGAAATGAGAAGAATTTTGCGTAAATTGTGTAAAAGCAAAACAGCAGAGCAAACAAACGGAAAACCCTAAAGGAAAAGCAACAGCAGCAGCAGGAGCCACTTGAGCCAAAGTTAAGTAAATATGACTCAAGGACACTTGGTGGGGTAGGGCATCCTTTTGGCTCTTACTCCTCACTTTCAGTGTTCCATTTGAAAAACGATTTTAATACTTTCTCGCACAAAAGCTACTTAAAGTTTTGCCTGGTGGCTTAATTCGTTTTTTGTCAACAACAAACAACACACAGCAAAAAAACAAAGTTTTTAAATTGAGTTGAGTTAATTTTTTCGGTGTCTCTGTTTTTTCCAAGTTTTTGGGGTTTGCCTAATAAATGTGCGTGCCAAACAAAAGGCTAGATAAAGAGAGAGAACGACAGTTGTTGCCAGAGCCAAAAAGGATAAAGGATAATGACAGCCATTAGTATTAAGTGAGCGTTGGGCTACTTTGGACGCTGCTGCTGCTGCTGCTGAAGTTGAATTCCGCGTTGTTTTTTTCTCCTCCTTCTTGGCGCTCATTAAAGTTGTTAAGTACTTGGCGTAAATGTTAAGCCAGGGAGAGGGTGCAGAAGGGTGGCTGCCATTAAAGTTAATTTAAATACGCCTTAAGCGCACTGACTTAATTCGTTAACAAACAAATAAAAAACAAAAACAAGAAAGCAAACGCAACAAAAACTGACCCGTTTTTAATGGGGAAAAACTTTTGCAAAACTTGAGATTCTTGTGAATTATGTCAACGGCAAAAATATGTACTGTATCGAAGGGTTGGATCAACAAGCTAGGGCGTCTGTGGAGAAACGAGGTACTGAAACTGGTAAATGTTTACTATCGGTACTAAAAATTTAGAAAATATATTATTGATGGATCGCGAGTTATGAAGAAAATGCTTTTGTTTTTTACACATACAAAATATGTGTAAGCTCACATGCTTTTTGGCATTTGTTTTTTATTGAAAGGAAGGCAAATTTGCTGAGGCTTATGACTTTTACTAAAAAAGTTAAGTTCCTGGATAAGTTGTTGGAATTTTTATGCGAGCACAATTTAAGCCTTCTTCTTACCCAAGCATCCCATTTTTATAGATGGCGTCACTTCTATAACCACTATAACTAACTTTTGATCATAGCTTGAGTATAGTTCATCCGATCTGTATCATTCTTCAGAAAATTGATAAATAATCTTGATTGCTAAATATCTCTACAAACCTTCTATTTACAAAACTGTGGGAGATATAAAGTTTTTTGCAAACTGCGGAAGCGGCAGAAGGCGTGACAAACATTTTAAATATATTTCATTTCCTTTCAGATATAAGAAGTATATGAGATCTGTTTTTTCATACGGACGGACGAAAATGATAATAACAATAATAATAATAATATAAGGTTGCAAAAAAGTCTTCGTATTTTTTATTGATTTAATTGTCATAAAATTGTTAAAAACGATTAATCAACCGTTCGCTTATTCAAAAACTCGAGAATTTTCAAGGATTTGGGCCAATTCGACTACCAAGCCGTTCGACAGAAAAGGTGGTAATCACTTGGTGCGAGATCCGGCACGTGATCAAAAGATCCTCCCATCCGAGCTCCCGGAGCTTCTGGCGCGTCACCAAAGATGTGTGTGGCCTGGCGTTGTCCTGATGGAAGACTATTCGGCCTCTGTTGATCAAAGATGGCCTCTTCTGCATGAGTGCTGCATTCAAGCGGTCCAGTTGTTGGCAGTACAGGTCCGAATTGGCGTTTGGCCATAGGGGAGCAGCTCATAGTGGATTATTCCCCGCCAATCCCACTAAACACACAGAAGAACCTTCCTGGCCGTCAATCCAGGCTTGGCCACCGTCTGGGCAGCTTCACCGCTTTTCGACGACGACCGTTTGCGCTTCACGTTGTCGTAAGTGACCCACTTTTCATCGCCAGTCACCATCCCACAGTGTTTCGTCTAGTACAAGCTAGCTGGACAAAAGTGATTCTCACAATTGGGAAAAACAACAATGCAACATCGTAAACAAATATGTGGAAAGAGCAAAACAAAAAAGTTTGATGGAAAAGAACCGTTAATTTCTTAATATAGCCTCCCAAAGTGCAAACTTGTTTTGTTGCTGCTTAATGCATCTAACATTTAAGTTTCACACGTGCTAAAAGAAGGAGTATATTTGGACTAAATACAAATAGATTGATTTGAAGTAAATATGATTAATTCAGTTAAAGGTCAGTACTTTGTGGAGATACAATTTGTCAAAATATTGTAAAGTTTTTTTTTTTTGACCATTTTAAAGTTGTCTGTTTTTATTTATGCAAGTTCTAAGTGAATTAAAACTTTGAAAGAGTATAACTTTTTATGAACTCATATGAACCGCCCAAATTTTAGGTATATGTTAATGCTGTTCGTTGACATTGTGTGTTATAAATTTGGTGGTGTTCAACAGTGTTCAACTATTTTTATTTTATTTTTAAAATACACATATATTTTAACGAAAATGTATTTTATTAAACTAATTGTTTAGTTCTTGTGAAAACTTTGTATGCAAAAATTTTAAAGAATGAACAAACAAATAAAAGTTTCAATCTTAATTTAAAATGTTGTTTATAGATTTCGAGAATAAGTACACTTTCTACCAAAAGAGTGTAAAAGTCGTAAGTTTTCCTATTTTGGGGGCTTATGACTTTTATCTCCTTCGCAAGGTCTTAAAATCCGAAATACATTTTTATTTGGCGTTAAATTCTCTTTTAGAATGTATTCATTTGTGTGTGCAGCTTTAGTACTTAAAAAGTTATGCATTGAATCATGGAAAGACTATCTAGTTAGCATAAATGAACCCATAAGAACTTAACGGGACATTTCCGACCCCAACTCTAGAACATTTTTTATTTAGTCTAAAGCCAATTAATGCAAAAAGCTAAGAAAATAATTTTGTCCAGCTAGCTTGTTCTACACGAAACACTGTGCATCCGCAAAACGGGCGGCGGCGTTACGAGGCCTGACGGGCCAAGTATAAAGATAAAACATTTGGCCGAAGAGTAAATAAGTAAATGTTATTTTAAAGTCCAGCTTTTTACCTAAAAATTTTATGAAGAACTATAACATCATACAGATTTAAATGATTATGCTTTCATTGATCATATCAAAAGTTGATTAAAAAGGTGAATTTGAAAACCTCAAAGAATTTTTGGAGCCAGATGTCTGCTGCTTGCATCTTTTTTGGTAGAGAAAAAGTGGAAAACGGTCTAAGACATGAGCCCAAAAAGAATGTTTATCGAATAACGAATAGTAAACAAAAGATTTCAGAAGAGTTGCTCTAATAAATAGATATTTGAACTACAAAGTTTTAGGTAAAGCTCTTTAAAGAGTTCAAAAACAAGAGTAGTAAACGTCGACTTTTGTCGTGGAGCGGAGGGGAACATAGAAACAAACTACCAAAAATCATAACATTTTGGAGTGTAAAAAAGCACAACAGCGTTATAAGATCAGAAAAATGAACAAATGGTCCGTTCAAATCACGAAATGCTTTTGTCACATGAGAACCATTATCAACTAATTCTCAAGTGCATTCCTTTTACGCTCGGTTGTCAATTAAAGCTCTTGCTCGATATTTCTCCGATTTCGACGATATAATATAATCGAGCTAAAGAAAAAGAACTTTAAAGATACAGATTGTGCGTCGAAAAATTTGAACATTTTCAAAAAGGCCGTTCGGGTCAGTCAATTCGAGGACAAAGAACCGTACGGTAGACGGTTTGCGCCTGAAATAAAAATATATATTTTACTTTATTAACATAATTTTAAAAAGAATTTCAGCATTATTTTGGAACATTACGACATTGATATTATATCTTCTGTCGCTAAAGAGAGATAGTACTTAAATTAACTTTTAGCGAATTCTGTAATTACTGTTTTAATCTAGGACGTTTGTTTTTGTGTATTGGGCATCTGCCTATAAAATGTTTCAAATTCTCGCATTCCACATCCACAACCCCATTTGTGTAATTGAATAAAGTAGCTCGATCCTAGGCCATGGTCTAGAACATAGAACATTTTCGGGCTTCTCATAGCTCTACTTCACATAGTTTGGTGTTCATGAGTTTCTAGCGGCTTCTTGAGCACTTGTGTTTTGTTCTGCCACTCCATTCTAGTCAAGTTCCAGTCCAGTTTAAGGTTGATACTTAAATCGCTTAAACATTTCGCCCATCCTATCCTTTTCCTTAGCAATATTTTTGAGAATTAGTAAGGAGTAATTCCGGTTTCCAGTTGAATACAATTATTCGGATTGCAGTCCGCAAGCATGAACCATATCTTGATGAAGAAAATTTGCAACCAGTTAACTTCTTCGAAGTTTGCCTCATAGCTTTGAATGGATCTGCTAAAAGCTTTTAGCTCCTAATCCGACATCTTTGTTTCGAAAGAAGTTTCTTCAAGTGGTGTTAATGGTAGCCTTGGCTAAGTTTACCCCCATATGTATGTCTTTTGCTCACATTTTGCTAAGGGGCCACCCTTCTGAAAACTATGATGGTGGACTTGCTGAACGGACGGAAATGATTCCTTCTCAATGTTACATACTTTTGCACAAACTTAATATACTCTGTGTACCTTTGGCAGAGAGTATAAGAAGAAGAAGCGATTTTTGTTTTATAACTTCATAAAGCCAGGAAAGTCTTGATGTAAGTACGAAATTATGAACTATTAAACACTCGGAATAGATTTAAGAATAAATCGGGATTGATTTATGAATAAAACGGAAGTAATTTGACGGGATGAATATTATAACGTTTAAGGATTAAATTAAGTTTGTTTGGTTCTTATTGTAGTATTAAAGTTTTTGGTCCAAGCATTATTCGTTCTTAAACTAAGAACTGATTTTGTCAGCCATTACGAGATGATGAACACCAAGCATGATGAAATGCGTCTTGAAGCAGAAGCCGGCAGAGTCAACAACATTGCTAAACATTTTTTCTTTTGCTTGGACCCCAATGATGTTGAAGCAGCGATGGAGTTATATTATGGAGAGAATAAGCTGCCTATCCATGTGCTCATATCCCTTTTACTAACTGGTTTTGCTCATATGGAGTGGAAAGATTGACAAAATCAATTGAACGATTTGATGATAATTCGAAAAAATTAACCTCTTTCTCATTTTCAATTTCTCCATTTTTTTCTTCTTCTTCTTTGCCGTTTGCTGCTGACTGGTTGTTGATGCATAAAAAGCACGGATGCTATCCTCTTCTTCTCCATAACTATGAACTTAATTGGTGACAATGAAATGACTTCCCGTTCGCCTGTCTGCATATAAAATATTGATTAATAAATCCAACAATTTGATTCTCGTTTTGTTCTCCATTCCATTTATTTGCTATGTTTGGTTTTAATCTCATTCTCTGGTATTTTATTACATTTCCCAATGCATTGGCATTTCTTTATCCATCTTATTTACTTAAATTGTATGTTTTTT
The DNA here is from genome assembly GCA_018904275.1 of Lordiphosa clarofinis. NCBI lineage: Eukaryota > Metazoa > Arthropoda > Insecta > Diptera > Drosophilidae > Lordiphosa > Lordiphosa clarofinis. Next base: position 838,887 of record JAEIGQ010000115.1, on the reverse strand, counting down.
TTGTTATGTTTGATTTATGCTAGCGGCTGTCATCGCATTTGATTTCATTTCCAATTTGTATTCATAAATACCAGCTTAAATGTTAATGAATTAATGTTAAGCCCTCACGTACTGGTTTAATAAGTAATTTGTTTTTAATTTTGGCTACAAAAAAAGCTCATGGCGATTTTGTTTTGAACAACTTGAAGTTGTGTTGTTTAAGCTAAAAGCAGAAAAGTATGCTACACACAGAGATATACACATACACATCTACCATAAAAGACAACATCAAATGTGTGTGTGTAGAGTATTTGAATGAGTTGTTGTTTTAAAAAAATAACTGTGTTCTTGTGGTTTTTTGTTGGACATTTGCTGAAGTTGTGTGGCAGGTACCTGATACTTAAACGGGAGTTGTGAAGCAAATGAGAGGATCGAATTTGTCTGTTCGCTTGCGTGTAAAAGCGCCTAAAAGCGAGCAACTATGCAACTACGGCAAAAATGTTTACTGATTGGCATATTTTCCGTCTTTTTGTATACATAAATAGTTAATATAGAGATATATAAATACATTGATATACATAATATATAATTTATGTGTATAAGCAAAAATCTTTTAAGCCTACACACAGAGTAGTTCCCTATAGATGTACATTTATGTATATATATATATATAGTATAACTCTAGATTGTAAATACCTTTTGTTTTGTTTGATTTCTAAGTAGCACTTAACCTAGCCGTTAGTTTTGACTTATTTTTCCATTTTTTAGTTTAACACTTAGGGTTTGGCAATTGGAGCTTTGACCTTGAGTGACGATTCACACGCCAGTTTTGTGATGCCAAAAGTCTCCAATTATTGGACGAATTCTTGATATACGTTGCGGTTTATGCTCAGAGAGTGAGAGTGAGTGAGAGAGTGAATGAAAGAGAGTGTGTGTGGGTGTAAGTGTGAAAGATGAGCTTAGCATAGAGTTACAGTAAATAGAGAGTGTGACGGAGAGAGCTAGTACTAGTCTTTGGATTTCGATGGGGTTCCATTATAAAATAACTAAAGATTAGTTTAAAAATTTAATCTAAATTATAATTTAGTTAGAGGTACTTTTAAGTCGGTTTTATATGACAGATCAAGCATGGGATGGACTGTTATCAACAGTTAAAACGTTAAGATGTTGGTTTAATACAGCGGTCGGCAACGGAAGCAGAGAAGTTGCCACTGGCAGCTGAGAAAGTATTCGTACTTAAGTAAAACGGCCAGAGAGCTTACAAAATCTTTGATTTTTTGCATTTCTCCGACGCTACCGAAGCTTTAAAGCTCATTGGTTGAATGCGCATTGATACAGTGCCCACTGTTTTCTGCCGTATTGCTTACTCTGGCTTAAGAACACACAGAACTTCTACTTAAATCAATGTAGTGACAGTCTTTGGCCTCATAAAACACTTAATTTAGCAAAGAGGACCATTTTTGCATATAAATCCGTGCTTATTTGATAAAGGTTTTTTCATGAAGCTCTTTCAAAAATAGATGACACATGCCCATATGTTCTACAAATCGCTTTCGACCCAAAATCGACCCAATTTCCTTAGGATTTGGGACGTTTTTGGGTTGACAGCGATTTGTAGAACACTTGGAATATCATATTTTTAAAAAGTACCTCCAAGTCAGAGGACGGCCATGAGAGCAGAGAAGTTGCCATTCCAACTGAGAAAGAATTTGTATATTGCACGGCCACCAGTGGTCATTGGTATTTTTATACAAAATCACGGAAGGCAAGTTTATAGGAGGGCAACTTAAATGCCGAAACGCGTAGGAGAAAAACTGAGCCAAAAAGTGTTTTGAGAGCAGTGAGGGAACAATAATGAACTCCAATTTGCACAATTTGCTGTCTTCTCCATTCGGCCGGCCTGAACTACGGCAGAGAGCTTTTAAAAGCTTCTCCCTTCGCTTTAACTTTTATCCTCGGCCGCTGCAGACGCCTAAATGCATAGGAAGAGAGCGCTTTAAAGCTCTTGGTTTAAAGGTTTCTCAGCTGACTCGCACGAAGCCGTCGTCTCTGCACCCATTGCCGACCGTTGACTGGACAAATCGAAAAATACATTTAAACTCTAATAACTTAAGTCAAAAGCAGAACTTAAAGATTTTAATTAAGCTAGTAATCGCCAATAAAGGCTTTGATAATTGAATAAAAATAATAACTTTAAACTAATTAAAAATTAAATGTAATTTTATTCCAAACTTGATTCCTTTTCTATTTCAATTTAAATGGAACCTCCTTTCGACTGTAGTATGTTTGTTGAGCTGCTCATATTTTTAAGCTTAAAGGCAATAAGTTTCGCAAACATGGCCATTTAAGTACATAGTAGAAAAAACTGCCTCACTCACACGCACACACACACACATACACACTGCAGTTGCACAATCACATGCTTCCACAAGCACAAGTTTCAATTTGTTGCACTTTTTAAGCATTAAGTAGCCAGGCCAAGCGCCCGAGCTTAAGAGTGCCAGTGTACGAGTGTGTCTGTGTGTGGCGTGTGTGTGTGAGTGTTGGCAAAGCGGTTTAGTTGCATTTAGCTTTTAACAGTTACTAGTTTTTTTGTTTGTGTTTTGGTTTTTTTTTTGTATTTATTTTGGTAGTTTTCATTACACAACATTGAAAGCACACAAATTTTCCATGTTTTAATTTTGGTTTTTTTTTCGGTTTGGCTTGTCTAGAACATTTAGTTAAAATTACAAATTACGCACTAAAAAACACACATTTAGAAATTTTGGGTAAAAAAACCAGTTAGAGATGCTGATATTTGGATAACCCTGCAAAGCATCAAATTGAGAGGAAATTAAATTTATAAACAATTCAATCATTTAATACATTTTTCTAGATAGTCTGAGCAATTTTCCCAAAATAAATTCTCTAAACTAGGTAAACACATTCTGACTTTGATTTAAGGTTACATCAAACAAAATCAAAATGCTCCTTTGGTGCTTTGCAGGGTTAACCAGCTTCTTACCTCATCGCCGCACAGTATGCTACACATTTGTTGTTTGGGCTTAAACTTACTTAAATATACCAAAAAATAAAATTCTCAAAAAATCACACACGGCTCCATTTACTCATTTTATTTTATGAGTGGCTCAGATTGGACGGCGGTGGCCATTGCCGTTTGATGACGGCAAAATGAGTCATCTGAAAGGTGTTTGTCAGCTGACAACGTCTCTCCACAAAGCCCGTCAGACAATAGCCCATATTGTAGTCCTCCATCGAGATGTTCGATGTCAGATACAGCTTGAACTCGTCGTTGCACACGCTGCTGTTGCTGTTGCTGCTGCCGGGCAGGGACTGGGACTTGTCGGCCGTGGATGCAGCGGCCCTTCGAAAGTGTCCAGCAATCAGTAACGAACCCTGCTGCTCCAGCGGCAGCATACGTGCCTTTGTGGCCTGCCTCTGGGTGCCAGAGCATTCGACAATGCGACAACGATTTGGGTGCCACCAGCAGGGCGTTATAGTCCAATAGCTGGAGGAGGCAGTTCGCGCCCATCCCTCCTCGGGATAAAGCAATATCTGGTTGGAAGGGGAGGAAAAAAAAGAGAGCAAGAGATTTTAGTCAAAGAGGAGCCAATTGCAAATTGGTTTTGTGTGTCGTCCCCCAGTATCCCCTACCTTCTGCAGGTTAATTGAAAATCGTAATTACGAAAAGTGCAAGTTGCTCGAGAGCTTGGCAATTGGTTCATGATTTAGTTGTCGGCCTCAACTGCTGCTCATTAAGTTGCCCAGTTGAAATTGGTGCAAATAAATTGCCATAAAATTAACATAAAACTGCATTTGACATTTTTAAAGTGGTCTGTGGGTACAGTGGATGCTCACTGAAGTGAACAATTTAATAAAAGTTAAAAAAGGGGAAAAGCATTGCTTGTGCCAAAAAATCAAAGTTCTATGTTTATTCTGTGGTGCATAAAGAGTTCTCTATTTTCAATGCTTTCAATTTTTTTATACCCTTGGAGAGGGTATATTAAAAATTGGATTTTGTAACGCATAGAAGGAACATGAAAAAAATATATATTTGATCACAGAGAAGTAAAGTGTGTTTTATTATCTTCAGTTTAAAGCTATCTAAGCAAACTGCAAGAAGTCTTTGGTACAAATACCTCACATTTCGGAACGCCGGATGACTATAATAGCTATAGGAACGAATGAAAAAAGTAGCAACTTTTATATTTTTAATATTAATTACAACGTTAAAAGAAAAAAACAAAAATTTTTTTGTTTTCAATGTTCTCAACTTTTTAATTTTTAAAATAAAATTTCATATAGACCACTATATGAATAAAACGAAATAGTTTTTTTATTTTTATTTATATTTCCTTACCGAGTTTATGTCAAAAGTTTTTATATTCCAAATGCAGGTTTTCAAATATCAGAGTTTAAAATCAAACATTTTTCTTACTAAAACCTAATTACCGACCGATAGTCATCCTATTTCTGATCGAAAGCATATCAAAATAAACATCACCGACTATAAGAGAGAACAAAATTAAATAGAAAAGTTTTCTCCCTGTTACTCATTTTCCGACCGTTGAGTGCTTTGAGATATAGCCATCCGATCCATCCGGCTCCAACATAGCAGAGTGCAGTAAAGAGAAGACTACGCAAACTTTCAGCTCGATTGCTTTAAAACGAAGAAAAGCGGACAAGGCTCAATCAGCTCAGTTCTTCGTCCTGATCAAGAATATATGTAGTTATGGGATATTTCAGTGCGTTGCCAACTTCTGGGGGAAATTATAACACACTTTGAAAGGGGATCTAATTGTTCTTTGTATAGAACCATAAATCTGTACCCTTAAACTTAACCGCAAACTAAGCTGGTGCTAAACCAAAATTTGGTAAATCGGTTCAATTTATCGGCGTGTTTGGGGAAATATTGGAAACTATTTAAAGGAAGTTTAACTTAGTCATAGTTCGGACAATGTGTTGTAGTTTGCCATGTGGCTTTTTAGAGTTATTGATCGAATCCCGACCGGAAAAATCAGCGATATATTACACACTTTTTATACCCTTGCAAAGGGTATTTTAATTTTGCCCAGCAGTTTGCAACGCATAGAAATATTCATTTCCGACCCTATAAACTATATAAAATCCTGATCAGGGCGACGAGCTGAGTCGATTGAGCTTTGTCCGTCCGTCTGTCTGTCCGATTGTTTGTTTGTACGCAAACTAGTCTTTCAGTTTTAAAGCTATCGAGCTGAAACTTTGCACAGCGTCTCCTTTTTACTGCACACTGCTAATAGGTCGGAACCAACCGGATGACTATATCCTATAGCTGTCATAGGAACTATCGGTCGAAAAGTGGGTCTTTGTGAGAAAAACTTTTTTGTTTTTAGTGTTAACGCCTCCCACTTCAGCGATTATTAATATTATACGCTTTTAAACAGATTTGAAAGTTTTGGTTAAATCGGATGACTATATCTTATAGCTGCCATAGAAACTATCGGTCGAAAATTTAGAAAAATTGTTTGTTTTAATGCTGGCGATCTTAAACTCTGATATATATAAACATTTGCAAGGCCTTCTCGTTTTTTTAATTCTTCCATCTATAGATGAAAGCTATTACATTGAGATATCGGATTTCGGAAAGTACATAAATTCTAAATCAGCTTCGACAGTCGAGTCGATATTGCGGACGGACTTGTCTTTCCGTCTGTCCGCATGAACGGAGAGATCTCAGAGATGGTGAGAGATAGAGGTTTGACATATAGGACATATACTTTTTATATGTGTATATAATACGAAGATCAAGCTTCTTTTCAATTTTATGTCACGCCTCCTGCCGCCCCGCAATTTAGAAAAACTTCATATCTTTCACAGGTTTGCAGATAGTTGACTCGAACCTTTTAAGCATATTTAGTAATCAGTGTTATTTATCTATTTTTGAACTGTTGCTTAAGCTCTGCAACTTAGATCTTACGGTTCAGACGATGCCTTGAGGATCAATTTAAATTGGATTCTGCTGTTTAATGTTGATCTTTTACCGACTTCATCGTTTACACAAACCAACCGTGTTTTTGGTGCAGGTGGTAGGTCTGTTTCGATCTGATTATGTTAATATGGATTGCACTGGTAAATCAGGTATTTTCAGTTTAAACAGGCTGTACCCCTGACAATCAAACTGAAATAGATGGAAATGTGTTCTCTTAATTAGAGTACAGGTTGGTCTACATGGTCGTATAGGTTATGGTCTACAGGTTGTTTCAATCTAGCAATCACTCTTTCTCAAAGGGGAATATGTGAAAATGGCCATAAATTGAGAATAGTCTGACTTTAAAGACTTGTTTATACTGCGCTTTTAATTTTTCACAGATGAACTGATTGTGCTCTGTAGCAAAGGACTCATAAGTCAAGAAACTTTTTCCACTTGCGGCCTCAAAAAATTCCAGACTAGAGCAACCACTACAAATCCATTTTTCCATCACAGTTTTGGGTTCAGTGAACATAAATTAAACAAAATTTGATATCGACAAGGCTGTACTCGATGAGTTGATCTATTTGTTCGCCAGTTGGCATAACTAAACATGTACACCTCGCGTAAATCAGTAAGATGTATTCAAATCCTGTTTCTTCGCCCGCTTAAAACCATATTGTAAGTTGAACGATTGGTGTTAAAATCAGGGCTACAAACCCCTATGAAATCGGTGGAGGTTCACTCCGGGGTTCGAACCCGTGAAATTTTTTGGGTTCGGGTTCACGGAACGGGTTCAGAAGGTCGGTGATCCTGGGTTCAAAAATACTATTGATATTTTCCAAATAATATTCGAATTTTGTTTAAGTTAATTATGGATAAAACAAATTTAACCGTCTGAAGAAAAATTTGCCTGATACTTGTGTTGAAGGAACAGCTCATGCAACATATGTGTCTATTATTGTTGTTTACAATGATAGTTTATAGAAACCTTTAACACATTAGAATCTTTAGGCAATCTTGGAACTCCTCCAAATGAAGCAAATATTTGTATTTGTCACTAATTCTATATATTCCAGCTCTTTAGCTAAAGATTCCATTTCATGTTCATAAGAATATCAGCTTTGAGAATAATCTGTGTAATGAGTTCCTTTTGAGGTTTACACAATTCAGCAATTTGTCTCTTTGCAAGCTGATTTTGTTTCAAGGTAAAAAAATTAAGTTTCTTGGACCAAAAAAAAAGTTGTAATTGGGATTGAATGTAAAAAGTAAGAGCGTTTTTCCAAGAACTTTCTAAATGTTTACGAACATTCAAACTTTAAATCAACAATACATAACCCAGCCCTAAAAAGTAATATGAATTTTTTTTCTGAACCGAACCACTTTCAACTTTTTTTTTAGCTCCGGTTCGGGTTCAGGTTCGGCGGCGAAATTATTTTTTGCTCCGGTTCAGGTTCGGTTCGGGATTCTCAAAAATACCGAAGTCTCCGTCTCCGACTCCGGAGCGGTTCAGCTCCGGAACGGTTTGCAACGCCGATTAAAATCACAAATCAAATGTTATTTCTTACTATTGCATTTGTCAAAAAATCTGAGGCGAAAAAGTGAGGGAATAAGGCGACACAAAACAGTCCTGACCTACTTTATCGACTGCTGGTCAGCGCTTGAAATCCTGTTTGCTCTCTTTGCACAATCCTCGAAATGCGATCGGCGCGTGTCGATGTGAATAGCGAAATTGCATTGCAATCGGTTAATGAACTATTCCAATTATTAGTTTGATTAAATGAATATTTATTTTCAAATTTTGTTCCATTTAATTGGCAACCACTGTTTATTTGATTATTTCCGTTTTATTTTGTTATTTTATTTTTTTTTCATACACATAATTTTTATTGCCTCCTGACATTTTGCCACCGTTGCAACCGCATTCGGTGTGGCCGTCGTTGTGGCAGTTGGCATCTGGCAGGTTTATCAACAGCAGCCATAAATACAATCTGTTAGTTAGTTTATCATTAAGCTGGAAAATGCCAAAGCCAGACTTCAATTTGCAATGTGTGTGGCGGTGCGGTTGCTGTGGCTCTTCATAATTAATAGATGGCAGAGTAGATAGCCGTCAAAGGCAATCAAATGAAATATGCGAAATATTTTGCTAAAATGTGCTAATCAAATATAGAATTAGCGCCACAATGGCGAGATGGAAATGCAAAAGAAATAAGGCCAGCCGAGAAGAGGGAAAAAAGAGAACGGAGAGAAAAAGGGCCGGAGCGCTGGTCTTTTGAAATTGGAGTGGCCACTGCAGGTGAAAAAATCCAGGTGAATTGTTTAAAATTAATGCGGCACAGACAACGCTTAAAATGGCATCAATTTAAAGTCATTTTATTTTTTCATAGCCCGCTGGCCAAAAACAATGGCATAATGCCATGTCCACGGCCATGGCACATTAAGCTCAAATGAAAATCCTCTTGACTGCCATATTAATGGAAATTAAACGATTTTCAAGTAGTTGGTGGAGCTGAATTAAATTGTTATGGAAAATTTCAGGGGTTTCTGGGCTTGAATGGAGGCAGCTAAATATTTTTAGAGCAATCTGAAATCATTATCTGCTTAAACATTTTCAAAAACACTTTCTGTTGACATTTAAATTATAAGAATTTCCTACTATGCCAGTGCGATGTCATAAATGAGATGTCTACTTTGCTGAGATGACACATCAATCTGCCATTCAAAAGCTTTCTCCACTCGTTCTGGCACGTGCTGCATATTTGTCAACTGGGGCTGTCGTCGTCCCACCTGCAGAATTGCGCGCTCGTGTTTGAAAATTTGAAAATAAAACAGACAGAGGGAGAGACCACACGGGAATGAGAAGGGTACCCTTAATAAGCTGCCAGAATGTGTGTCCCTGCATTATTCAAAGTTGGCCAAAACTTGCCAGTTGGCTGCAAAAATTGAAAATGCAATGCGAGACGCGCGCGCAACAAATCGCTTGCCACTATCAAGGGTCATAAAATCCCACAACACACACACACACACACACACACATGCAGCACAGACAGCAGCAAAATCACTTCCTGCAGCGTTGGCAATTTCGCAGTCAGGACATCAGGTGGTGGCGAAATCGAAAACGTGGCACTGGCTCCTTGGCTCCTTCCCTTCCCTTCCCATAATCGATTTCTACTGTTTGTTGACTTTGGCATTTTATTGCGTGCCATTTTTATGGGTCTTTGCTCCGCTCCGATTTCTCCTGCCTCGGCTTGAACAAATAGAACGGCTCTGGCCGACCCGCATTGTCAGCAATTGGCAACTTTGTCTATTAATTTGCTTAATGAGTTCATTGACAAATATTGAACGGCTGCCAAGTTTGGCGGAGCAAACTTTTCTCATTTCAGCCACGACATTAATTAATTAAGTGCTGCCGCACAGACATTTCAACACTTTTCTTCGGTCCGTCATTCACGCCAGTCATTACTTAGGCAAATTCTCACTGTGCAAGTGTCTGTGTGTGCGTCTATCTCTGGGCACTTCAACTTAATTACCAGCCCTCATAAGTATGCTACAGTGCACGAGCAGTGAGTCTGGGCCAGCCCCCAAATCCAGGCATAAGCTGGAAAATCAAAGCTTCAACACGATTGTCTAAGCACTTGAAACACAGGAAAAACACTTGGCAGCTTTTTTTCCCCAATCACCCGACACCCCGCTCTAACCACTGTCATATCCCTTAACGCTAATAACTTTTACAATATGCTACCCATTGATGTTGAGGCTGGTCTGAACTTGATCAAATTAATATTTTGTCCCCCCTTTAGCATAGCTGCCAGAATTCCAGCCACTCTCATCAATAAATTTATTTTGGGAAACAAATAAATTGGCTTTAGTTTGCTCTCTACTTTAGTTTAAGAACAAATAGTAAATGTTGGCAAAACTTTCGCAGAATTAACTTGCTTGAGGTTGAAATTGTTATAACAAAGTGCAATGCACACATACCATTTCGTGAAAGACATATCTTCCATTAGATTCCTTTCGTTTCGATGTGATTCACACAAAGTCTTGTTGACTGAACTATGTGCTCATGGTAAAAGTTTTTTAATTTCAAAACCAATCACATTTCGTTTGGTACCAGCTTACGGCGGCGTAGACGCCAATACTAATGAATATAATATTACTAGCATAACCACTCATCAAACATTTTTGATCGCGAAAGATAGGAATGAAGAATCACATTGTAATTGCAATCTCATTTCCATTCTACTCTGCGACATTTCTGGGAAGAGAGTAAGCGTTTCTTCTGGATGATACGAAAAAGTCTCTTCTCCTGAGAAGATAAATAAGAAAGCGTTTTATCCTGGGGACAAGAAAAGGTATCTTCCTGCTGCTTAAAAAACTATTTCTTTCTTTATTAGCTATAAATTATAGCCAAAGTCTACTTAATCGTATGCAAATCTTTAGAGATTTCTGGAACACACTCGAATATGTTGTTGCAATATAGTTTGACTAATGGCAGAGGAGGGCAAAACACATAAGCTCATTTTGCGTTACGTGTGTGTGTTGAACCTAGGATGTTGGATGTTAGATGTGGCCAGTGTAAAAAGCCTTAGACGAGTTGCCCAGGCCCGCATCGACAGCAAAGGGGCGGGAATTACTTTTTGGACCTTAATTTTATTAATTTACATTCATGATTATATTGTATCTTCAAATATTATTATTGTAGACTTTGAATTATCTCTGTTTTGGCGTTAGGGAAATTTTAAGACCAAGACGATGGTGTCACAATAAATATTGACGAATGGATGACGAGACCGAGAGTGGTAGACCGACAGACAGAGATGGAAGAAGAAAGACAAGACAGACAAGAAAAATCCTTATCGATATTGTAAATTGTAAACCGTTTGTAATGGAACCTCGTGAGTGAATGGTGTTGTTCTTTAACTTTCTATTTCTGTTATGTAAAAGTATCTTTTTTTCCCCATTATGTTCCATATTTCTTCCCTTTACCATTTTTATTTTTATCCAATTCCTTTCTTTCATATTTCCTGCCTTATTTCAGAGTCTACAATTTCTCTTCTTTTTCTCTTTTATTCCGTCTTCTACCTTTATCGCTACGTCTTTTTTATCTGCGAAGTCTTTCTTTCTCTTTTCTTAAATTCCACGTAATTTACCTAGTCGACATTTCGTAGCGCACACAAATTTCTCTCACTTAATTCAACAGCAGCTTTTGTTTCATTGGATGCTTTTAGCCAACTTCCAACTTCTGTTCAAGTTCTGTTTTTTTTTTGTGCTCTGATTCTTCCGACGTGTGCAAGAGCATTTTATGGAACTGAAGATGGGGAAATTGAAGTTTCCATTTCTATTTCTATTTCTGTTGGCATTTCACTTTTTTGTTTTTGTTTCTTGTTTCGGCTCCAAGCAATCGTAAATGAGTTTTGGCTGACTGCAAACTTATCTTGGCGCTTTGTTTTCAATTGGCCCTGACCATTTGTATTTATTTATGCGCCTCACGCGCTGCATTCACCCATTCAAATTGCCTTTGCCGGCGAGTCGAAAGTTTTAATAAGTTGCTCATTAGCACAGAAAATGGGAGGAGCAACAGAATAATTTACACGCCAACATCCGCTGCAATTAAACTTTGTGGGGCAAACTTAAATTTCTGCCCATCTTGGGCCCTGTAAATGTAGATGTCAACGGCTGATGCCGGGGCCCAAAAGTTTGGCCGCGAGTATTTTCTAAATTTAATGAGTTGTATTACGGTCCAACTTCTCCTCCCCAGCCCAAGCCCAACTACTTGGCGTGTTGTTAAGCGTAACTTTATATGGCAAAGTTTCTCCATGTGTCTCGGTTGGGATGTTGCCTCTGCGGCGTCGCTAGTAATGTAAGAAATTAAAGTTCTTTGCCAAACTAAAAGCGGCGGCTAAAAGTTTTTCCACTGCGCGCATAGTTGACATGTTGAGAAGCACAAGGATATGCGTAGCTACAAATTTGATATGTTAGACAAGCGGCGGTAATCGGAGCAGAGTGAAACCGGAATAGAAGCCACAGCAGCAGCAGCAGCAGGAGCAGTAGCACAGTTGTGATAGCTTGAAGGACAATGGGTCAAAAGCGAAGTTTTAAAACTAAATGTTGGTCAAGGTATAAATCTGCACACCATAAGATCTGCAAAGTAATTTTGAGGAATACAACATTAGGACTTAGCGAATAGAATTGATATTAATTCAGAAATTTAGTCCATTGTTTAACAGCCTAAATGTTAATGCTCTAATTATTAAGGTGGGGCTTTAGCTGTAGAAAATACAAAAGAAGACCCTAAAAGCAAAAATACTGTAAAATAATGTTACGATTGTGTGAGGATATCGGTTATTGACCTAATTCTGTTTCGCCTATCTAAAAGTTATTCACTATAAGAAGGGCTTAATCCCGAAACGGTTCCAGTACCGGTACATCCCGAAATGAATGTTTCGGTTGAAGGTTCTATTTCGGTTTTCGGTATCGGTTCCGGTTTCACCAATGTAAGTACTACCAAAGATTTATTTATATTATGGATGACGCATGTAAAACTAAAAACGAGTGTTTTTGGGAGCTGACATGGGATGCAAATTTTTGCATTTCGCGCCTTTACGTGGATGCGTATACTGAAACTTAGCTATATGTTTTCTAACTTAGCTATTCGTCTAAGAGCAAAAATTTATAGATATTATAGATGACGCATGTGACGCAAATAACGATTTTTATTGCACACAAAAAAATCTGTTGGGTAATTAACTAGTGCGTTTTTCAAAATTGTTTCTGGTTTTTGTTGTTGTGGTAACGTACTAACGTAAAAGTAAGGGATTGTAGGTTACGTATTAAGGTTTTTGTTGCTATAACGTACGTAACTACAAATATTTTATGTTGTTTTAAAGTAGACGAACTACCAGAATGTACTGCGTGTTTTTTCATCTATTTGTTGTTGTTGCAATAACGTACCACAAGTAAATAACCGACGTTACTGAATGCGCGACGTACGACCGACGGCAACCGTGGATTGTGACCGATAGGGATCATACGAACGGAATTTGAACTTGAGAATTACTATTGGTCTCAACTATGCGATATCAAGAAATTTTTCGTTCAGCAGGCGATCACAAGTAGTAGGTGGGAGTTGCCCGGTGATGATGACCTAATAAATGCCAACGTGTACAGCCAAGTTACCTATATCAAGTTGGTAATAGTTACAATAATATGGTAAAATACTGTAAAAGGAAAAAGTACTTATAAAAGGTAATTAAAATTATGTGGTTGGCGCATTTTTAAACGAATTTTCGGTTGGTTTTATCATAGTTCTAGTAAAGGCTTACGAGAAGTTAAGAAATGGTTAATTTGAACGACTTAGGTTGGCGCATTTCAACCCACAATATGGTTAAACCCTAGATTTTTTTGTGGGAGCTGACATTGGATCCCAAAAAAAAAAATATTGTATGAGATGCGGTATCTATTTATGTATTGTCTTTGGTACTACTTATTTTTAATACTGAAAACAAAATTCTGAGATAAATCTAAATCATCTATAAGTTTGAACTAAGTGCAGATAGGAAACCATTTCATTCACAAAAGTGTCATGTTAGGTTTAATTGGGATATATATACATTGCTCAACGTATACACTGAAAGAAATGTATGTATATTCTCAGAAATGATATCTTAGTCGAGATTGTAAATATATAACGTTAGTTATGTTCGATTTAGGGAGGAAATATTCTTATTCTGTACAAATTCAAAACAATAATCGTGCTTATGGTATATTCTTTCATACAAGCAACAATTTGGCTAAACAAGCTCAATTGTGGATTTTCGATTAAGGAATCCATAAATAATTTGAAATTTTTAACTTGTTTTCCTCCTAATTCCTGCGATTCTCTAGAAACAGCAAACCATGACTGAAGTGAGATTGTTTCTTTCATCAAATTAACTAAAATCCAATTTTTTTATATCACTTTCATTTTCTCTCTTTTCTTGCCACAATTTGGCAATCTCTTTGCCACTGTGGTTTCTTTTAGGGTTTCACTGTCACAAGCTAGCCTACACATGCAGACACACACAGAGACGCACACACACATACACGCACATTGTATACTTCGCTCAACTTTATCTCCCTGAGAGGGTTTGCCGGTGTAAAAGATTAAGCACATTTATGTGACAAGTGCGATGTCAGCAGCGAAGGATGTGGAGGATGCGCGGCATACCGTGCATGTGCCACAATTTTAAAGTTGTGCGCTAATGAAATTTGAGCTGCAGGCAACTTTAAGTTAGACCTGACAAGGACATGAGATGCCAGTAAAACGTTAAAGGCCACCAAAAACTATAGCATACCTTGCAGGGCAGCTTAAAGTTGACTGACGCCAGCTTAACCAGCCAGATGCAAAATAGATGCTGCAATAATTAACTGCATTAAGCCAGCTGCCCTTAAATTCTCATTCCACCAAGCAAGTGGAGGGGCCATCCTCTAACCTCCAGCTTAACGCCATTTGTCACAGCAGCCGCTAAGAGCAGGCGGCAGCTCAGCAGCAATTCCAAACTTTGGCACACACACACAAAATGTAAAGAATATACATTATTTATGTACGTGTGTGTGTCTGTGTGGGCACATTGTCTAACATTAAGCTGACAGGTGAAATGAAATAGCGTGGGCCACATTTCCGAGGTAAACACAACAACTTACACAGTTCCCAGCTAAATGCAAAAGACATGAAAATGAACAAAATTCTACAAAAATTGACAGCTTAAGAATGTTTTTGCCTGACTGCAAAATAGTAAAACAAATAATAAAGTCCCAATATGGTTGCAACTAGAGCAAGAAAATCCAATGCCTTAAACTTAATACTGAACTAAGCCAAGCGAGGCAATAAAACGATAGTTAAGAACTGCCGAAATAGGTAAGAGCTACATGTAGAAAAAAATCTATTTAAAATCCAGATTGGAAATCTTTTTATACTCTAAACCAAACACAGAGTATATTAAGTTTTTGCAAAAGTATGTAAGAGGGAGAAGAAATTATTTCCGACCCTATAAAGAATATATATTCTCTTATCAGCTTTTACAGCAGAGTCGATATAGCCATGTTCGTCTGTTTGAATGCTCAGATCTCAGAGATGGTAAAATATATAGGCTAGATATAACCTATTAAAACTGTTTGCCGCCTCCGCCATTTTTGTTAATAGCTGGTTTGTGCTTTCTGGAGTTATTTAGAAATCAAATTCGGTAATCGATTTGCCGAACGAATAATAAAGATCGGATATGGATGCATATAGCTCACAAGCTATGGCCAAAAGAAAATTCACTGCAGCAGCGTTAGCTTGTTGCCAAATGGTTGTGGCTACACCACGTTAACTATTTAGTTTAAGACACAGATTGGGCTTAAGCTCGGTTTATTGAAGGCGTGGTGCTGCCGGTAAGAATAAATGTAACATAATAATAAATGGCGCAGCGAAAAGTGTGTCTGAGTTAGAGATGTAAGATACAAAAAAAAAAAGAATATGTGTCATGAGACGCACGGTACGAGCGAAGCTCTTTACGATGAATCCGATTTAAGTAATGGCCAAAATAAATAAATGTTAAATAATAAAATATTAGGTCACTGTCAAGTCACTGTTAAATCACTGTTGGGTCACTGTTAGGTGACTGTTGCATCCTCTTTAAGTCACTGTTAAGACTCTGTTTAGTCACTGTTAAGTCTCTGTCAAAACACTGTTAATTCACTGTTAATGCAATGTTAAGTCACTGTCAAGTCACGGTTAAGTCACTGTTAAGTCATTGCTCAGTCACTGTTAAGTCACTGTCAAGTCTCTGTCAAGTCACTGTCAAGGCACAGTTAAGGCACTGTGAAACAAAGAACATTATAGCCTATAGTACAGAATTCGCAACTCGCCCTCAATGCAGCCACCAGATCCACACCCGACTAACCCCAGATCCCCACCTGATCACCACCGGATCCCCACCTGATCCCCACCTGACCCCCACCTGATCCCCACCAGATTTCCACCAGATCTCCACCAGATCCCCAACAGATTCCCGCCAGATCCCCACCAGATCCTCACCTGAACCCCATCAGTGCCGCACCAGATCCCCACCTGATCCCCATCAGATCCCCACTAGATCCCCACCAGATTCCCATCAGATCCCCACTAGATCTCCACCAGATTCCCGCCCAGATATCCACCAGATCCCCACCAGATCTCCTCCAGAACCCCACCAGATCAGCCCAATCCGCCTGTCCTCACAAATCTTACTGTCTAAGGTCCTACAAACACTTCTCCCCACTCCACTAATATAGTGTAAACCAGATAGATGTACCGCCACATGGTCATAGTAGTGGCTCCATCCATCGGTCAGTTTTGAAAATCCCTCAACAAGCATTGTTCAAAGCTTGTAGTAGCGCCATCTCAGTTTTGTATTGTTCAAAGATAAATTGTTGTATGAAAAACATTAAAATATTCTATTAAAACAAGTAAGAGTGTTGCGGTCGAGTGCCCCGACAGCAAAATACCCTGTCCCAAGTAATGTGGTTCCTTTAGCTTTGAATTCCATTTATTTTAAAATTTATTTCAATAAATGGGCAGGCGCACTTGTGTACATATCTTCGGTGTTTTTGCTCGGATCTCATTGTGGTACACAGGATAGATAGATGTTGGGCCTCACTGAATATATATTAACGCACTAGGTTCACGGTTAGAAGAAGATGGAGGAGGAATTTGACAAACCTGGAGCAAACTTTATCTGGGTACACTGAAAAAAAAAATCAGTCCATATGGGATCAAATCAATCCTAAGCGGTAATGAAAACAACGTAATCCCGGATATGCTTGACCCGATCTGAAAAAAGATTGAGTTGATCCGACTTTTTTTAATCCTAAGATTACATATATCCCGGGGTAATCCTATAAAAGATTGAATTGTGCAAAAAATTCGAGCACAATTTAATCCCAAAGCTGGATCATTTTATGCCTATTCTAGGTTAACTCAAGCTCGATATGCAATATTGATTTGATCTCAGGAAAGATAACTACTCTTCCTTTCCTCCGCCGCCATGCCATTTGCCATAGAACATCTTCAAACACTTCAAAGACCACCCACACCAGTTATGGTTAATTTTAGACTTCTGAAAAACAAAGAAATAAATGTAAAAATTTTTGGCTCCACTGGGATTCGAACACACGACCATTCGCACTGAACAGTAATGGAACGGCATCTCATCGCACTCCACCATACCCATTGGTTGTTGCTGCGTGTCTAAAAGGCTACTTATATTTCTTCGCTCTCGCTCTCTAATTTATGGGCATGTGATCTCGAAAGATATTGTAGTAAGCACATTTGGAATGATACAAGCTCGAAAGGAATGGACCAATCCTTAAAAGATTGAATTGTGTAGAATATCCTGGAAATCGAGATTGAATTTTCAAGCTCGTGCCGGGCTTACTCCAAGATTTAAAAGATTGAAAATATCTCGACGTTTTTTTTTTCTGTGTACGGAGTACACCTACATACATGCAGAAATTTGTGGCTCTACCTCTTATAGTCTGGAGATCTACGCGTTTATACAGATAACAAGACAGATTTTCGCAGTTTAAAGATGGAGGAGGAGGACTTTTCCAAATCTGAAACAAACTCGATGTGGGTACAGTATACACCTATATACATGCCAAAACTTGTGGCTCTATCTAAGATCGACGCGTTCATACAGACAGACAGACGGACATGGCTAAATCGACTCGGCTGTTGATGCTGATCAAGAATTTATGGGGTCGGAGGTGCTTCCTTCTCCCTGTTACATACATTTGCACAACTTCATGATTCCCTTTTTCCCATTTTTAATGGGAACAGGGTATAAAAATGATCAACTGAACAAATGAACAACTGAGCAATTTGAGTGGGTTGAATCAGTTTGTACAACAAGTAAGCAAGTTCAGCGATATGAACAATCTTTACCCAACACTATTTAAATTCTGCACCAATGGGCTTTTTGCATGCTGAGAGCTTATCATCAAAACTGGGTTCTTTTCGATGATTTGGCGGTCCACAAAAGACGCCATATCGTGAGTGGTTAATGCACGAGGTTTTAATTTAGAGTCCCACACGGGGGAGGTAAAGTTAAAAATACAAATTATAATTTTTTTAGAAAGATACATTTAGAGCCCAATAATCAACCAACGCAAAAAAGTGCAATCTCTTTAAACACTAATAAATCTATCGATCCTAGATTTATCAAAGTCTGGATACTATCAGGTGCGTCACCATTATTAATGGTAATGCTTACGCGATAGCGCAAACTTACCCATTTCCTATGAATATTCCATTCGCCCTTAACCGAATTTCTTGCTTGTTTGTGTAAAGCAGCCCCCTTAACTCAATTTCAGTACCTACCGACAACTAAACAAACTAAAAACACTTTATTTATTTTTTTGTTGGATTGTCTCATTAACAGCCGTTCGTTATGCCCTCAGGTCGCAGTCACGCTTCAGGCACACAAACACACACCAAATGAGCCTAACACTAAATCCGGTCCCAACTCAAAAGTTGTGTTGGGTTCTCTCCTTTTTTCTTTCTTTTTTTGTGTGTTGTGCCAACTCAGCGAGAACTTGGCAAAATAGCTCATCAATAACCCATTTGGCGAATACAACCAGCACAGGTCATGCCATGACCTCCAAAGGGAGCGCCTGTTGACTTGGCTGGGATAAGCCACATCCGCCTGCAGACTTTGGCATTCATACTTTAATAGCTTGGGGAATTGGGGAGCATAAATCAGGAGACGGAAAGGAGACTGAAACGAAAACCTTCTGCTTATAAACTTCATTGGCAATCAACGAATCAGCGAGCACAGAATTGCGAATATTTCATTTGCCGTGGCGCCACATGCAACATGTTAAGCGTGTAAAAAATGAAATGAAAATTTAATAAAATAAAAGAAGTAAACGTCGTTCGTTTCGTTATGCTCGCGGGTCGCGACGACGCGTTTGCCTAAATGAAGATGTATGCCAGCCGGGGCGTATGAGTAATATGCGCAAATATGCGCATAAAATAAAGCAACTTGTAGCAATTTCCCAGCAGCTCCCCACTTTTAGCCTGGCTTCGTCTTCGGCTTCGGCTTCTTGTGTTTAATTTAGCCAGGCCATAAACGTAATGCGGCGCCTGAAGTATGCCAGAGCTACCCGAAATTTATATGGCGCCACATAAAAACCTCGTCGACTCGTCGTCTTTGGCAAAGGGCATGGGTGGGGGGTGGGGGGAGTCTTGTATTTCATTTCCTGCCTGGCCTAACATAAAATACCATTTTATTTGAGTCGGCTTTAAAGACAAGATATTGTTTTTTAAGGCAGCCCCCAAAAACGTATAAAACTCAAAACATCATCAGACATTAACCCATTGCACGGTGGGAGAGAGAGAGAGGGGAATTTGATTAACTAATAAAGAAAATGCTTACTTTTTATGAGCCTAAATAAGGAGACTGCTTAAGTTAAACAAGATTTGTGTAATGGATTTATATGGCAAAGAGAATTAAAGGAACCATAAAAAAAAGTAAATTTTCACAATTCTAAAAATTGTCCTCGTCTTTCAATTTCAATCCTATCAAGAATTTCCATTCCTCTCACCAAGTGTTCCATATATTCCAATCATCAAAACTTGTATTCAAAAGCCCCTATCATTGTTTTGTTCCCGTTCACAGTATTCAATTCTGTGCCCCATTGTCCCATACATCAAATGCAACACATCAAAGGCACACAGGACGAGGAGTTGGAGTTGAAGTTGGCGTGGCACGGCACGTTGGCATATCAACCATGCCATCCATCAAATATCACGCGCTCCTGCGAAGCTCGCGTGCTTTGTATGCTGGTCCGCGACTCGGATGACTCCAACTCTGACTGCCTGCTGTCAAGCCGTCATATTTGACTTGCCTTTTGTTGACGAGGAGGTTGCATATAAATATCCAGGCACTTTAAGACTGTGTTTTATGAGGAGAAGCTCACTTGAAGCTCACTTGGGTGTGCATAAAATTTAACTTATTTTGTTGTCTAGTTCATTGAATTAGCCTCGCACACACACACACACACAGAGGAGATTCCCTGATACACAAAATAAATTGAATTAAATTGATGCGCCCGGAAATTGAGCAGCTTTTCTTGTGCTTGTTCCGACTAAAAGGAAATTGCTTTTAATTTTGGCATAAAATGTCTTTTTAATTTTTCGTCTCTCTTTTTTTTTGTGGCAGACAAGTCCTTAAGCCATAACATTTTAGACAACATATGTGAGTGAGCCTTCTACTGACGTGAAAGAGAAACCGGAGGAGGAGGAGGGGGAGTTGATCAAGCAGCAGCTGTGTGACATGGCAAACTGTTTGCCAAGAAAAATCAAACAAAATGTGGAACGGGCCAACTATGTTTGGGCTATGGAAATTTAGTTGATTTATAAAACAGTTTATTCTTTAAACTTAAAGTGTAAAATATTTAAAAAAAAATTTCCTTCAAAAAAATTTAAAGGTATCGACTCGGTTGTTGATGCTGATTAAGAATATATATAAATCATATGGTCGGAAATGCTTCTTCTGCCTGCCCAAAATAAACCCGAGGCAAAGTTGTTTAAAAATATTTGAACAGTGCACTTAAAGACCGCTACTAGCGGTTGGGATTCAAGTACAAGGGGTACAAGAATAAACTAAAACCTAAAAAAACCATTCAATAATAATATCACATCAAAATACTTGTAAAATGTAATATAAAATTGGCTATTATCTCTCAATTTCTTGGCGTGAATCTGTTTTTTCATGGCTAGTTACTTCACAGCTGGCGCCAATAACTGCACAGAAAAAAAAGATCCCCGTAGAATGGATATCCACTTAAGATCCATTTTTTTAAATATCGTTTTCACATTTTTCAGCTCCTTTGGATGAAGAAAAAAGATCAATGAAATATTTTTTCTCTGATATATCTTTTTTAAGCGAAAATAAATCGGTTTCGAACATATCCAAAAAAAAAAATAGCTAGCTATCCAGTCCAAATAGATATCGAAAATATCCTGAGGATCATCAGAAACTATCCTTTTTTTCTGTGTGGTGAGAAGAAAGAAAAAAACTTTTATTATTAAATGATCAGAGGCGGGATCGAACCTACGACCTCCCGACCAGCAGTATAGCACACTAACCACTGGGCCACAGAAGGCCAATTAAAATTACAAAATTGTCTAGTTTTATACTCTTTTTTTGGTCTCTAGGATAAAATTCCTGAAACCTTAATAAACAAAGTCGGGATTTACACGATGAAGCAAACTTCACGAAGTTTTCTTAGTAGGCTTGAAAATCAAAGGGATTTTACTAGATTTGTTAATCAAAATATATGGAAGCACATGTGTATGTCTCGCCTACTAAGATAACTTCATGAAGTTTGCTTCACCGTGTAAATGCCGTCAAACAAGTGAGAAAGTCGGTCAAGCCCGACTATAACATACTCTGGAGTAGAAGCTGAATGCAATGCTGGTGCTGCGCTCATCTCAAAGTCTCTCTCTCTTTTTCTCTCTCTCTCACCCTTTTTTTCTCTCTCTCTCTCTCTAAGATTGTTTGGTGTTAGTTGTGTAATGGGTGGGAGGGGGGGTGGGCCAAGGGCGAAGTACTTTTTTGCTCATAACTTGAGAACCGCTGATCCGATCTTTATCATTTCTTCGGCAAATCGATACATTTTGCTAATTACTAACTATCTCTAGAAGGTACGAAACGTCTATCTTCAAAACTGTAGGAGATATAACGTTTCCGAATTGCGGGGGCGGGAGGGGGCGTGGCAAAAATTGAAAATAAACTTGATCTGCCTGCAGCTATAAGAAACATTTGTCTCATACATGTCAAACCTCTATCTCTTACCATCTCCGAGATCTGTTTGTTCATACGGACGGACGGACAGACGGACAGACGGACAGACGGACAGACGGACATGGCTATATCGACTCGGCTGTTGATGCTGATCAAGAATATATATGCTTTATATAGTCGGAAATGATTCCTTCTCCCTGTTACATACTTTTGCACAAACTTAATATACTCTACGTACCTTCGGTACAGAGTATAAAAAAGACCGATACCTGCGGTCGTCCCAAGCCGAGGCATGTGTGCCTAGAATTAGATAGTAAAAACTAAGCAACCCCTAAAAAGGGACACATCTGTTAGTAATAAGGCATTTCTCTGCTTGGGGTAAAACCAAAAAATGTATAAAAGAGAAAAAACCAACATCTTTATAAATATTCAGCTTCTGGAAGCGGAGCTAGTCACACGCACCATATATGCGTAAGATTTAGCTTCGTGATGTGGAGCGGATCACTCGCAATCGTACTGCGTTTTAGTGATCATCGTAAAACAAATCTACTACCGCAATCAAATTGAAAAATGAATTTTCTTAGATTTTCAAAATCTTTATTTAAGTGTCTAAATCTATTTTGTTTCCTTCAAAGTAATCCCCGCATTCCCCTCC
Organism: Lordiphosa clarofinis; assembly: GCA_018904275.1. Classification (NCBI taxonomy): domain Eukaryota; kingdom Metazoa; phylum Arthropoda; class Insecta; order Diptera; family Drosophilidae; genus Lordiphosa; species Lordiphosa clarofinis. Next base: position 816,497 of record JAEIGQ010000115.1, on the reverse strand, counting down.
CTTCATAGTACTTGGCAAAATCCTCCTTTAGAATGGACTTTAGAGTCCTCTGCGATATTTCTTTAATCTTCTCAATCGTGTCAAAACGGTGTCCCAGGAGCAGTCTCTTGAGTTTGCTGTATAGCTAAAAGCAAAGACACAACATATAGTAGGTACTGCACCTCATACAAAATGATTTATTTTTCGTTTTATAGCTGGTTGGTAGAGGCGAGCTGGGTACACAGGCGAAGAAATCTAAAAATAGAACAAGCCTTTCACTGTTTCCAAGGTCAATTTAGTTTCGATTTCAATATTCCTTAAAAAATAAAAAATATTTTCTGGGCAAAAGAGCTAGGTACATTGTGCTCACTGCATAACATAGAATGGGACTGGAACAACGATAACCTATGGAATGCCATCTAAGGAAAGACAGGCATACGGAACTCGTGCAGCAAATACTAAGAAGCGAAGGGAGAATCTACAAAGAACTCGACCAAACTGTTGGCAAAAAATATGCACAAGTGGATACTAGGGCAGTATCATGGATCTTTAAGGCAAGAAGCGACAAGGTCGGACAAATAAATGCGAATTGTGCAATACAAATGAAATAGAGGACATTAACCATTTCCTGGGCAGACCAACCAACCTGTGCTAAGTCCGAATGAGTTTAAATTTAAATGGTGCGAGCGATTGGTTTTAAATAAATTTATTATTATTATTTTTATTACTATTATATTCCTTAAAATTAATCCAAAAGAGTTTCACATTTTTACGACTGACTGACTTCCGTTGGCGTTGAGGGATAGTTAGGAAAGTTTTTCTTTCAAATTCATTTCCGCCTTCAACTATTGTCTTCGTCTTTGCAACATCTAAAGTTGCCATTCCGACTTCGTGGCCCATCAATATTGTTGTTGACCATGGCGACCGCTTGGGATTTCCAAAGTCAGGCTTATAGAAAAATCTGACACGACACAGTTAAAAAATGTGCCATAGTGTAGTCGGAATCAGTATTATACAGGGTCAATATCTTACTCCCTATTTTCTAACTGCACATACAAATTCAATTTAACTTTAAGGCAAATTTTAGATGGTTTTTAATTGATTTTGTGCCCATAAAATATTAATCTTCGAATCACTAACCGAAACACCTTTTATAAAATTTGTAGCTTAAGTTTAGTTAGGAACCGGGGCTTCATCAGTATTCAACACATTTTTAACCCTGAGCGAGACTATGTCTCTTTTCGAAATATCGGTTCAGCGGCTATATGAAACCAACATACAAATATAGATTTTGCCACGACACTTGACATAAATTCGGGGTGTTCTAGAAATCTCTATCGATTTTCGTATAAACGATTGCTCTTCAAACTAAACTGAGACTACTTTATTTGCAAAGAGCCAAGAATCAGACGGCCTACTAGATTATGTGGAAGGAAAACTGTTCGCTTCAAATCTACTTGACTTTGAGCAGGCGGTTTCAAATCGCTCAACTTTTGACATCTGATCTAGTAGCCGGGCATTCTTGAGCCCCTTTTCCCATATTTCAATGAAATTACACATTGTTTTAATATTAAATAAATCCATTTTGTGGCCCAATTATCAGCAGTTAAAATTTGCTTTCAGCTACTAGGGTAAAAAACCAAAAAATCACGCATACGCCCTGTGGCCAATGGTGGTAAATCGCCCTAACTGGCTTTTGTTGGCTGGCAGCTGGGAAGCTGCTTTAAACCCCTAATAAACTAGAAGAATTGCATAGTTAAGCCTTTTTTTTTTGCATCCAAAGACCACGCCCGTCCGCCGCTGCCGCTTTGCCGCCGTTTGAAGTGGGCGTTAGTTGAACTTTGGTCATGAGATTTAAATCAGTTTGGTTTGAAGCAGCCGGGCTGCTTACTTATCTAAGTCCATGGAGTCAGAGCGAAAAGCCCGAGTAAGGAAACGGGCTGCTGTGCTTTTTTATGCCCGCCATTTTGCTGTTGCTTTGGCTGCTGAATCTTCTTCTTCCTTTGCTTTGCTACAAATCACGATAATAAATTCCAATTTTATTTAGTCAGTGAGGCGGCAAAGCACCCTTGTCATCGTCATCGCCGTCGGGATCGGAATTGGGATGGGAATGGGAGGGGGCAAAAAAGGGCAACCGCTTCATCTGCTTGGCCCGTTTCAACTACTTCGGCTTAACCGTATCTCTTTTTATGACTTTTTATTTTATATATGCGCTGAGGCATTCAAAACAAATTCACTCTTGAATTGACTTTCGACCGTTTGAGTTTGACTTTGGTGGACGGACATAATCAGGGGCTGGATTATAATAAAGCAAGTACGGCAGCTAGTGGGGCCAATCATAAGGCAAACGCTGACCACATGATGCTTCCTGTCCAGTTGCCCGGACTGCGGTTGTCTGCGCAGCGGCAGCCAAAACACATTATCCGTGTGCTAAAAATGTCGTAGAATTCAGTCAGCATGCAATGGCCAAAACGAGGGTGGCTGCTGAAATAAGGGGCCTACTTTCGGGGAAAAACTTAATCTATAATACTGTATCTGTTAGTGTACTGCAATTTTTGATTTCTTAAATTTTCATTTCAAATACTTTACAGCCTACTTTAAGGCGCACCTTGCAAATTCTTTGCAGGTTGTGGGTCGTAAAATGGCCCTAAGTGCAGTGCAACTAACTTGAAAATTGCCCCTCGTTAGCTGACCATCAGTTGAGGGATTTTGAGCAGGCTGGCAGGACATGTGGCCAAAGCAGATTTTTTTTTCTCCATTTCTCCCTCTCTCTCTCTCTCTCTCTATCGCTAAGGCCCTTCATTGCCTGTTGGCAATTACAACGTTGCAATTTTTCTCTTTTCCTCTTATTTTTTTTTGCATATGTGACAATGCACACAGCAAACAGCGGCTTACATGGCCAGACACAGAGCGGAGCAGAGTACAAGCTAGTAACTTCCGCCTGCTGCTTGGCGAGGTCGTCCATTTTATAATACCCATTTTGTTGTTGCTGAGTTTGGAACTTCTTCCGTGATTTACATTTGAACGTTTTTTTTTTCCACACATAATTATGTGAGCCCTGAATGGAAAATATCATGACGTTGATTTCCTCTTTTGAGTGGAAAAGTATACTGCCATAGCAGAAGTGAGGAAACAAACTTACTAAGCAGCTTTACGCATTGTGAATGATAGTTTTTCTTGCTGGTTAAACATCATTTGAGGGCAAAAGTTAACGATGAGAACTTTTGGGCCAAGCCAGCAGGCATACAGCGTATCATTTTTTGTGCTGAATTACGACGCAGTGTGTTATTGCAGTTGATTTACACGCTAATTGAAATGAATCTATATTTAATATACATATTTCATTTTTAAAATCTTTTTATGCGACTGATGGAATGATTCATCAATTTAACGGCTGAGGATATAAAACTCGTGGCATAGAGGCTTTTTATGAAGAAATTTTGATTAAAAACTCGAATTCAGCTTTTCGGGATACCTAAAAAGGTAAGTTGCAAAGTACTATCTTTGTGAAAGTTCTGGTTCAAGTTATCAAATTAGATTTAAAGCAGCGTCCGGCAAAACACACATGCGTATTTTGCCTTTGAATGTGTGCGTTCAGACACGCGAGAGCGCTCTCAGTTAGCACATGTTTGTTAGTGCAAAAAGAGCAGTGTACGCTCGTATAGTGTATGGTATCGACGCCGCTGCTGCAGAGGATGGACGTCGCTACTTCTATACCCAGAACATTGAACGGTGCCGGACACTGATTTTAAAGTCAAACCTATTAAAGCCTAAGTCTTAAGATCCTTTATTCAAGCTTAAGCTCTATTTACACGACCTGATCACTCATCTGAGTTTTTGTCTGATTTGCTGTCTGACAGTGTAAAAGGCGTCTGAGTAGACATGAAGCTACTCAGATAAGCGATTAGACGAAATAGAACCGGTTCTAATTCGCCTGAGCACTCATCTGAGGGTTATTTATCGAGTGTTCCCTAGCTGCAGTGTGCTGGCGTTGCCATTTTCTGACAATCGATATACATTTCTTATCGAATTTTGGCTATCGGTCAAGTTCCTTGTATGTCAAGTGAATTCTTATTTAAATTCAAAAAATAAATTGCAACTTAAGAAGCATCAGAACGCAGATCGCCATTTCGTTTTTTATTTTTCTTGTGATCATCTTCTATGTAAACAAAGCAACGTCACAATGTTCATATGAACCAGATGATTCCGATGAACCATTGGTTCTGCAACTGGCTCATCTGAGCTTCTCAGGCATGTATAAAAGCAAAACTGAGTTGATTTGATGAGTTTTCGTCTGACGAACCATGGTGGAATAATATGAGGTGACACCGAGCGAGTGAACGGTCTCTCTGTTTGTAGGGCCAGTGAGTCAGTTCGTTGTGAATGCTTGAAGCGACAGGTTGGGTGCGGACAAATTTTTCTGTGTTTTTGTATGTATGTGTCTTGATTTGGTTTATTTGCTGGTTTTAGTGTCAAATGTCAAGTTACTGTGTAATTTGCCGCAAATCGTTTGGGCGAAGCAACGTAAAGCTCATTCGGTTTCCAAAAGACATGGGAAGAAAATCCATTTGGGAAGAGTCTTTGGGCATTTGTATTTTTAAAATTTGAGTTAGTCTTCCTAAAAATTGTTGACTAAATGATAGCTCCCTAACTTCCTTAACACAACAAACAAAAATTAACAAACACAAAATAAAGCAAGCCATCTACTATCACTTTCTTTTTGACACTGGCCCTCAACAGATGCAAATATAAAAACATATACGAACTAAAACCTTTAGCTGGGGGTATCTCCATATAAAACGAGAAAGGAAGGCTAACTTCGTCCGTGCCGAGTTTTTTAACCGCAAAAACATTTAATATATCCGACCGGTCAGTCCGACATATCAGCAGCGTCAGACAAAGAAGACTCTGTGCCAAATTTCAGCTCGATAGCTTCAAAACTGAGGGACTAGTTCGCGTGAAACAGACAGACGGCAGACACGGACGACAACAGCTAGAAAGCTAATCGACTCAGCTCGTCACGCTGATCAGAATATATATACTTTATGTGGTCGGAGATGATTCCTTCTATGCGTTGCAAACTTCTGGGCAAAATTATAATACACTTTTCAAGTGTATAAAAAAAGGTTTCGTTAATTTTTAAATTCCGACAGGCCTCTTACGCTCGGTAAAACTTAGACAAACTAAAATTTCCGTGCCTCAGCGTCGGAAAGCTCGAGGCGCCGCTTACTTGACAGGCACAAACAGCTTATTCAATTTCGATGGGGTGGTAGCAGAAATAATAGCTTCAAATTTTTCCGACACCAACCCGTCAGAGTTTCAGCAGCAAAAGCTCGACAAAAATCATCGATTGAACTATTTTAAAACCAATAGTAAGATTTTGCATTGCCCATGACTTCAACATTCCAAATATCCTCCAATAATCCCTAAATATTAGCAAAAACAGTTGACTAAATTCAAAAGCAAGCAAATCAGCGCAGTGTGACCGTTTCACATTTGGTGGTATTTTGAAGAATACCACTCTGTTGGCGATGAACAATCACACTGCATCGTACGCTTAGAATATCGGAATAAGTTGTCAATTTAGCAAGCGGACGATTTAGTTTGTCTGAGTACTAAGCTTAAGCTTGAAAGCCCAAATTTTTAATTGCAAAAGCTAAGGCTTTTAAGCATTAACACAAAAAAGTTTAAGCCATAGCGGCTTGTTCTATTTTTACATTCATTGTTTTTTGAGGTTCCCAACTGATTAAAGCATTGATTGTATGGAATGGCAGGTGTAACGATGGTTAATCCAGCGATAAGCCTACTGAAGATTCATTCGGGAGACTGATGAAACGGTACCGTATAGGCAACCAGCTCTTTTTGGTGTACAATAATGCATAAGTTGTTTTCAGCTGTGAACAAACGCAACTTTTTCGTACCTTGAGCCAGCTAAACTCGCCAGATAAATTACAAATAAGTTATAAAAAAATGTAAGATTGCAGAAAGTATCTAAATACCTTAAACATGGGTTCAAAAATAATGTTAAGCCAAATAAGCATTTATTTTTAAACTCATCGGCTTCGAGCAATTTGAACTCAAATCGAGCAGTAATTTTACAAAGGCGATTAAAAAAGTTAAAAACAATGCAGCAAAAAGTTCAATACGCGCACCAAACCCGGTAAAGCCAGTTCATATTTCCGAATTAATTAAAGTTACCAACAAATTATTCGATTTCTCAAGTTTTTTAAACGGAAATATAGATATAATATTTATATCAAAACCCATTCCAAATTCACTCTCAAACAAGGGATAAGCTTAAGTGGTGTTTAAAATAGATTGTATTCCCGAATTCCTAAATTCTTAAAGATCTATAAAACATTTTATGAATCATTGTGACTTTTTTAATATTCCTTTCCAATTTAGAGCTTCCACCTAAATCAAGGAAAGTCAGTTCCCTCAAGGAGAAAACCTCTCTGCATTTGAAGGATTATCTTGATCACAAGGAAGTGAATAATTTGCAAGTGACTTGTACACTTTCAAGTATGCTGCAAAAATACTCCCTTTTTAAAATGCAACTCTTTCATTTACCTCAACAGCTCCATTCATTTAGTCCGTCCATCTCGTTAACCCCGTCCCCTCCAAAAGGCATCTTGCATTTGGCCCAGACCAGTTGGTGTTAATGTCCTTCTGGCCTTGCCTTGCACCGAACTGTGCACAAAATAGACTGAAATTGATGATGTCACTTGATAGGGCGAATGAGTTTTTCATTTTTCACTTTTCACATGTAGACCGGGCAACCAGCTTCAGCCTCAGCTTTAGTCCTCGTGCTCGTGTTGTTTAACAAATTCATCCTGTTGCTTGCGCTTCAGTGCGTGTGCCCAGGGCTTGGGCAGCTAGCACATTGCATTGTGTTCTGGACATTCAAATGGGCCAGAGAGTCATGTGCATCCTTGCATGTACATGCATGTATGTATGTGATTTCTTTCGTTCCTCGTTTCTTTTTTTGGGGGCCATTCCATTGTTGTGCATCGACCTGTTTGATTGGCTTTGCTTTTTGCACGTTTTTAATTAGTGTGCGCAACTCTCCGAGTGTAGAATGGCCTCCTCTCCTTTGCCGTATTTTAAACAAACGAAATATTTCATAAGCGCATTGCGTCCTGGCCACAATGCCAAATGATTTATATGCAAAGTACTTGCCGCTCTCGCTCGCACACTCACCTAGGCTAAAGCTACAAATTTCAACCAAAAATTTGTAACAAAGGCACACACACACACACATGTATTCAGACTGTGGAAGCGGGAGGGGGGAACCCCCCGGGTATTGGCAGCGTTTCGGTTGAGAAATTCTCTTGGTTGTAGCGAAGTGACTTGGAAACAAAGCCTGAAAATATTTGTGTGGCAACCAAAATAACCCATTTTGTAACAATTTGGACCAAAATGAAGTCAGATTAGGTTTAACTTATCAGGAATATCCCCATCGAATGACATTCAGTAAGATTGGATTAATTTGTAAATTCTCTCAAAAATATTGATTAGAAATTCTATAAGTACTAAAAAGCAGTAGGAAAGCCTTTGTCTGTGCCTAAATGGAGTTTGAAATATCAGAGAGTTGAAAAATTTTTATAAATGGCTTCAAGGCTGAAGAAGATTTGTGACGGCAGAAGATGAGAGAGGAACACCATATACCTTCTCCGACTGTTAAGAATGTTGAGTCCCCTATGTCTACAGTATTCGACCTAAGACAGAAAGAGTATCTTTTTAAAAATTTCTATGGAGACATCCAATTTTTCTTAAATCGGTGTCTCTTATTCAAAAATAATGCTTAAAAAATCCATATTATTATTTTACTAGCAGGTACTATAGAATTTTAAACACAGAACGAAGAAGTGAAGTTACTTGACAATTGTTATCTTTAAATTCTTACTTCGATCTTACCCGTCCGTCTTTTTACCCGTCTTCATGATAATCTAGGTTAGGCTAGGTTGCGATGGCTGAGAACGACAAGTCGCTCTCCCACTTAGACCATTTTGGTCCCATTGCGAAAGTGTTAATAATAATATCCAATAATCATAAGGCTTTGCGACTTTTTGCTCCGTTTGACCTCTTATTTACAAGTCGCTATACCCGCTTACGATCATTTTTTAAATTGCGCAAATTTTTGGACCGTAATTTGCAAGTTTCGCCATATACAATACACAAATCTGGAGTACATTGCCGAAAATGCGCCTGGCGTGAGGCAATTTGAGGTTATTGTAGCCACAACGTGCATCTACACAATTGCGGTAATAAACGCAAATATAGCAGATTTGTAAAAATTTAAGTGGTTTGTTTGGCATTGGCAGCAATAATCCTACTTCAGGGTACACTTGACCTTTGATTTTGAAAGTTGAATTAAATTTTTGACCATTTGCCGTTGTGTTCTGCATTATTCCCGTTGCTCCGATCGAAGTCATTTGAAAACATAAATTAAATCAAGGAATGGATTTCAGAAACAGGTTTGAATCTGAATCTGTGCCGATGAGCAAGCCGTTCAATGGTTCTGGCGGCGTCTTATTTTTGGGTAGTTGGAAAGCTCGTGCCTCTTGTGATTGGGAATAACGCAGTTGCGACTTTCTGTCACGGGTAAATTCATATATTTCATGTAATTATTGATCTGTGCTTGCTACTCTAACATTCCGCAGAGGAGTTTCTGTAACCGTTCGACTGCCCAAATATCTTCCCCTACGTGTTGACACACACACAGATGGCCAAATTAAAACGATCTATTAAATGCGATATTTTAGTAATTTTCACAGATGAACAGCCTGCTGCGTCGTCAATTCAAAAAGAGGGACACCCCAATCACCTAGCGTTACGAAATATAGTTAAAAACCTGTAGTACACCTGCCAAACATATACAAAAAGCAATTCATTAAAATCGGTCAAGCCGTTTCGGAGGAGTTTGCTAACCAAAACGTGACATGAGACTTTTATATAAAGGGGTGTCCTGGAAATCTTTAGAGTTTTTCGTATAAACAATTGCACTTCAACTACTCCGGGACTACTTTATTTGCAAAGTGTGGAAGGAAAACCGTATGCATCAAATATACTGGGCTTTGAGCAGGCGGTTTCAAATCTCTCAACTTTTGTCATCTAACTTATGTCATCTCTTAACATATAAGTTAAAAAAGCTTTAAAATGAAATGCTAACGTTTATACAAAAACCTCTAGAGATTTCTGTGACACACCCGATGTAGATATTGTGGGTTTTTGGAACAAGATTGGTTAAACCTGTAATGAGAGTTCAAAAAACTAAACAGAGACTTATTGACATCTTGTTTTTATTTCATGTTGAAGGCAACCTATTTTCCCTCTGTGCAGGAGGTTGTTCTAAGCGTATTCTCTTTCCTTCTAAGGAGCTCTATTATGGTATATTTGCCTATGCCGCAGTAAGGTTCTGGGCGCCAATTCATGGGCCATTACGTTATCCGGGTAGTAATGTGTAATAGCTATTTTTCTAAAGAAAGAACAAACTTTTATTAGATGGTCCGAGGCGAGATTCAACCCACACTAACCGCTGCGCCACCTTCGGCCAACCACTAAATTGTGGGTTTTGTATATTATATGTTCTTTTCGTGAGTTTCATTTTGAAACAGTGAAATAACAGTTTAAGAAAAGGATTAAAGGGATTTCCTTCTCGAAATTTCTAAATTGCGTTTTAATAAAGTGTTAAAATAATTAAATATGAATTGAATTGAATTTATGAAAATATATTTATTAGGCTGTTGGGCCGCGATCTCTTTTCAATTTGGTTACATTAAAAAAGTCCTAAAACAAAGTCAGCTTTTGTGTCAGATCTTTCCCGAGGGCTCCCACACCATCTTGTTAGATCTACAAGTTATACTTCCAAGTTACTATTTAGTAGTACTTAATTCCTCCCTTTCTGCTTTGTTAAAAGAAGATTATAGTTTACCATTTATTTATAAACGACAATATTTTAATCCCATTACTAAGCTTTTAAATTAAAAAAACAATATTTTGATATTCTTCTTAATACAACTGACATTTAAAATTGAGTCCAAAAATGTAGTATTAACTGTCAAATGTTATCTTTGGAATTGGTAATAAATATTAATTAAGGCTTTAGTTTAGAAATTCTTCATTTACTTTGATAAATTTCAACCCCCAGTGGGGGGTTGTTTATCCTCCATTCCATTCATCGATTTTAAAATGAAGCAATAGCCAAGTGTTTGTTTTAAATTAACGGGGTAAGCGCAAATGTATCTTTTTAACCACTAACCCAATCAACCACCAAAAAAACCTACCCCAGAACAAAGGGGAAATGTTAGGTTTATATTGTCAAGCGGATATTGAAAGCGATTGAGTTACCTTTAGCACAATAAAAGCCCCCTGAATGGAGTAAAATGTAAAATAATTTAGGAACAGTCGAGATAGAAGACACAGAAAGCCGGGCTCCCACCGTGGCCTCTAAATCGTAAAATGTTTGAGAAAGTGATAATGGCAGCATAGCTGATAGTTTATTTGCATTTCATATATTTTCATGAAATCAGCAAAGGTTTGGAGATTCCGTCTGCGGACCGTTCATTGTTATCACATTTTCGTCCTGCACTCTAAGCTTCAGTCACCCAAACTTGTTTGATGAGAGATAACTCAAAAGACGAGTTGGATTGGAAGCCTTCAATTCAAAGAATTCAAATCAGGGCAAACAAATTTTTAATTTTTTTTTTTTTTTAATTATTACCTCCCCTACAGTCACCAAATATAAGCCATTTTTTTATTACCTCTGCAGGCTATGCATCTTGGATACTTCAGCGCCAATTCCTCCACTCACCTTATTAGAATTACCATTGAATTTCAATAGCTTTTTGCAGGATTTGCCGCGACTCTCGAAATAGATTTCCTGTGGCGTGCGTCGACTGCGACGTTGAGTTGCCGGCGTTGTTGTTGTGGATGCTGCCTTGCGCTGCATTAAATGGTGTGCTGGCTCTTGAAGATTGTTGCATTCACTGCCCGCCACCGATTGGGTGGCCTTGTGCCGACTCACACAGAACAGACGACTCAAAATGCCGCAACATCCATTGGGCGGGGACGAGTCGGTGGCACTGGCACAGGCTCTTGTGGTTGTGGTTGCCTCAGCAGCATTATTGTTGGAGCAGCGGGCCGAAATGGTCACAAGACTGAGACTGGGTGTCTGGCGATTAACATCCATTTCCATGGTGATCAGCAGCTGAACAAAAGTGTTGCCTACTTAGGAGCGTTCGAATTTTTGTCAATATTTGTTCTGGTTTGAAATGTGTCTCTGTTTGGACTGGTGAAAGACACAACAAAACTTGGCGCCCTCGCAAAACAAACACACGCTTACACAAGCAGACTTACGTCTCACTCTCGCACACGCACGCACACACACGCCGCACACACAAATTTCAGCCGCCACGAGGTTCTTGAGCTGAGGCCAGCAAGCCAACTGATAGCAGCGACAGCGACTGCTTTAGCTTCACGCAACTTCCTTAAACAGAGTTGCCAGATCTAAGAGAGACAGAGAAAGAGAGAGAGAGTGACTAAGGCGCATGCCCCATTATACAGTGAGTGCAAAAGCAAGTGTACAAAGAAGAGGCGAGCGCATGAATGAAGCTAAGTTGTTGTTGTTGTTGTTGCTGTTTACGTTTGAACGTAGGAAAGGGTCAAAGTTGTAGCGCATTTTGCTGTATGTTTGTAATTGTTTGGCGGAAGTCGAACGGCGCCTCATGTTATGCAGCAGTTTTTTGTTGGTTTGTTTGTTGGTCTGAAATGTTTGAATGTTAGAAAGGGTATGTTGGACTACGGGTTTAGGATAAAAAATTTTATTATTATTGTCTTAATGTGACAAAAACTAGAAACATTTCAAAATAAATGAATGTTTGGTCCCTTAAAGATGAAATCTAAGATTCTTACATAAAAATGAAAACTTCCTTAAATGGCAAAATGTTTGATATGCTTTTTTTAGGACTACTTTCTTGACCACAAACAACTTTTTATCGGTCAAAGAAACAGATGCAGATCGCCTCGCTTCTCTACATCAGTGCTGGCCAAATAGAGAGGACAGAAAAGTGTGCTTGTGTTCCCTCCAGATTAGTGTTCACCAATGAATTCGTCTCGTCTTTGCATAAACACACGAGTGACTTCGGCCCCTGTTTGCTATGGATGGCCTGCTCTGCTCTAGACGACTTTAGGACTATCCTTTTTTTATACAGAGTATCAACTGTTCGAGCTTAATTCAAATAAAAGTTGACTTATATGGTGCCTAGGGTCGAGGACAACAAGAAGATAACCAACTAAAGTGATGAGCAGGCGCAGTGTTTATACACCCATTTAAGTGTGTGTGTGTGTGGCTCTGAGTGCTGTCTGCTCCATACATAATTTCAATGTTTCAACGTAATCTTTGATTTGATTATGCTCCAGCGCCAGCTTCCAGAGGGGAGCTTATGTGTGTGTGTGTGTGCGTCTCGTCCACTTCCGGCCAAAGCTATAAACGGATTATAAAGTAATTTAATGCTTTTTGTTTTGTCTGCTCGTGCTGCTGCTGCTGGGTAATAAAAACTTTTCGTTGTTTGTTTTCCATATCGTAACGCATACGCCACGTGAAGACTCTTTTAATGAGTTGGCGGTTTAGTTTTTGGCATTTTGTTGTGTAATTAATGTCCGGCCATGTGGATGACCATTTTGGCAACATGTTTATCTGCCCCAATGCACATATATTAAGACTCACGCACACACACACGCACACTCACGCATTCCAACATATCCTTAGATTGTCACATTAATTATGTACGTTAAGCTGTCAGCATGCGCCATATATTTGTATCCAGAATGTCCTCAATTTTTGTTTTTTCTCTATCTCCTGGGAAGCGTTAAGTGCGTCTTAGTTTATCTTTATGTGTAGGCTTTTGGTCTTCTTGGTCTGTTGCTGTTTGTCAAATAAATACGTTTGATACGTCTCTTCTTCTCCTTCCTGTTCTTGTTGTTGTTGTTGATGTGGCACGAAACTCATATTGATGGAGCATCAGTAGCAGCAGCAGAAGCTGGCCACAGGTTCAGCTTGGGTGTTAAATTGAATGAAGTGCAGAGAAGTTCCATAAGCAAATTGATTGCTCAATGTGTGTGTGGCTTGGGCAGCCGTTGGGCAAATGTTTGTGATAGCAAAATTTAAGTTACGAGTGAAAATATTTTTAGGAAAGGAAAATGCTTTAAATCTTAGTAGGGAAACTTTCAAAAGTAAATTTTTGGATGGTTTTTAATTTTGATCTAAGATTTTGTACAATGATTTAAAAGTGGTTCACTGAACTTCGATTTAGTTCACAAACAAACACTTCGATTGCGGGAAAATAACGTTCTGATATCATGTAATCTAGTTAAAAAGGAAACCTACAACCACAAAATGTACTACCAAAAAAAAAAAGATGACATCACCAGTCCAGATCCAGGTCATGAGATTAACTAGTAATATATAATATTCAGTGTTGAAAAACAGTTCGTTATTTTTTTGAAAAGATAAATAAAAATAAAAAGGTACCAAGCAACTTTGGCTCGACCGAAGTTTATTACCCTTGTTTCTCCCAGTTTTATAGGCAACAATTTGACAAAATTTGGAAAACTAAAAAGTTTTTCTCACTAGAACTACTTTTTCGGCCTATCGTTCCTATGGCAGCTATATGTTATAGTCATCCGATTTGAATCAAACTTGGCAGAATTGTGGTTACATATAATTTTGACCAGTAACAAGTTTGGGAGCGTAGCACTGAAAAAAATATTTATTTCCTACTAAGACTTTTTTCAAAACTATTTTTGTATGGCGCTAACTTTATAGTTGTCCGATTTTCACAAAACTTGATGAAATTATGTGAAGGCATAGAAAACTTATAAATACGAGGTTTGGGGACGATTGCGTTGAAGAAAAAAGTATTTCTCATAGACTTTTTTCGACCGATCGCTTGGCAGCTATACGATATAGTCATCCGATCCGCGTCGGTTTATAGGGGGTTATAAATGTGAATGTAATTATTGATCAGTGCGAGTGATTGTATATGAGCGTACCCACCTCGTAGTTTAATAGCTATCTACAATCTTTCAGAAGTCGTTTATCGGAGGATGACAATATCGTATAGCTGCCATAGAAACGATCGATCGAAAAAAGTAGGTCTAGTGAGAACAACTTTTTTGTCTTCAACGCAATCGTCCAAAATACAATACCACATTTCCAATTTTGCTAAGTTTGATTCAAATCGGATGACTAAAGCATATAGCTGCCATAGGTACGATCGGTTGAAAAACTAGTTCGCGTGAGCTATCGCTCCCAACGCTTGTATTTATAAGTTTTCAGTGATTTCAATAATTTCCAAGATTGTCGACATAGGACAACTATATTGTATAGCTCCCATATAAAGGATAGGATTTGAAAAAAAATCTTACCGTGAGAAAAACTTTTTAAGTTTTTGATGAATATATTGTATAGCTCCTTTAACAACTGGCAGGCATACCTTATAAACTTCGGCGAGCCGAATTTAGCTTGCATTTTTTGTTTTCTTATGGCCGTTACTCGTAGAGTAAAAAGGGTACAAAGCGCAAATGTATGTAACAGGCAGAAGGAATCATTTGCGACCATATTTAAAGAATTTATATTCTTGAGCAGCAGTAAAAAGCTGAGTTAAAATAAGGTCTGTTGTACGTCCGTCCGTCTGTCTGTATGAACAACTAGATCTCAGAGATGGTAAACGAGATACCGAGGTTTGACATTTATAGGACACATTCTTTATTTGTAGTTCAAAAATATTAGTTAAAATTATATGTATTTATTTTAATTTTCAGCCTGCCCGGAATTTGAAAAAAACTTTGTATCTTCCGCAGTTTTTAATATAGATGATTTGTTCCTTCTAGAGATAGTTAGTCATTCGTAATATGTATTGATTTGCCGAAGAAATAATAAAGATCGGATGAACGGTTCTCAAGCTATGAGCAATAAAGGGATAAATTGCCGAGTTGAAACATTGTTGCATACTTTTCAGATGTTCACCCTAAGGAACGCAGGAACACTGTTAAACATGTTTTTTCATGAGTAACGGGTATATCGAAGTCGGTTAGTACCGACTTTAACTTACGGTCTTGTTTTATATGGAACAATTATCAAGATTATCACACAAAAACCATTGGGTGGAAATCAAAGACGAAAATTGGTTAATTTACCTATGAAAAATTTTGAACTTTCGTGGAGAGTGGAAAGTTGCGCATGTGACGTCAACCTGACGTACAACCTGATTATAATCATAATATAGAGAATATTCAAAAAGCGAATTTGTATAGATTACGGTGTTTGGTGCTGTTAAACATTTAAACGCGTTTTTCTCAAAACTGTGTTTTAAAGGTCGGTGAAACCGACCGTATACATAACTACTTAATACAATTTGATGTCAGTTTTTGAAATTTTGGGTTTCAAATTTATTCTGTGTGTTTTCAGTTTATGCCCTATGAGTGGCCTGACAAAATAGCAAAAGTTGTGTCTTTCTTTTATTTTTGGCAAGCTTTTCATTTTGGCATTGTTCTGGCTAATTACATGCAATCTGCCTGATTCTGATTTCTGACACGCTTGCTTGCCTTTCAATGTGTTCTGTGTGTGTGTGATAAGAGCAGCTGCCAGAGATTTGAGGCAATCATTTCATTACACACGCACACACACACACACACACACTGCCATGAGAGACAGCAAATTTTATTGTTATTGTGCGCAATGTTGGCCGTAATTTTGTAGCTTAACCCAAATCCAATTAAGTAACAAGCGTAAGCCTTTTTGGCAAATGCCAGCGACGACACATTGGCTCGTTTAACCCATTACAATGACACAGAGAGAGAGAGAGCTGCTGCTGCTGCAGATAGACATGCCAAAAACCAAAGCTGATAATTTCAATCAATTTTAAGCCACAGAAATCCGAAATGACCAATTAAAGCCTTTTGCAGTTAAACTGTGTGGCTATAATTAAAATGCAAGTGGTCAGGCCAAATGTGTAAAAAACCAAGTGAAAATAAAGATGGAAGCGATTTCGATTGGCATTTTGATTTGGTGAATGCATTAGCATACTTTTGGGGGCAGTTTACAGAAATTTCCTAATTTTTCATTCCAGTGAGAGGGAGTGAGAGTACCACAACCTAATGGCACTGCCAAAACGGCTTCACTTCTGGCATTTGGCATTCAAAACGCAACTAATGCTCCAAGCCAAGTTGAAATTTTTGACATGCTTTTTACATTCCGCCCATCGTTGACTAGAAACTAAACTCAGCTGAATGGTATGGCTGCCAGCGGGGGGTGGTTGAGTCTCTTGCTCCTGCTCCTGGGCAACATGTTGGCATCGTCCTGCCTGTCTATCTGTCATATTTTCTTCAACAACAACAACAACAACAATGTTGTAGACTTAAATTGTTGTGCTCGTTCTTTTTCTTCTTTTTCTTTGTTGTTTTTGTTGTCTCTCCAATTCTGCTTTGTTTTCGTTCGCTGTGGCAACATATTTCACTGCATAATTTCCTAGTGGTGCCTCGTAACGCATGCAAACGACAACAACAACAACAACACCAACAGCCAGAAAAAGGCAGTGAACTAAAAACTTGACAAGGGACAGCCACAGCAAAACGTCTAACTGACAGTTGTCGTTGTCTCCTGGTTTTTGCGCTATGACCTGGTATCTACGTAGAAATTACTGGTCAGGGTATATTAAGCTTGGCAACAAGTTGAAGTTTCATTTGCTCATAGGAACAGTTTTAGTACCAAAGTAGACTGAAGCAGCTTTTTCAAGAACCGTCCGTTTGCCTATCGACTTTATCGAGCCTTTCATGAAATCATCGAATACTTCTATTTCCTAGATTTGAAATAAATTATTCCAAATAGTTCTTCGAATTTTGGAAGCGAAGATGATGTACTACTTTGAATAAATGTACTCGAACCTAAGAAATTGCTGTTCTTTTAAGAAAGATAGGATTGATTCACTATTTGATTGCCAGAAGCATTTGAACTATTAAGGAAGTTTTTCCTCGCCAAAGACGGATCGGCTCTCTCAAGTGAGCTTTTTAGCACTGCACATTTTAAATTGATGGGCTCTTCTACTTGCACTCCTCAGCCCATGACTTATTTTTTGTTTCCTCACAACACAAAATAAATTGGCGAGGTCATACTTTTTTGATTCTAGCAGAGTCTGTTGAAGGCGCTTCTTAGCGGAAAACCGAAATAAAATACCAGATCTGAATCTGCCCTGAGCCTGTTTTTATACCCTGTTCCCATTAAAAATGGGAAAAAGGGGATTATGAAGTTGTGCAAATGTATGTAAGAGGGAGAAGGAAGCATTTCCGAACCTATAATGTATATATATTCTTGATCAGCATCAACAGCCGAGTCGATTTAGCCATGTCCGTTGGTCCGTTCGTCTGTCTGTCCGTCTGTCTGTCTGTATGAACGTGTCGATCTCTGAGACTGTAATTGATGGAGCCACAAATTGTTGCACGTATGTAGGTGTACACCGTACCCAGATCAAGTTTGCTCCAGGTTTGGCAAATTTCTCCTCCATCTTCTTCTAACCGCGAAAAACTGTCAGAACTACAATTTTTAAGTTTTAACCTAGTGACTTAATATATATTCTAGTGACCAACATCTATTTATTCTGTGTACCACAATGAGATCCGAGCGAAAACACCAAAGATATGTACATAAGTGTGCCTGCCCATTTATTAAAATAAATTTTAAAGTAAATGGAATTCAAAGCTACAGGAACCACATTACTTGGGACAGGGTATTTTGCTGTCGGGTTACTCGACCGCAACACTCTTACTTGTTTAATTTCCACTTTCACAACAAAGTATAATTGATTTCTGTTTTCGCATTCCCAATCCGACATGGTTTATCAGGTTTAAAATAATTCGCTTGTCCTGTTCCTTTAATCTGTAATTAGTTTAGAAATTGTTAGTGAAATTTAATTTGAGTTTAAAGCCAAATAGGCAGTTGGGAGCCGATCATTTTGCTTGGATATGTATATTTTCCTTAATGTATCGAGAGCAAAGGTTGTCAGCCCTAGCCTGTAGGGGCCGAACACATTACGCTATTCACACCGACACGAGCCGAACACATGCCAAGAGATTGAGGCAAATGATTATGTTTCTGAGTTGACAACATTCTCACTGATATCAGTGCAAAATTTACACAAAAAAAAAAAAAAAAGAGATACGCGTCCTTTTGTAAACAGCTAAAGGTACATTTTAGTTTTTTATGATGCCTGAAAGCAGTTCCATTAAATTTTGTACTGAAAATGTTACAGAAGGTCTTTGGTAAATGTTCAAAAAAGGTAAAATCGGACGGCCAGGAGAACTTTTAACATCAACTGATGAGCTACACGAAAACCAAGTCCTTAGTCTGAGACCTTATGGACTCATAAAAGTGAACTCTCGATTGGTACCAAAAATGCCATATTTCATGGAAAAACAGAAACACTAATTCGTGATCGTTCAACGTATCAACCTGACTTAGAATAAAATGACTTCTGGCAATTCGATGAACTCAAAAGACCGCTCCGTGGACACCGTTTTTAATCGATACCAGAGATAAAAACCGAAACGAAGAAGAAATTGGTTCCTATACCGTTGGGGGAGGAATGGGGTGAAATAAATTTACCAAAATATTTAAAGAAATTTTAATTCATACACAAACTATCGGTATTTTTTGCCCACAGTAGTAGGTCGCACCAATACACACTCACTTTTTGGCCTCGTTCTTCTTTCTTCTAGAATTTCTTACAGAATTGACAATAGCAAAACAAAACCGATTCGGAATTGCATTTGATTAGCTTTTAAGAAAAAAGTGTAAAAGAGAACATGCTTGGTTATTGAAAAATGTTTATTTCTAAACTTTCTTGTATACACAAAGAAAAAATAAGTTTAAGATCATATTAATATTCGCAGCTTAATATGAACTTTTAAAAATATAATTTTTTCACATCAATTTTTAGCCGATCTAAAATAATATCACTTTTTCTAGTTGATATAAAAACATTTCAGAATAATCTTGCAATATGTCTTTAATATCAATTAGAGTTCTAAGTTCACATTAACAAATTTTGAAAACAGCACGCCTGCTGTTTCGGCCAGTTATTACATAAGCGAAATTCTTTAGTCTTTCTTCTGTTGGCATGCTTATAATTATTAGCTGTAAGAAAGTAATATGGCATGGCCTGATGTTCCTGTTCAGAAAATAAGCTGCCCTCTACTTAAAATAAGAACAAGATGTTCTTAAAATTCTTGAGTACAAATGTTCCTGGAATGAGTAAATTTGTTCTCAATCGGATATAGTTTTTGTCAAAGAAAAATACAAGAGCAAAAGTCTGCAACGGCTGAATGTGTTGGCGCGTCATTCCATAAGCTAAGTGCATATATCAAACGAGTCAGGTGACGTAGTTGGGGTCGTTAAAGTTTGTTGTACAGCAGCGATATCTCTGATTTTACAGAATTTATGGATGGGAGAAGCAGCAGACTATATCCAGGAGCCTTTTGTGCCCCCCTTCCCTTCCAATCCCAAGAACTATTTTCACACTTTCCCTATTCCCTCCAAAATCAATCAAATTTTTTTCCCAAATGGGTTTAAAATGTTCTTGAAAGCGAAACAATATCAACTCAAAAATAGTTTTTTTTGAAATCTAGTTCTTTAAAATGAAACAACCGTTCATGCACTGTTTTTTGTAACGTTTGTGCTTGTTTTGAGTTCAATTTTCTCGGTTTTTTCCTTCTGTGTGGTATCATCTCTTAACTGTTGCTGGTTAAGCTTTGTTATACCAAAATCAATGACCCCTCGTTAACGAATTGACTAGTTTATGAAATTGTTGATTCCCTGAGTAGCAACCTAGTCCAAAACACCTTCACAACTTTAGCACCCCGAGTTGCCATTTTTTAGTTGTTCGCCCGGCTTGTTATCATTTTTTAATAACATTGTTGCGCACAGCTCGGTAAAATTTGCATAAGGGGGACAGGAATGACGGCGATGGTCGACGTCAACGGGTGACGGGCGCGCGGCAAGGGGCCAACATGTGGTATGAGTAATTTCAGCTTAAGCACAAGACAATGACACGAGAGCGTGCATTAAGTGAGTAAGGATGTGTGTCTGTGTCTGTGTGTGTGTGTGTCTCAGTGAGGAGGAAATAAAACAATTTTCATACAAATTCCGTGCATTTGCATAAATTTCATGCACTGAAGTTGACGTGCGATGACGTCAGACAAAAATGCATACGCATCCTCACGCTGTCAGCTCCTAACGAAGGCATCAAAGCGTGACATTTAACTGGAATGGATTGGTGCAGCGGGGGGGGGGGGGAGTGGGGAATGCAACGCTTTTTCTCTGTTTTTCGGCAATAATCATAAAATTTCACTGCATATGAAACAAAAAACCATAAAAACTATAAAAAGAGGAAGCAGAGGAACGTGATTGCCACATAAAAGCGTCATTTACATGCCCATCATCCTGGACAGCTGCGCAGGCGCTGCAAACTTTTCCGTTTGCCATTTGCCGCCTGAATGGCTCGTGGGCTTTATTGGGGTTTTGTTTAAGCAATTTTTGGGGTTTTTTTTGTGTCTTTATGCCAAAAACGAAAAAGAGAAAAGTTTTTTTCGGTTGTGTGTATTTGGCCGGCAGCATTTTTGCAATTAGGCAACAGTTTTCTTCTATCTTTTTGTATTTTTTTTTTATGTATTTTTGTGTTTTAGTTTGCCGCATGCAATGGAACTTTTCATTTTCGGCCACAGTTGCCAGAGTTTTCATTGCTAACAGCATTCGACACACACACTAACACACAAACGGTGCGTAATTGAGACTGATTGTAAAGTGGAAGTGGGGGGAGACTGCAGGCGGAATGTGTATGCGGTTTGTAGAAGTTTAAGTGCTATATGGAATTTTCGGCATATAGTTGTGAGAGTGTGTGTGTGTGTGTGGGGTTGGAGGGTTGTTCATTTGCAACTTAAGTGAGACACAGAAAGTTTGGTCAAATTAATCATTTTGAATTGAAAATTGTTTTTATGGGAAAATGTTTGATTGCAAATTTTATTAAGCTTTTTTCTGGCTATTTTCATTGAATTTAGAATTTCATTAAATTATTTTGTCAAGATTATAAATATGTTTATTTTGTTTTGAGAGTGTGTTTGTTAGCTTAACATTCAATTAACATAACCTGAACTTAATTTGGCCAAGATAGGTGGATTCTCACCTCATTGACCAAAAAAGTGAAAGGAAGAAAGTCTCTGTCAACACCTGATTCTGAAATAAGTCAAAGATATCCGATACCTGTCTTGCTGGCATCCGTTGCCATCACAAGTGGAAGCGATGGGTCATATGGCATCAACACCTGCTGCGATACCAAAATATTTTTTATTTTATTTTTTTAACACTTTTAAAGAACATCGCGGAGTGGTCTTTCTAGAGTAGCTAGCTTTGGAATAAAATTCGAGTAATATGCTGCCTTTCCCAAAAATAATTGTAAGTGTTCGATCGAGGTTGGTTTCGCTGCCTGAAGTATGGCCTCAATATGCTTATTCGACTTGTGTATCCCCTGGCAGTCAATTTCATGGCCCAGAAACTCTATCGAAGATGCAACAAAAACATATATTGCATATATTAAAATGTTGTCAAAGAAATTACGTACGTTAGGAATGTCATGCAATGCAGCTTCCATTGTTCTCTGCCAGATCGCCGGTATATTTGCAGCTCCGTAAACTGCACGTGTCGGATGAATAAGACCATGTGTTGCCGTATTCAGAGTAAGTACGTGGGCGAATTCGTCATCAGTTCGCAAGTGAGAATTTGCATCAGTAATATCCAAGTGAGCGAAGATTGTAGCTCCTTTCATTTTGTTGAAAAGATATTGGGTGTTCGTCAATGATCATTTGACCGTTTACGGTCGGTTTGTAGTTGCCATTAATTCGTATGCCTCCGTTTTTCTTTGTTACTGCGTGAGTCGTAGAAGCCCACTCTGAATAGTCAATCCGTTTGTAGAAGCCTGCAGCAATTTTAGCATCAATCTCTTTGGCGTATGCATCCCTCAGTGCAAATGGTACATCCCTCGCTCGTGCAAACACGGGTTTAGCTTCGGCCTTTAAATGCACCTTAACTGGAGGTCCTTGAAACGTACCAGCTGCTGAGTCAAATATGGAATCGAATTTCTTTAGAATCTGCTGCAATTGATCTCTTTTATTTTCTGAAAGTTCTGCCGCCTGTACTGCTATTGTATTTACCACCCCTCCTTTTTGGGAGAAAATATCCAAATCCATTGAGCCCGTAGTGGAATTGTTAGTAAATAGCTCTGTGAAGTTGATCTGTTTCGCAAACTGTGATATCCACTCCCTTCCGCAAAGTGAGTCCAGGTTTCCCTCTACTATTTAAAGGTTAAGCTGACGCTTAGTGTTTCCATAAGTAACGTTCACGGCTGCTCGTCCAACACAGTTGATTTTACGGTCAGTTTTCTTAAGTTGAGTCGATGGATTCATTTTTCGATATGCTCTTCATAACGTTCATAATGCTGCAAGGAGCGCCTATATCTAGTTCCATGGGCACCAGCTTTCCGTCAATGTTCATAGCCACAATTTTTCTGTTTTCCGTACCTGAATTCATGGCGTTTGTTTGCTGAACTATTTGGATTGATTCGTGATCGTCTGAATTTGTGTCTTCTGAAATCTGTTTGGTCTTGAACTTACATACCTTACTTATATAGCCCACTTTTCCACCTATGAAACACTTCTCTGTTTGGAATTTGCAGTCTTTACGAAGGTGTTGGCCTCCACAGCCATAGCTCTCTTTCTGATTGGTGTGAATCCCAGTTTGCAAGTAGGTTCAGCCTCCGTGGCTTGATTTTCATTCACGATGTTGGTAGAACGTAGTAATAGGTCTCTAGAGTATGCAGCTTCGTATGCGTCTGCGAACGTAGTTGGTTGCTTTGAGATCATCTCAAATCAGCCGAACAGCATTTGCTCTGTAAGCATTCTATCTAAGAAAGAGCCGTTACGTAGCACGAATAATGCTAGTGGTTCATCTGGCTCCTGGCGTAGTAGGCGAAATGTGAAACTCTCTGCATAAATGTTTCGTTTGCCATCGAAGTGGTTAATTAGCACTTCCTTAATCTCGTCATACGCTAATGAATCTGGACCTTTCGTACTTATTAGAATACGTAGCGTTGTGGTCAGTTCTGCACCCATGTGCACACGTGCGTAGTTTTTGTACTCATAAGAAGGTATCTTGCTCAATTCAAGTGCCCAGTCAAATCGAGTGAAGTAGTCTTTTACTGTGGAATCCTCTCCGCTTTTGTAGCTTGGCATTGCAAACGGTGGTGTTTTTGTGGACCTCTCTGGCGTCCCTGCATTTTGATTCGCTTGTTCCACTGCCGTGCGAATCGCCTCAGCAAGCGAAAGTTCTGCGTTGCTAGCCATTTATTCCACTTCTGACACGACTTTTATATCTCATTTCGTATATAGTCTTTGAAATTATCTTTATTTCGTTCTTCAATAATGGCGTGCTAACATAAGTGACGGTAGGGATTACAATAACTTAAAGCTAGAGAGGAGTTATCATATTTATCGATAACAGTGTCGTGACTTCAACTTTAAGTAATGATGTAGTGACTTCAAATTAAATAATAACACAGTTCTAAACTAAAAAAAAAAACCGGCATAAGACCCATAAATTATGATAAAAGACACATTTGTAAGCATCACCTTACACCCAGTTTTTCAAATGAAGCCTCGGTTCGCGTTTAATTGGTACTTTTGTACTTGCAACACACAACGACAACAATTTTAGCTTAGTTAAAATAGTAAGATAAAATTCTCCAAAATTCAGCAAATGTGGACACATTTGGGCGAATATAAAATTGGTACTCCAATTCGCGGTTTTTTGGCTGTCGAGTACCATCTCTTAGGAATATACCATCATACACAACGATTTTAACAAAAATCTATCGAGCGCTTTTAAAAATATTCAAGGATGAAAGTTTAACCTCTTCTGGAGGTACCTTAACCGTTGTCGCGAATTTAGTGAATTTTTTATATGTCGTTCCCAAAAACCCTGTCCACATTTGCTGAATTTTGGAGAATTAAGCCTCTCCTAAAATTGTCGTTGTGTGTTGCAAGTACAAGAGTACCCATTAAACGCGAACTAAGGCTTCATTTGAAAAACTGGGTATGAGGTGATTCTTACAAAGGTGTCTTTTATCATAATTTATGGATCGTATGCCGGGCTTTTAAAAAAAGTTGGATTTTGTCGAACTGTGTAATATAGTCACTTCAACTTAATACATAACAATTTATTAGCACATTTTCTTAAAATTAAGATTTCTTAAAACGACTTGGGCTGAAATTAATTTTATAGCTCTTCTCTAAAACAAGGCCATTTGCATGCTTGATCCAACATACTTGTAAAATCCTGAAATCTAAATGAACTTGTATTTTATCAAACTCTTCACATCTTAGATAAATATGATTTGTCACTTTCATTTTCGCATAGACATTACTTTTTACAACTTTCTTACATCGCATTTCAAATTTCGCAAAAGAAGCGTCTTTGCCAAAAAAAAAGAAAGAAAATCAAAAAAACTTGGCTTATCTTGATGCCTGACATGTTGTTGGCTGTTGACAATGTAAACAATGCAATTTGGTTGTCGTTAATGATATTTCCTGAATATTGTGTGTGGCTCAGTCTGATTATGTTGTTGTCGTTGTGGTTGTTGCTGTTGTGGTCCGCGTACATATTTTAATTTTTAATTTTTGTTGTCTCCCAACATACATAAATAAAAATACAGGCACACAATTTTTAGCTGTATTTTTCGTGTTTTTTTTTTGTTTTTTTTTTTGTTTAAACGTTTCGGCTGCTTGTCATGCAATGGAAGAGCTTTCCGTAAGTGTGTGTGTGTGAGAGTTGTTATGCGTCGCCACCCAGAAGCTCAAGTTTATAAGAGCCTACATATTCCATCATCATCATCATCAACATCCCGGCAGCA
The DNA here is from genome assembly GCA_018904275.1 of Lordiphosa clarofinis. Taxonomy (NCBI): domain Eukaryota; kingdom Metazoa; phylum Arthropoda; class Insecta; order Diptera; family Drosophilidae; genus Lordiphosa; species Lordiphosa clarofinis. The sequence continues at coordinate 791,508 of JAEIGQ010000115.1, read as the reverse complement.
GCATCGATAAGTTGTTGCTGCCACGCAACCAACTGCAGCAGACAAAAAGGGACAGCCTCCCTCATCATGACGCCAAAGCTGAAGCTGAAGCCGAAGCTGCTGCTGAGATGATGATGATGATCGATGCGAAGTTGGCAATAGGCAATGCCGCGGGCTCTGCGTTTGATTTGCTGCCCATTAAAAGTACAATGACCAGAAGAAAATAACGTTATTAAGCGATCGCCTTTGGTCTCTTTGGGTTGGCGGAATCAAAACAAAGTAACCAAGAATGGGACCTTGTCCAAAAACAAAAAACAAAAACAACAACACGCACACGCTATCCCAGCCAGCATCGGCACGATCGAAAGCGAAAACGAAACTGCAAACCCTGTGAGGTCTGTGGCGTTCAGCATTTTACGTAAACCAAACCCGAAACAGGCAAATTTTCAATTCATTCTGTTTTTTTTTTGGGTTTTGTTTTGCTTTTTGGCGGCGATTTAACTAACTGTTTATCACATGAGCCAAACTAATTGGGTTGAGTGGTCTGATTTGCCAAATGCTTAAGGATTGAGTGGGGATTTTTTAAAGGGTTTCGCAGAAAACCATTTAAAATTCAACATCTTTTTTCAAGAGAGAGTATATAACTCCCGAACTTCCCAACCTGAACCCGACCCGTAGCCCATCTGTTTAACAAACGCTTCTGTACTTCAACTGAAGCCCAATAGGTTTTGTTTTACAATCGCCAAAGGGTCTGTTCCCACTCCTTACTTCTTTACAAGAAAAAATAACTAAAGTACCAAATCAATTGCAAATGCACACGGAGGAGGAAGAGGAAGAAGAGGAGGGGGGGGGGGGGGGGCATAAAAATAAAATGAAACCAGATTCTGCTGCACCATCTCCTATTTCCTCTACCCCGCCGTCTAAGGCAACTTTTGTGAGATTTTTCGGTGCAATTTCCAGCGGAATGAATTGCTTGCCAATAATCCGCAGCGACAGTTGGCAAAAATGCAATTAAAAAATTTTCACTTTACAAACCCCGGGCCAGAAGCACCAGCTAGGGCCCACGTTCCATCCCTCTCTACGTTTCCCTCGGCCTCTGCCTCTCTCTGCCGAGTCCTTTGGCCTTATTCGATTTGTTTTGCGTAAGTTTGACAGCAGCTCCTTGACTGGGGAAACATTCCTTTATTTAATAAAATGCGTGCCAAGTTGACAATATTCGTTCTTGGGGTGCCTGGTAAAAGGATACAGGACGAAGAAAAGTTTCTTCATTTTTAAAGTTTTACAGCCGCCGCCCAGTCAGTCGTCCATCAAAAAAACTGGTGCCAGAGCAAAAAGTTGGAGAAGGGAGAGCAACAGTTGTCCAGGTGTTGTGCTTGGTATCAAAATTTATTTGCAGCCTGCGGCTTGACTTTGGTATGAAAAGGTGTTGTAATGTGTTTGAAAAGTTGTCCAGGGCTGGGCGGGTCCAGATGATAGATGGATGAATCTTCTAAAATGTAGTTTTAATTATTTTCTATATCTTTGATTGATATTTCAGTGATGTGAGGGCAGTTGAAGTGTTGAGTTTAGATAAAAAGCTTGAAAGCTTTCTATTCTACTGCGTCGGCAGCGGCCGTGCAAACCATAAAGAAGCTTTTGAAAGCTCTCTGTCCGTATATACTCGGAGAAAAGATAGAGATTTTTATAGTTGAATCGAGAAGCTTAATCCCAATTGTTTAATACTTCAATCGAGATCAAATGTTTTCCATAGTAAGGTAAGTACGACTATATATGATTCAAGTAGGACTTTTTCAGCGCTGAAATACTTGTTTTAAGACTGTTTTGGTATATTCTAAATTCATTTCGAACTATTGTTAAATATTTGTTGTTATGTTCTTAAGTAAAATCCGACTTACTCTCAAAATAAGTGCAATATATTCTTCATCGAAGTCAAACAAGTTCTAAAGTCCACCCCTAAACATTCTTGAAATATCAAAATACTTCATACAACAGGTACAAAATGTTCATGGTTCAAGATTATTAAATTCTAAAGCTTTTCCCAAGTTGTTCTTGAAAATATCCCTCAGTATTAAATCTAATAAGGCTGCAAATTTCCAGAGGAAATTAATTACCAAAGACCAAGATATTTATACTATATGTCAGAACTCTACCCTCACTACATAACCAAAGTTTTTAGAACTAGGGGGAAATTTTAAGAACCGATTCGATATAAAATTGTTCGCACACTTCTTGGAGCTTGCATTGGAAGCCTGTTTTGTCCTCAACCTAAGAAGTTCTGTTATTGAACTTAGAACGATCTTAAATTAAATTATTAAGTACGAAATGTTCTTGATTCAAGAACGTTTGCTCTCGTTTTAATAACATTAAATGTTGTTTTTCGATTCTGGAATATTTTGTACTTAATTTAAGTGCTCCCAAGAACAAAACATACGTGAATTTTTAAATACAATTATTCCTATATATGTATTTCTATTTTGTCGTGCTTTCTGAGTGTGTGGCCTCCAACTTCTTCTCATCCGGCTCGCCTATTAAAATAAAACTAAGAACAAATTAAGCTCGATTTCGTAAAACAATATTTTTTTAAATTGAATTTTCCACCATTTCTTTTTCCGCTCTTTTTACGTTTCGTTTCGCCATTTCCGATATGGTCTCTTTATTAGTTGAAACTGTTGTTAGTCCCCTCGTAGTATGGCTTGCCAACCCTCGCTGTGTGTCCACATTTGCGTGTAAACAAATAATCTTTGGGCTCAAAGCTACCAACTGAAGCTCAAGCCTAGCCCCCAAAGCCACCAAAAAAAACCCATGTAAAACTCTAAAGCAGACCACACGCACGTGGAGGCTACCAAGTGGAAAAAACTCGGGCAGGTAGCCGCCTTCTCCTCCTCCTCCTTCCCCACTGTATTGATTATTGCGATCTGCCGTGTGCTCTGCTCTGTGGGTAATTATGCAGACGTAAGGAGGCAGCAGGAGCAAGAGGGATTGGGGGCGCTGCTGTCATTTATTTTAAACGATTCCTTTACACATGTCGGAGGCTGTCGCCGCCAACGTTGCCGCTGCCGCCGTCGCCGCCGCTTTTGTCGTTGACGTTGGCATGCCAATCATTTCGCGTTGATGAAGTGCGAGTGTGAGGCAAAAATGTTGTACCAATAAAACGGATGGGAGCCAAGGGGGGAGGTTTGGTCGGGGCATGTCGGTGGCAGTTTGGCAGTTTTGCAAATTGTTGATCGATTTGGGTGACTCTATCAAAGCAGAGAGGGAGAGAGAGTCCTCACTCACTGCTCCACCTTTTTGTCAATAATTAATTTGTTGAAAATGCAACGCAACCAACCAACCAAAGACAGCGAGCGATCTGTGCCTTGCATTATGCATGAATCCTTGTTGCTACGAAAGATATGCGCGTTCACATTGGGAGTAGGGGTAGAGGAGACGACTTCAAGGTTGTCTGCTCCTACTGCTTCACTTTTGTCTGCTGATTAAGTCACCAAGATTTCTGCCCTGCTGTTCTAACTAATTTGCTTTTAATTTGTTGCTACAGCAACGCAGCTCCAGCTTATTTCCTTCCTGTCAACAAATTTTGTTTTGTTGCTTTTACCCCCGTCAGAATTCCGGGAAAACCCCCACCAGGTAGGTGAGCCGCCCAGTCTGGTGTCAGCGTTCCCAAAGGAAAATAATTTAAGACAAACCAAAAAAAAAACATAATTCAGCAAAAAATTACACAATGCTGTTGTTTTTTTCTGAAGAGCTTGGATTTGCGCGCCGACACGTTGAGAAGACTTGGACGGGCTTGCCGCTTGCGTTTATGCATGAAGAGATAATCTGAAAATAATTTATTTGTGGCCAGAATAGTATGAAAAATGTTATCTACTTCTTTCTAATACAGCTTTCTAAACATAGCTTAGAGAGTTGGAAGGCACCACAAGGGCAAATGCCTCGTTTTGAAGTGAGTTGTAAAACAATACAAACGCACAAGCAGACGGCACAACAAGTGCAATATGCGCTACCGTGATTCGATAATAACGGGTTCCTTTTCGTGTTGTTCTTGTTCCTTCAAAGCTAAAAATTTATAGTGTTGTTTTTGGTTAAAAATTCAAGCACAATCAGCGATATCATTTTTTTTTAACTGTAAAAAATCGGCGATTTGTTTCAAGCAAAAATTAGCTGGCAAAAAATAAGTAAGCAATCAAAATGGCTAGTCTGTCAGTACCAGTGAGGGACATAGGTACCAACAGAACGCCACCAAAAAATCAAATATTCGTAGTCCGCATAAATTTAAAATTCGCTATAAAGTTTTTCAACGTAAGTTCAGTTAGAAAACAATTAAAGAATTTGGCATGACTTCTTAATCCTTGTTTAATTCATTTATATTTCTATTCAAAGATAAAGAGTGATCGATTTGGTTGATGAATTACCGTACCGCCAAAAAAATAGAAAATCGAATATTCTTAGCCCACGTAAGTTCAAAGTTCCCGGTACTTTTTGAACAAACCTAGTATACAAATAACAAATAAGCTTCAAGCTGGGCGGTTCAAATTAAAAATATTATAAAAATCGAACAGACTTAAAATTTGAATGGCTACACCCAAAATTATATCTTAATCGAGGTCGCAATCTTTTTATCGATAGGAACTCTCCAAAAAAATTACGCTGTTATCCCTAAACTGCTTAACGCAATATTCAAACTCGTTCCCAAAGGGAAGACTAAGGTTCGGTTCGCCAAGCCTACATTCATAGCTTATTAGATTGTTAAAGACAGGGAGACGAACCTTGTGGGAATAGGATAAAAAAGCCTTAAATTGGATTTTTGTAGATTTCTATAGCTTACGCCATTTTTAAATCATTTCTACCTTCAAACTCTTCTCAATTTGTTTTATTATCGGGGGTGCCACAGAAATCTCCAGAGATTTTGCCGACGGTTGGTTTGTAAATCTCTCGAAAAATACGTTGGTGCCACAGAACTTCTAGAGATTTCATTTTCTAATTAGAAAGTCTAGTTAAAACACCAGATGTTCCGATTAATGTTCCATTTCTAAGAACAGGGCTGAATCCATCGCCAAAAAATTTCCCTTATCTTAGTTGTGGGTTAGTTTGATGATTAACTGAAATTATTTGATTGTGTTCTCTGTTTTAAGTTGCATTTTTTAATAATAATTGAACTTTAAGTCATATTTTCCATAAATATAATGCAAAATTTAAAAAGAGCTTTTTAAAATCTCCTAACAAAACATGAGAAGTTTGAAACCAACCAAAAGAAATTTCTTTGGCACCTAAGAATTGGAATTCGGTTGGAATTTGGATGGAAGAGGTTTCTGTGGCAAATTAAAGGGTTGGTAGTTCGTCTGCTGTATACGAATCTGTTTTTGGAACTCGTCCATCAATTTCTAGATGTTTGGTAATATCGGCCATCAACTAATAAAAATTTTAAATATTTTCTTTGCTGATAACTAAGAAAGGATTTTGGAAATGCCTTGCGGAAACTTTTTAGGTCAGTTCAAATTTTTTGAAGAATCAATAAAATAATTCAAAAATGAAAGGAAAAAACCCTGGTGGGTGGTGGTGGGTGCGTTCATTTCGAAAGGCCATTTTACTTTACAGTTGCGAGAGAGCGCACCAAAGGAGTAATGAAGAAACGTTTCAATGTGTGCGTGGGGCGTTGTTGGTTACGATGGGCGTGAAAATGAAAATTTGTAAAGTGATGGGTTTGTTACAAGTTAATACTTTAAAAACTACTAATTTATGTGGTGGTGGAAAGGGTGTGTGGTGGGGTGGGTTGGTGGGGTGGGTGGTCGGGGGGGTGGGAGGGGTGGGGGGTGTGGGTGGGGGTGGGTGGGTTGGGTGTGGGGTGGGGTGGTGGGCTGGGGTGGGTGGGTGGGGGTGTGTGGGTGTGGTGGTGGGTGAACGTGGGGTGGGGGGTGTGGGTGGGGGTGGGTGGGTTTGTCGGGGGGTGGGGGTGGCGGAAGTGGGTGGTTGGGTGGGGCGTTGTTGTTGGGTGGGTGTGGGTGGGTGGTGGGCGGTGGGTTTGTGGGTGGGTGGGTGGGGTTGGTGGGTGGGGGTGGTAAGAGGAAAAGCAAGGTCGTTGTTCGCCTATGTTTGTATATTTATTTCTTTAGAATGCTTTTCAAATTTGATAAATTTTGTTGACTTCAACTTTTATGTCTATCTTCATCGTTTAGTATTGTATAATACTATTTCTTAGCTTTAAAATAATTTAACCAAAACAATTTTACGATTTTCTTAAGCGAAGATATACCATTTCTAATTTATGTGCTAGACGTGACTTTTTATTCTGCAATGGCTGTTATTTATACTTTTGGGCAGAAGACAGTTTTTTAATTTTGAGCACATGTATGCAAAATGGTATATTTTGACCTAAAAAAATCATAAAAATGTTTGGGATAGTTTATTTTGTAGTACAGGCGTAGTACTTTCCTACAATTATAAAGAGAGTCAATACGAAGCAATAAATTTCCCACAATACGAGGCTAAAAAGAAGCAAAAATCAGACTCGTGTTAGTGTTATTTTTTAAAGTGTCGGCCACTTTACAGAAGATTTTAAAGTCTCCCACATCATTGGGGAAGGAATGAGCTAAAGCGTTATCGTGGTGTAACTGAGCCTTCTTTTCCCCTTTTATAGATTTTTTTTGTGGTTGTCCCAAACACTTCGTGGGCATTAACTAACCCGCCCCTGAAACTGTCTTGGTCAAATATTTTCTAGGATTCGATGTCAATCGTAAGCAATCGATGCTCCTATCGATGCAATTGTTTCTTTAGGCCGGGTTTTTCAAGCAAAATCGAAAGTTAAAGTCGTTTCTACATTGAAATACCTGTTACTCTCGCAGGAAAAAGTTTTTATTAGACTTTACTTCAAAAGTGCAGACAGCCTATGCACATTAGTTCTTGTAAAGCATTCATTCAAATTGTGCCAATAATGGGAAATAAACTTGATATATCCCCATTGAAAAAAAATCACAAATTTGAGCCAGATCATGTTTTGCTGCCGGCATAAACTGAAGTCTACACAAATCTAAGCGTGGCCTAGGCAACGCCTCATCGCCTGCTGCTGCTCATATCTAATGTTTATCTTCCGTGTTTAGGGCATCTCGCATTACAATGTGGGAGCTCTGGAACAGCATCGGCATCACCAGCTCCGTACTGGAGCCATAGCCAACATGGATGCGGCCGAGTGGCGCTCAACTCAAATGTTTGCATTGAAAGTCACGTGCCGCACATAAAAAGCAACGCATTTCAACGTTGTGTTGTTGCTGTTGCTGTGGATTTTCAATGAAAACGAAATTCAAAAATCGAAAATGTTGGCGCGACAAAAAACAAATACACGAACCGCTCGGTAGGGGGAGGGAGTGGAGCCTCATCAATGGGCAGGCCCAGAACATTAATTAAGGCAAACACAAAACACAAAAAAAAGTTATATTTAAACATGTGTGTGTGTGTGTGTGTGTGTGAAGGGGACTTCGTGGCGTCTTCGTGTTTGGGGCTTCTTCGTTTTTGGCGCTGTGGCAGCGCTGCTTTCGGTCTCAGTTTGGAGCTCTTCGCTCGGTTTTTGGTTTTCTTTGCGCACGACTCTCGGGCATTTTGTGTTTGCACGTCCAAGCAGGCAGACCGAAATACTCCTCCGTGTGTGTGTGTGTGGGTGTCAGTGAGAACGCGCGCGTTTGTGTGGGTATATGCAAAGGATATACCGCTAGAAAACGGTAAAATCAAAACAAAAAATTAAACTAAGCAAAATAAAAAGCAAATCAAATGAAGTGAAAAGAAAACAAGCAACAAAAAGTAAAAGTGTGCTCGTGTGTGTGTGTGTTCGAGCCACAGGTGGTGTCCCCCACATCCAACAACAAGCCCCATCCCCTCCAACTAACCAATTGTTGCGGCACACGCAAATTCGCAGAACTTTAATTGCTCTTTTGGGGCGGTCGTGTGGCCGCAATTAGCAAAAATCTAACAGTTCCAAGAATCGATTCACTGCAAAGCCCCCCAAAATTAATTGGCCGCCCACAAAAAAAAAGACGCACTCAATATGCGTCCAGTCAGTTGTCAAAGAAGTTGTCACAGGCCGAGGGTGCTGGGAGGGGTGGTAGGTGGTTAGACAGCAGGCGACGTGTGTCAAAGGTTTGACAGGCCTTAATTGTGCAAAGGCATTTTGAGGGGGAATCAGTTTTTTTGCGTCTCCTTTGGTGGACTTGAAGTGGCAAGTGTAGGAAGAGCTAATACCTAAAAGGATTAGCAGAATTAGGCAATGGTTTTCTAGAGATTAGAGTTTGGAACTCATATGGATAAGGGGAGAACAAATTTAACAAGCAACGAATATAATCTAAGAAAAAGTCCCTAACATTTAGCTTCTAAAGACTAAAATTCTCTAAAGAGAATCTCCTATCAAATTGAACCTAGTCTATTTCACCAAAGAAGGCTAAACATTTCTGAGAGTCTATTTACTAAATAAGTAAATAAAATAAATTGTATTTAAATCAAGGCTGCAAGCCTCTAACATTTTGCAGAAGGTTCGGTCCGCGGGTTCGAACCCGTTGTAAAGTCTAAGGTTCGGTTCGCGGACCGGTTTTTGGAACCCATGAACCCAAGGTTATGGTTCGAACCTGAAAATTTTTTGTAAAAATCTATATTTAATAAACTTTTCTTCTTCGCAATCATAAGTTGATTCATTTAAAGGTGAATTTTGAAAACACTAATAAAGAACAAACAGATGCTTGGACTACGTTCCATTCAAATGTTTTTAGTTGAAGCTTCTTCAAAGAACTCTGAATGCATAAATCCTTACGAGTCCATCGCGTCACACAGTCTAGCACTAGTTTTCTCAATTTTTCTAAAAGCAAAAGAATTTTTAGAGTCCTCCAGGGAATCTATTGAGGTAACATGGTCATCTCGTCCAAATCAAGAAATGCTTTTGATGCACATGAGAAACCTTCATCAACATTACATTCTTCATACTTGAAATTCTTTTCTGCTGTGCAAAGTTCTCTACCTCGATCCATACTCACTTCATTATCGACGGTGCTAGTATAAATCTGACCTAAAGAAATGTCGTAGGATTGGAGAACTTCTTGACTGATAGCAGTCAGATAACAAGTAATTTCTATAATTTTCTGGAAAAAGTGGTCCGGTTCGGGTTCAGGTTTGAGGAGTTAAAAATATTAGAGGTTCGGTTCATGGTCCGGTTCGTCGGACCCAAGAAACCCGAACCGAACCGGTTCTATGGGGTTCGGTTCAGGACTGTATTTAGGGATATATGCCATGTGTAAAAGCAGCTTTACTGATCGTCAGACAATTTCGAAATATAAGTAAATTGTGGAATTATAAAAAAAAAAATTTAGTAATTTTTGATATCACAACGCAAATAGTGAAATTTTTAAACATTTGCTGGGTTGAGGCTTATAGCCAACTTTTCGAATAACTATTCTGATCTTAGGCTCCTCAAACTCATCGATAAAGAGAACGTAACCGAACCGCATTTACTTGTTGTTTTCGGTTTCGAAAATACACCGGCTCAGCTTATGAACACAAATTAAAACAAGGCATGCCAAACAATTGTACAATTTTCAATATTGATTCATTGGTTCATGTTTTCGAACTGTCATAATTTTCTATCCAATATTTGTGCCTATTATGTATGCAATCCTACAAACTGTACAGAAAGCCAATCAATATAAATGGAATTATAAATCCTCTACACCAAAATCTTTAGAATTACTACCAATCCTTCTCTAAATAGACCCTCGCAGCGCAGTGTAATCTTATCCTTTGATGGAAAACAAGAATATTTACAAAGGAAAAACTGGACAGGCTGAATATTGAGAAAGTAGGTTTTAATCGCACTTCAAAAAAAGGCACTAAACAAGATCTTGAATCAATCTGATATGAAAGTCTTTTAATGGCAGTTTCATATAGTTGAAGCATTTCAATCAAGGCTGCAAACCTGTAAAATTCTAAAGAAAGTTCAGTCAGAGTGGACCCAAGCTTCATGAAGTCAACAGTTTGGTTCAATAGCTTCTTAGGGTGGATGACTGAATAGTTAAAAATGCTCTCTTCTAATTTGACTGAGCTTGAATGGACCATATACATTATTGTTTTCCCTTATACCGAACTTTTCCTTGCTTCTAATAGTGTCTGGCCTTAGAAATTTGAACGTAGCGTCTACCTCTTATGTAACTTAAAGTGCGAAGTTGGTACAAAATTTCACAAACTGACTTTTGCTTTGATAAAAAATTAATCAATTTTTATTTATTCTTCTCAAAAATCGCAGTTCTATTTCCAAATTTTCCGAAAAATTCGTATTTTCTTTACGTTTTGTGGATAACAAAACCGACCGTCTTGCTATGACAATTTGCTTCTGCAATTGCTATAGTACTTTTTGGATATATCGCCTATAAAAATATCTATATCGGTACAAAAAATATGTCATCATGTTAAAAAATAAATATCGATAGATAAAATATTGACAACCATAATTTGCTGCCTTAATTGTAAAAAATCAAATCCCTGAAAAAAGGTTGATATTTTGTCAGCAAAACGGAACTTATCTTTGTTAGGTGAAAGGGACAAAGTCACCCCCGCATTAGAGGTAAAGAGTTGTACATAAGATAATCCGTTAATGGGTAGGTAAAATTTTTCCAAACGAAGGGTGGCCGTCAATTAATCAGTTACAAATTCAGACAATTCTTTATTAGGACATGCGTTCTGCGCACAAGTCGAAAGAGTAGAGAGATAATTTAAAAAAATAGTCATCGCCCGCAATCGATGTATCGCTGCCCTTAGGGCGCACGCACACATGCGGCTGAAAGATGAACAGATGGTTGACCATGATATTTTAGTAGGTCAGCAAGACGAAATAAACAAACATGCTTGATTGATTCTACAAAGCTGAGCTAACGGATGAGTTTTAAAGATCAATCCAGGGCTGGTTTGGCACAATATAATGCACGGAGCGTGGTTATTCGTCCAGATCAACCTTAAGTTCTGCCGTCAGTTCATCTTTCAACTGCATGTGTGCGGACAACCTTAATATCGATTGTGGATTTAGTTCTCGAGTAAGAGCGTAGGTTCGTTACAATGCTGAATGCCGAAAAGGGGGTTAATGCGTAACCATTCGCATTCTTTTTTACTTCAACAGAAAATCAAATTTTAATGTTGAGACTTTATTCGTTTTATTATGTACTTATTTTTGACGATCTCATATATTTCAGCAGTATATGCATTCTTTAACAAGCAGTTTTAAATCACTTTTAAAAATAATTGGTTTCATGTATCTAAAAATGGACATTTTATTATTTAAATTTCAAAACTGCTTCATTTGTGAAGGAGTTGTATGACGTTATATTTTTAAACACAGAAAATATTAATATAACTAACAAGAGGTGTAGTAGCATTAGGTAGCTGTAATTTATAAAACCCTTTCTTAGGTACAGCCGAGAGTTAAACTATTACCGTCTTACCATCTGCACCACCGGGCTTTATGCCTGCTGAGAGCTTAAGAAGAAGTTAGGAGTTTCACAATACTTAAGACTTTAAATATAGAATAAGTAAAGTATTTGTTGACAAATGTTTAACCCATTTTTTTACTCAACAGAAATGAAATCTAAAGCCTTGTCTAAAATCTAAAATATGATTATGAATATGATATGCCTGCAGCTAATTAGGATAGCAAGGTCTTAGTTAGCTAACATTAGCTTCTCTCCCACTACCCTAGTGTTGGGCTCGGCAACACACAACACACTTTCCACAACTCTGCCGTCTATTCCTTCAACTAGCGTGAACACTTAACACTTAATAAAGCCAAAACCAAAAAAAACATGCTACGTCCTGGCCTGAACATGTGGCCGGGACTCTTGTTTCTGCCATTACTGATGCCGCTGCGGGCGGAGATACACTCACAGCTCAACAGCAATCGCATTCTCTTGGAATCGCCAACACCAACAACGCCTGCACCCTCCTCCAGCTCCCGTCGCTGTCCGCCCTTGCAGCGATACCATAAAATGTTAAGGGACATCGATGATGTGGAGGATCTCTATGTGGATGTGCCCGTGCGTATTGCTCTCGAGGAGCGGCAAAAGAAACGGTAAGTTTGTAATATGGCTAAGTGCGCTGGCGACGCCGCCTGCCACACAAATCAAATTATGGCCAAACAAATACCAAGCGGAGAACCTCTCGAAAAAAAGGACGAAGAAAGAAGAAAAAAAAAATAATTTATAACCACGACGTGTGGCTGGCCAAACAAATCCTCGAGCCAGATTTTTTCAGTGCCCATAAATGTGTGTGTGTGTGTGTGAGTGTTTTCTTGTTGTTTGTCTAGTGGGTAAGTTTTTGTTGCTGCCGCAGCTGCTACCAGCTAAACAGTGCTGCGTCAAGCACCAAAAAAAAGCAAATGCCAAAATTAACTTAAATACATGATTAAACAGCCGTGAGGCACAATCAGAGGTTTGAGTTCTGTGATGAACAAATTTGGCTCTTATTTTGATTTAATTTAATTCCGAACCGAAGTTGACTCAAGTTTCCGTATTCACTTTCAATCAGACACAAAGTATCAACGGTTAAGATTTTTATGACATTCAAAATCAGTTCAAGTAAATTGTTCCACTGTGCTTTGGTTGTGTTGCACGTGGCGTATGAGTAACTTTGTGCGCTTTTTTTCGTTCTTTTATTTCTTTTCCTTCGTTAGTTCTGTGTGTGTGTTTGTTTTATTTTTTTTCCTGCTGGGCCAAGAGAGGCTCGTCACGTTTTCGCTTAGGCAGTCGAGCAGGGATTTGGTTTTTTTCCATCATCTCCAATGAACGTGTGGCTCCTCATATAACACATTTGATCATTTCGGTGGCATTGAATTGCCTAGAGAGCAAACATTTAAATTAATGTCTTTGGTTTGTCGCTTGTCGTCAACTCCTTTTTGGGATTTCTGTTTTATTGTCGGCGCACACCGCAGCTCTACTCCAATTGCAAAGTACGTGATGTTCGGTCTCACATGCTTGCGGTGGAGTTGTTGGCCCGCTGAGCGTGTGAAAAGGAGCGCCGCGCATCTGCATCTTGTCCAACTCCTGCTCCAGCGGACTGGCAATTTATGGCGCGTGCAGTCATTAAGAGTTTTGCTAGAATCATCAGGCCTCCTCTGCGTATCCTGCCTGGCAATCAACGCGGAGCCGTTAATATTTTTGCGCAAACAAATCATAAATATTAATTTTACGACTTAATTCGACGGCGCAATATGCGCGCTCCCGTTCTCAATTGAAATGCTGGCAAACTGGTGAGGTGGTGACTGAGAGACTGGGCCACTTGCCGCTCCAGCGACCACCTGTAGGCCAAAACCAGCGGCCCGAAATTAACAGAGAAATCAAAACAATACTCAAAATGCCAGAGCAAACGGAAGACATGCGCTGGCCAGATACCCTTTAGAATACTTTAAACTGGCAACGTGAGGTTTTCTAAAGGGTGAGTTTTGAAAGCGTTTGTTTTTTGAAAGTTTTAGAACATACTGAAAATTATGTATAGTGAATGAAATATTTATTTGAGGCGATACATAAATTCCTAAGGTGGTCCCAGCGTAAGCTTCGATTTACGCATACTTTTTCCAGCATCTCTGCAGTTGTGGCTGACTTGAAAGACTTCAAGTATCCACACAAAAAATAGTATAGGATCCCATGATCTTGACGGCCAATGGACAGGTCTGAAATATGAGATTAATTACTCATCAAACTCTCGTCTCAATTGGTCCATGGCTTCGCATGCCGTATGTCATGTGGCACCGTCTTGTTGAAACCACATGTCATCTAAGTTCAATTCTTCCCTTTTGGGTCAAAACGGTACTTCACTAACTCCATTGACTGTAAGAAAGTACGGTCTCATGATGCCGCCGGCCCACAAACCGCACCAAACAGTGAATTTTTCAGGGTGCTCTGCCTTCTCTTCAAACCAAATTGGACAATTCTGTTTGCCTTATCGCTGAGAAAAATTTGTTGCACTTTTACATTTCTTACAGAAACCGAAATTTAATAATAAAATTCGATGATTTGGAAGCGCTGTTTGTTTGTTAATATATTCATGGTGAAGTGGCAAACCTAACTGACCGTTTGTGGCGTTGTTACGAATCACGCGGGAGGTGTCAACAAATTTACACAATGAATATCCTAAAAGCTAAACCTCAGTTGACAAAGAAAATCCGCCCTATCTGTAAAGCTCCATTTACCCGACCTGACCACTCAGCGAGCCATGTGGAGCCGTGACTCTCTGCGATGCTGAGTAAAAGGCCGAGATGCCCGGAAACTTTACGAAAATTTTAATTTAAAATGCACTGCAATTAGGTCATACTGTAACTCGATAGATAGACTCAGCTGAGTGCTCAGGACAATTTCGTCTGATCGCTCATCTGAGTAGCTTTACATCTACTCACCCGCTTTTTTACACGGTCTGACAGCAAATCAGATGCAAACTCAGCTGAGTGATTAGGTTGTGTAAATAGAGCTTAAAAGAGATTTTCTTGCTGCTCAAGTTGGTGCTTATATCGAAATGATTTAAATAGGACGACTCTCGCTTAACTAGCTTTAACCAATGCTGTCTAACTTACCCCAACAATTGGGCCTGTTCCGAATTTCGATTCGATTTTTGTTAATACGCTAAAATGTTATATCCGAATTGAAAAACATTGTATAAAAGGTGAAACATGTGCCTACGGTTATTGAATCTTTATACCTGTATAACCAAAAGTGATAACTTTTTGAGCATCTGAAACCGATGGCACAAGGCCAAGTGGTTTCAATTTTTTTTCGCTAGAAACTTATTGAAATACTAAGCTTTACACGAAAATCGACCCAGAACCATTTTAAACCCACGTGTTACTTTTGGAAATTAAGCTATTAAGCGGGTGTAAAACAGCGGTGGACGCGTAATATGTCTCTATCTGACACTCACTGAAGCATGGCAAATTGCCGAGAGTGCTAAGCCCTCAATACTTGTCTACAACTGAAAATGTTGTTTTTTGCTATAACTTTTCCACGAGGTCTGTAGTATTGTTTGGTTCCCTTCAAATGTATGTAACTGAAATCTCTCTCGCTCTAAGTAGAATTAAAATTTCCGCTCTCGCTACACCACAACAACTTCTTCTCATTCATGCCGCCAAACTGTCATGATCGGAGGGAGCGTGGTCCTGCAAGTAGGTTGAACAGAATTTCAATGACCAGTTCCTAACATTTCTCAACGCGATTAGTAAATAAAGATGTAGGTGGTTCCTAAGTAAAAAAAGGCTACTAAAAGAAATTACAAAAGATAAAAAACCTCAGACATTAACAGATCTACCAACGAAGTTTATGGCCAGACCGGAATGCAGAAATCCTCCACTGTTTCTGGACAATATTTTTGATAATATAAAGTGTTTTCCAGCTCCAAGTAAACTCGTACTTAATTATTCAATGTAAAGTATCTGTACTGGCCACCAATTTTCCTCTTGACAGAGTTTGATCAATCTTAAACTTTGACCCTGATCCGGCTTATAAAAATCTCTTTTTTCCCCTAAGAAGCGCTTCACTAAGTCGATATACCCCTGGTTTATCTGAGCTATAGGCACCTCGTGAGTATCAAAACAAAATGTTGTAATATGTTGTTGTTTTCTGTTGCATTTTTATGTGCGCCGCAGGCTCAAAGCGTTGTAAACAACTTTTATTGCCCACCGACCCACTCCCGCATCCTCAACGGCAATGGCATACGCGCTAGCATCAGCTTCTGACACTGCTGCTTTATGGCGTGAAACTATTTATTTGTAAGCGTATCAAAGGAGCCACAACAACAACCACAACAATAACAACAACAACAGCTAACAATTTGCCATAAAATGCACATAATTCGCACAGACCTTGCTGACTTTTACGCATCTTCATCCCCAAAACGTACGACTTTTGCGTCGCCACAAAAGATATCTTATAGTAGAGAGGCATATAAGCATATTTTTAGCATTGGGCATAATACAAAAATACTCGGAGTCGAGAACAGACCGCCGAGACAGGCCACAGAAAATTGGAATCACAACAATCAGACACATGGGCGTCGAGTTGTCTTAGTCAGAGAAGACGAAGACGAAGACGCCATAGTTCAATAGTCTAAAATTTCACCAAAATAAACAGAACAAGAAAAGCCAAGTGTGCCCATTATTTCGGCGTGTGTGAGTAATTGTACTTGATGCGCACATTGGACGCTGGGCATTGTTTGAAACTGAATCATTCATAGAAAGCGCTGAGAGCGATAGATGGATGAAATGTGAGAATCTTATGTAGATGATGAGTGAGTCTTTCAAGTGTGAGCAAAAGTGAAATATGAAATATGTTTACAAGTGACAAATTGGTCAACAAAGTAATAAACCGATTTTTAAGTAAATATTTTGGTGCACTTGTGGGCCATAGTCATGATTCAACAAATAAGGGAATTGTTATTAATTATAATCAAATTGTGCACAACATTTGAAAAACAATATTCGAAAAGTAAAAGTGTTGAAAGGTGGTACAATAATGAAAATATTGGAAATTTAAAAAAAACGAGAGGCAACAAAATAAAATTTTTTCGTTTGGCCATTTCAAAAAATCGGAGTATTATTTTGAAAGATAGAATAATACTATACTTTCACATTGACTCAAAACATTATAGATATTTTTAAGTTGACAATTCACTTTTGCATAAACTAATGTTCCGATCTATCCCTCCTATTTAGATAATTGATATTTTATGATACAAGATTTTCAAACCTAAATCAATCCTTAGCGATGTCATAAGAAGGTAGAAGTTCGATTGGCTTGCTTGGAGTAATGATTATGCGTTTGCAACTACTGATCCGTAGTTTAATTTTGTCTTTCCGAACTAATACTAAAATTCTAAAACATTTGTGCTTAAAAAATTATGTTCCGAATGTGGGATCATTTTCGGCTAACGCCAAATTTTAGTGTGGCCAGATTTAATAAAACATTTACTATGGGAAGTTTGGTATTTTTGTCTGACCCTAACTATAATATTAGCCATTTTTTGACACTAAGTCGTAGATCCCTCCAAAACGTTGACATCGCCATTTCTTTCTTCTCGAAAACAATAGAAGTTATTGGGTCCTAAGTTAGATGACTTACCAATACGTAGCTTAAAATATTAAGAGAGTATCAAATCATGATCTGAATAGTCTTTTTTAAAAAAAAAAAAGGCGTTATTGCGACTGTTTTAAATTTGCGTTCAATTTTATAATTTATTTAAATTACGTTTAAGCGAGTGCATAAAGCTACAAATGACACCTTAGAACTTCAGGAAGAGAGGAAAACTATAATACAATTACTGTTGATAAATAAAAATGGCTGCAAATTAATAATTTAACTTTAAAGCTCGGTTTTTATGTAATGTTCCCAAAGTCTTAATTTTGATTGATTACTTTTGGAAAACTTGTTTTTGTACCGAGTTTTCAATATCTTCAAAATTTTTAACCGATTTATTTGTTCTAAATATTAAAATCAATTCGAAGATAAAGCGATTACTAATATTTTGACACATCCTAGCAATATTTATACTGTGACCAAAGGTACACGCGAAGATCTTAGAGACGTTAAGAGGTAGAGGTTTGACATGTATGGGACATATACTTGCTGGCAGATCTAGTTTATTTTTACCCCCACAATTTGTAAAAAACGTTATATCTCCCACAGATTTATGGCTAGATAATTCATATCGCTCACTTACTTCAATACTGGCATAACTCAAAATAATCCATTTTGAGAAAAACGCGTTTAAAGTTCTCAATGGGTTTATCACAGAAAAAATGGTTCTTTTAGTTTCAAGTTATTCTAGTAAAATATTATAAATTTAGAATTCTTCTTCTTCTTTAATGGCCATTACAACCGTTAGACGGTCTGGGCCTCTGCGATTAACGCTCTCCATTCGCTTCTGTTCTGTGCGAGCTGCCACCAGTTAGTCACACCAAGCTCGGCAATGTCTTCCCGCACCTGGTCTTCCCATCTTAGTGGTGGTCTTCCCACCTTGCCGCCTCCATAGTCAGCCGCCTTCGATTTATACGCCTTTTTTGCTGGAGCTTCTTCCTTCACCCTGGCGACATGTCCTAGCCAGCGCAGCCGCTGCTGCTTTATGCGCTTGACCAGGCTGGTGTCCCCATAGAGCTTATACAGTTCGTCGTTTCTTCGAATGCGGAAATCATCGCCGACTTTTAAAGGGCCATAAATCCTCCGAAGAATTTTTCGTTCAAACACGCCAATCGCCGCTTCATCCGCTGCTGTCATTGTCCATGCTTCTGCGCCATATTGCAGGACTGGGATGATAAGCGACTTGTACAGGGCTATTTTTGTTCTTCGCTTGAGGTCTTTGCTCTTGAACTCCCTACTTAGCCCATAGTAGCATCGGTTCGCAAGAGTGATTCTTCGTCGGATTTCCAGACTGATGTTGTTCTTGCTGGTTATCATCGTTCCGAGGTAGACGAAATCCTCTACAACATTAAAGTTGTACCCCTCCATTGTAACAGATTGCCCAAGTCGCAATGACTTTTTGTCCGCGAATACTAGGTACTTCGTCTTGTCCTCATTTACCGCTAAACCCATTAATCTAGACTCCTTCTCAATCTCTGAAAACGCCTTGCTTACTGCCCGTTTGGTTTTGCCGATAATGTCAATATCATCGGCATATGCAAGAAGCATTAGATTTTTATAAATAAATCCGCCGGTTCTGTTGGCATGTTCGCACTCGCGCAGTATATATTCCATCAGTAGATTAAAGAAGTCACACGATAAGGTATCGCCTTGCCTAAAACCTCTTTTGGTATCAAATGGTTCGGAGAGGTTCTTTCCTATTTTGACGGAGCTTTGCGTACTTCTCAACGTCATCATGCAAAGTCGAACGTACTTTGCTGGAATACCTAAAGTAGACAGGGCTTTGAAGAAGCTTGACCTTATCGGCTGATTTATAATCAACAAAAAGATGGTGTGTTTGGACGCGTCTTTCATAGGTTTTCTCCAGGATTTGTCGAAGTGTGAAAATCTGGTCTGTGGTGGATTTACCAGGTCTAAAGCCACACTGATAAGGTCCAATCAGTGTATCAATAAACGGCTTTAGACACTCACAAATAATGCGGGACAGAACCTTGTATGCGATGGGGAGGAGACTGATCCCGCGGTAGTTGGCGCAAACTGCGGGGTCTCCTTTTTTAAAGATTGGGCAGAGAACGCTTAGATTCCAATCGTCGGGCATGCTTTCGTCAACCCATATACGGCACAGAAGTTGGTGCATGCACCTTACCAATTCTTCGCCTCCAGCCTTGAACAATTCAGCAACACATCATTAAGTCAAAAATCGCATTTTTTGAGTTATGCCAGTATTGAAGTAAGTGAGCGATATCTTCTTGACATATTTAGTAATCAAGTTCATTTGTTTTCCGAAGGAATGGTAAGGATCGGAGGAACAATACTCAAATAATGACCAAAAGAAGGTTCGATGCAGCAGCGAAGACTTGTCTCTTGGTCTCAGTAGTGGCTTTAAAAATCCCTCCAAAAGCATTCGTTCAAAGCCAGAAGTGGTTCCATCTATTGGTCAGTATTCAAAGTCCCGCCACAAACATTCAAGCCCGTTCCCGAAAGGAGTAAGAGCTATGATTTCACAGAAATTATCTTTTTGTCGCCAAGAGGCTCTAATGAATGTAAATGGGGTTTTGAACTTAAAATCTGTAGAACGCAGTCGGTTTTTGTATGCGAATGTATTTAAAAATTCTGCATTATTTGATTGGAAAAACGTAAACAGTCCTGATTGTTCAAAGCAAGTAGTGTCGCCATATATTTAAGAAGCTTCGCATTCAGCTGCTCCAGGTAGTGAGTATTTCACAGTCTGGCTTGACCGTCTTTCTTACTTGTTTTAACTTACATTTGCTAAAAAAAATTTTTCTACTTAAAATATAAAAGTAAATTTAAATTTTAGTAGACAGCAACTTTTATTAAAATTATTCAAAATTACATTAAATTTATAGTTTTCCTTAACCATTCTTAACTTTTTTTACTTTTTGCCATTATCCTGCTCTAATCTCTTGGAAACTTTTGTGTGTTTGTGTGTGTTATTCCAATCTGATTTGGAAAATTGGTTAGGTACATACTTTGCTTTTATTTGGCCATATTTTGAACTCTTTATTTCGTTTGATGGTAAATATGCTATTTAAAACAATATCCCTTCCCTTTAAGCTAAGTAAGTGGTGGGGAGTCAGGAGAAAGACTTCCTCCCTTTTGCCGTCCTTTTCTTTCAGCTTCTTTTTGTGATAGTTGCAAAAATAGAATTTTTGTCTCTGATTTTTAAGTATTTCGCGTGAAAACTAACAGAAGCTACCAGACGCTCAGACAGACCCAGAAGCAGAAGCAGCAGCAGACAGATATGGCAGACAGTCGGAGGAGGAAGACCAACGTCGACATCGTTGGGGTTGTCTGTTTTGGCCGGCACCGCCGACGCCGCCTTTCAATTGCAAATTTATGTGAATTGAGTCAATTTTTATCGCAGCAAGTGCAATGAGTTAGTTGGTTTAGTTAGCTGGGCTTGTTTGTCTTCAGCGATGTGAGCTCCTTCTGGTTTTACTCTAACAGTTCAAAGAGTTGCCTTATATTTTTAAGCTACTTGAAATGGAAAAGAATCGAGCGAAGCACTGGGCTTCTAGAGCAGACTTGGATCCAGAAAAGAAGCTACATAATACATTGGATCGGCAGAATCACTTCTAATTATACAGCTTTGTAGACAGTTCTTCACTTGGAAAGACTTTCTTGACTTCTCTAAAGAACTTTGCGTCGCTTGACTGGCGTAAATCGAACAGTTGGGATCACCTGAACCTGTTGCTTCCATTTGTTTTTCCTCTTCCGTTGTCTATTTCGTTGCCGCCGTTTCTTATTGACTTTTTGCTTGCCGCCACCCCAATAACCTATCACTAACTCTCCCAGAAATGTGATGAAAGCCCAACAAATGCCCACAACTAGTATGCCAAAGGGTCCCTTCAAGTGCTCCGTGGTAAGCACAATTGCCGCTGCCGCGAATTTAGGTCTCATTTTGGCTATTCGATTCAGATATGTATTGTTATAGCGAAAATCGGCATCGATTTTCTGAAATATGCCCACATCACGCATATAGCGAACTATCATGTTCATCTCGTAGATAAAAGGAAATCCCGCCTTCATTATCATCTGCATGGGACTGGAGAAGACATTCTCCGGAAAGGCATAAATGGAATCGGCCAGTTCATTTTGTAAAATGAACATGCGACTGCTCAACAAACACCTCAATCCCTGTTCCACGGCCAACAAATTTGGTGTCTGTGGACTAAAATCTTCCGATACATTATAGCCATCCAGTATCCATGCATCATCCTCATTGTCAAACCAGTCACGACTCTCCTCTTGACCACCAAAGGGTATGCCAGCTTCCATTACTTCCTCTAGACTATCCAATTGATGTAAATGTCCAGGATCCTGGAAAGTCTCTATCATCTTTGAGGTGTAAATGATTACCACATTCAGGCCGTACAAAACCAGAGCCATGAAAAATAAACGCGTAGCATCAAATACCGGACGCTCCTGTATGGCCACTGAAATGGAAACAGCCAGAGCATTGATGCCGGTCAAGCTAAGTGGGTGATGATAGCCTGGTTCAGGCAATATCTTGACCAAGACAAACCAAAACAACCAACTTATGATCAAGACTAAAATGAATCCCAGCCAAATAAACGGTTCGAATATGCCCAACATGGCCTGCCAGGCAGGACGACGTTCGGCCAGCTTAATATACCAGGTGTGGGCATCTTGAAGGTAACAATCGGAACCCCAAAAGTAGTCGGCCACCTCGTTGTCGGGATAAAAGCCACCAAAAACAAAATCGCATTCACCATCGCTGAGTTTGCCCAGCAAGCCGTTCCATTGGCCATCTTCGTCCAGTTCACCACGATTATCGTAGGTGCAGGTTTGATTGATCTGCGAGAAGATAAGAAGATTAAAAAAGCAATCATTACTTATTCTGTAGTGAAATTTGGGGTTGCCAGCCGGGCGAAACTGATCTGTGTTGGGCGATAGGAGCAAAGTCACCCCTCGATTGGTCAGGCACGCAGAGCGAAAGAACTCTAAATCAGTGGTGCCCAAACACACGCTATCAAGCTTTGCGATTGTGTGTGTAGCAGCGAAACACGAAGTAAACCTCATTATGTCAAATATGGGCTACACACTCAAATGTGTGAACGTGCTATTTATAGAGCAAATTTTCTCTCTCTCTATGCGTGTGTCGGCTGCGACGCTGGCAAAATTATTACTTCCTATCACACGGGATAGGGCAATTGACATTTGGGCACCACTGCTCTAAATTCATCCAAAAGAAGGAAGTTCGTTTTGTAATTAATTGAAAAATTGTTTGCCAGAAAAACTAAATAAAGGTTAAAGTCGATCGTCATCGCCCTTCATCGATGTATCGATCACACATACGTGACACTAACCTAAGTATCGATTGCGGTTCCAGGGATTTAGAGCCCAAACAGATGAAAAAAAACCAGTTCATAAACCCCCTTTATGAACCCTGTTTCTTTTTGATCTCTCTCTTTTTTTTTTAACTCAACTTCTTCTCAGCTCAATAAAGCATAAGTAGCCCTCTAGATGTGAATCTGCAAAAGTCTGCAACGGCTGAATGTGTTGGCGCGTTACACCATCCGTTGAAATTGTTAGCGGAGTCGTAAATAAGTAATGCCTGAAAGCATACCAAGATCATTCTTGCATTCAATTTGACGTCTTGCACTCATTTTTCAACCTAAGTCAATCACAAAAAAAAACATAGCCAGGTACAAAATAAATTTGTTAGGTCATAGTAGCTCTTAAATAGAATTGTTTGAATTTTAACTATGCCTCCTGTGACGAACATAAAACAGTCAAACCAAGTCAATTTGGTTGAAGTTGAAACTTTCATTTTTTACTAAAATGCCAATAACTTTCTTTTTTCTTCGGTTTTTAATAAGTTATGTGGCGTTGTATTTTTAATAGATAAATCTTATTATAAAATAAATTTTTACACAAATTTTTTCGTTGTGAAAATCGCACTTAAAATCTAGCTTTTTTAAAAAGTGATAAATTTAATGCAAAGTTGTCGATAAAAGCCATTATAACGCCGAAGTCCACCCCCCCCTACTAGAAGTGGTCTATCAACGAATGATAGGGCGTTCAATTACCTTCCAAGTAAGCATTACCTTTTTTATAATGAAAGACCGGTACTGAAGATATACGCATTTTTCTAAAGGTCCTTTTTTACTATCAGAAATCTAGCTTTTCCGCGATTTCTCAAAACGCCCCTAAAAAAATTTGCGGATTGGATTTTTGGACTCAGCGGAAGGACTTACACAAGGAATTGCTACCAAATGTTCGGGATCGCGAAATTTTTATTATTTTGTAAACTAGTGTAACCAATGATCTCTCAAAGAATGTTTGTTTATTTCTGCAAGCTCCATGAATTAATTGACAACAACCCACCCTAAAGTTTTTACTAGCTGAGCTAAAAGAATCCGTTTGCAGTCGCCAATTTCTACCTTTTAAGAAAACATTGGTCCTTCGAGCCGGATCGATTAAGATTATGACATTTATAACGAGTTTCATTTAACATTACTTTTACTTCTTTTAGCACTCAAAATAGTCTTAAACTCATCAAATTAAATATAACTCACCAGAAAATGCAAACGATTTCGCATAAAACCCAAAATTCTCATCTCCAATCCCAGCACACAATCCGCTTCCACAAACGGAGCCGCTATGGTTGAACATATATAAAAAGTACAATTGTTGGGACTAAATCCAGCAATATAATCCACCATGGCTGCCTGCACTGCTCCCGAATTTGGATACAGCGAACCATTCTGACATTGGCCCACACTCTGCACATTCAAGACACGACAATCCACATTGCTGTAGTAATCATTGACCAGCAGATTGTAATCCGTGGACGAGTTGGCATAAATCAAAGCCACACGATGCACATAGAAACGATGCATCAGTTCATTAAAGATTTTTGATGCCACATGCCAGGGCTTATCCCGTACTTCGGCATTATGAAAGAGCACCAAGAAACGTGCACCCGGATTCCACGAACGGCTACGACTCACATAACGTTGCATTAGTGATAAGAGACGTTCCACGCTATCCACAATGATTACATAATTATCGCTCAGTATCAAAGCCCCAAAACTTTTTGGTTTCTTAGTGTTTGTGTGATCCGAAACCACACGTATCTGGAATAACTCCTCACGCAGCGGCTCTTGGGTATCACTCACAGCCTCATTAATGCGTTTACTGAAGCCTTCCTGGATTTCTGCAGCCGGAGTGGACATATTGTAGGCATTCATTAACATTAGATTGTAGGCTCTGGTAAAGCGTTCCAAAGGATTGCGATGGAAGAATATTTGTGCAAAACTATCCAGACAATCGACACCAGCTTGCCAGGACTCTGGTCCCACATCTTTGGCGGGCGTCATATATATCACCATATTGGCTGTATCGTTCGCGGGATTCACTATGCCGAACATGGTCTTAGGTGGTAGAAGATAAAGAAGAAGTATACAAATTAAACACCACATTTTTTTTGTTTTTTTTTCTTGAATGTGTGCGCTTAGCTTAACGATGTGAAATCAACTGACCGAACAGACAGGTGAATCCTACTGCTTATGGCAGGGGGAAATACACTGTAATATGGGAGTGGAGCATATTAATTAGACAACGTTTGACATTTTGGTTAAAGGACTCCGATGATTTTAAAATTTTAAATAAAAATTAATTATGATACATTTTTAAAGTGTTTCAGATTTCAGAGCTGTTTAAAATTGTTTCCATTAATGTGAAGTATTGTGTCGAACTTAATTATCTGATACAAAATTAAGAGTTCAACATTTAGCTTTTCAATTGAGTCGGTCGTTGACGTTGGATTTGAACATACTCGTTTTTTATTTTAGCGGACTGGACAGATCCTCATCACATGATTAGCACATTTAAACTAAGATATTGAATACAACAAAATATTTTCTGTCTTCCGCTCTGTAAGCTAAGATGGCCCATTACGTCTACATTAGTTATGTGTTTATTTGACATTATCGTAAAATACCAATTCTTAACTTTAAAACAAACTAAAAATATCAGGCCGATCATTCTTGATATCAAGCAGTTTTGATGCCAAAAGTACGATAAGACATATAATTCCTGGATCCAAGTCAAAAATAGTGAAATCAAGCTAAAATTTTTTAGATTGAAATTCTTGGCTTTAAATTAAGTCGGCTTCATATCAGGCAAGGATCTTCTTGGTTGTGAGTATGAATGAATCGAAAAGTATCGACTTTGAGCATAGACCTTCTTGGACTTAAGTGGAATATGCGGTGGCCGGATGTGGCTCAGCATTAGTGTGCTGATCTGCTGTGCGGAAGGCCGTGGGTTTTTTTATCTATAGAAAATAGCTTTATCACATCCGGTCAAATTCACCAGCTATTGGCTCCAGCTGTTAAGTAACTAACCTGCCATTAAAAAGCTTCTCAAACTTTACCGTTCAGATTCGGCGTTAAACTGTAGAACCCTTTCTCTTGTATGAAAAAAATTAAAAAAGACAAACGCCGAGAGATTGAAAGATGCTTGGCTTGGCCCTTTGGGGCTGTAATGTAATGACATGTCGACAGGGTTGGGTCCTGGAGCTTTAGCATTATTTTTTAATTAGCATTGAATTTAAATAATAATTTAAAAACATTTTATTTGCCATTATAAATTTCCATACCGATAAAAATATTTTATATTGTCATTGAACTTAAGTAATTTAAATTAAAAATTTTGAATTGGATTGTAGGCAGTCTGGCTCGGCAAAGTGGGCATATTCGAAACGATCTCTACTAAATTTGTTTGATCTTTTAACCTGAACCTTTCTATTCAACTATTGAGAATTATGAATTTAAATTATTTAATTACAATTTTAATTCAATTTTGAATTGAAATAATTTCATTTCAATGCCAATTCAGAATTACGAATGGGCATAGTTTAATTTTAATGCCAATTTAAAATATTTTATTTGGAATTAATATTTGAAATGTCAATTAAAAAATGTTGAATTTGCACTGCCAGATTTAATTCCAATTAAAATAAAGCATTATCAATTGGCATTACCAATTATGAATGCTAATTGAAGAAAATTAAGCCAGCGGCACAACTTTGCTTGCTGACATGGGAGGGGGGTGGAGAGGTACAATCGAGAGGTACAACACTTCCCATTTTTTCTTAGCTGTGATAGTTTTTAGACACCATTCAAAATTTGGGGGAAGTTTCAATTTGGGCCCCGAAGACTGAACACATTGACAACGGCACCTCAGCAAACTCCACTATCAGGCATAAGCAAGACCTGGTGTTAAAATTATTCCTAAAAATGTAAGCAATTGACGCATTGCCGATCAGCTATATCAAAACGCCGTGGTCAAATGGATAAGACATTCGCTTAGAAAACGTTGGGGTCGTTTTATTTCGTTTTTTATTAAATTTCGTTTTTCTTTTTGAACTGCTTTTAACCGCCCATCTGATTTCTTTGCGGAGTCAAAATAAACTTCACACTGGATTTAAATAAGAATTCACTTAACATACAAGAAACTTGACCAATGGCCAACATTCGATAAGAAATGTATATCGACTGTCAGAAAATGGCAACGCCAGCATACTGCAGTTAGGCAACACTGTGACTCGATAAATGCTACTCAGATAAGTGCTCAGGCCAAATAGAACCGGTTCTATTTCGTCTGATCGCTCATCTGAGTAGCTTCATGTCTACTCAGACGCCTTTTTACACGGTCAGACAGCAAATCAGACGAAAACTCAGATGAGTGATCAGGTCGTGTAAATAGAGCTTTATGTAGCTGGAACAGCAAGAATAACTTTTGATTGTTCATACAATTCCGAAAACTTTGTCGAATTTTCTGACCACCATTTAAGTACAATATTTTTATTTTGTAAAAGTTTTAACTTCAGGAAAACCTTGATTGATGCCATTAAGCTGATTTGTGGAAATACTGAAGTATCTTTTTCATAGAAGGTCATATGAAAATCGACTTTATCTTCACTAATAGACAAAGTAGATTTAGGGGTCATATCAGTCACATGTACTTTTCTGTTCAGAGGTTAGCTCGACATTATAACGAGGGTCTAAGAAAATGCCACATACACTCAAAAAAAAACAAGCCAAATCGCCCTAAAATTTAGAAATTCGCCCTAAAAAAGGGGTCAAAGGCGATTCGCCTTATTTTTAAGATAATGCTTTTCTAAAAAATAAAAAATTGTGTTTTAGATTTTAGGGCCATTTTTCTAAAAAACACGTAGACAATTTTAGCTGTTAATTGAAGCTAACTATTCAGCCAAACTGCGTAAAAAATCCGCCAAATCTAATGGATCGTTTCGCAGTCTAGTGGTTGTACTCAGAACCGAAACCGAATCGGTTTAGATTCTTTTCGGTCTTTTCCGTTCTAAAAATATCGGGTCTTGGTATACCAAAAACTAAGTTTCGGTTCCGGTTCTGAGTTTCAATCGCTTCTTTTCGATATACGGTTCCGGTTCCGGTTTGATTCCCTGTTTTAACATTTTCTATATTTTATAAAATCCTTAAGATGGTTCTTTTCGTAAATACCGCACTTCCCTCGACCACAAGTTCGGAGTTGAGATTAATGGTCTTATTTATATCGAGCAGCTTTCGTCTTAAAAAATCAAGAAGACAAATCTAAAATTTAAAGCTTAACTTTTTAACTCTGCCAAAGCAAATTTTTCCAAAACTTATTCAAAGTACTAAGATTCCACTTACAAAAATCCGAGCTCACATAGCACGGTCATATATAAATGACCCGCCTCTAAAGTACCCACGGGATCCAAGGAACATGTAAAGGTTATTATTTATCTTAAAATAGACTCAAAAATCTATTTTAGGTACTGAAAATGAAGATTAATAAGCAGCAAAAGTTGCCAGTTGTGTCCTGTCGCAAAAGCGCATTCAACTTTCGTCTTTGACCCACTGCAATCTTTCGTTTTATGCCAACCAAATGCTGATGTTTGCCATAATATAATTGACTGCTGTCATCAGACAGGCGCAGGCAACAATGGCAACAACCAAACGAGAACCACAAACAATTGCAACATGCAAGGCTTAAATTAAAGCAAATATTTGCACAGTCGCTGCGGCGCCATCAGAAAATGGCCGCCAACAATGGAATGTGCATTAAAACACTCAATCAAACAGAATTTTTTATTTTCTCTGTGGGAAAGGGAAACGCTTTTGGCAAGCAAGCCGAAAAATATTTGCGGGGGACACAGGACTAGGACTACGAACTGGGACTGGTATGGCAAATGGCGTTGGCCGGAAGTAGCCGGTCATAAAACTTGAGATGGCCGGCCATAAGCCAAGTCAATGAGTCATTTGGCTGCAATGGCGCATCCTAGAGCTGCTCAGTAGCCTGTGTGTGGGTGCACACATTTGTCTTGGCATTTTGTCATTAGAAAAATTGCTCGTAAATTTTGCGCATTTAATTGCAAAACAAAACTTTCGGCAAGTCAAGCAAGAGATCCACTTCAATCCAAGACCAGGGTGCCCCTAGGGGCACATGGACTCACATAATCTTCTGATGGCAACAATGTTGCAATTTGGAAGGAAATTAAACTAAGTCCATGGTGGTTGACGTTCGGATACCCTGTAAAATATACAATTTTGGAAACGATTTAATTTTCAAAGTTTCAAATTAAGCCATTAATTAGTTGGCCTTGGACTTGCTTACCTCGGTTGGAACCATTTTTTAAGCTCAATATATCAAAAATCCTAGAGCATTAAAGTATTTTTTTTCTGAGAAAAAGAGAAATAAAACTCAGATCCGAAACTATATCGCTACAATGTTTTTGGTTGGCTACCGAAATCCGTTTTCCAAAAAGTTCAGACCTTGAAATGGTTCTCTTCAGTTCACGGTTTCAGTTGAGAATTCCGTTAAATCAAATGGAATTTTTCTAAAAGTGAAAACTAAATCTTTGCGATAAATTTAGACCAGTTATGATCACACCTGGCTCGCAGGGACCGAACACATTTCTTTATTTACACTGACACGAGCCGAACGCCGAGACTAGGGATAAGAGAGCACCAATTACTTTTTGGTCTCGCTCTTCTTGACAAACACGGATTTAGACTGAATCTAATACCAAACCGGCTGGAAATCTTTGGAGTATAATGCTATTTGAACTCGAATAAGCCCTTTAGTATGATTGCCAAACATTCCCTTGACCCAAACTAACCCTTTCGCATCGAGGGTATTCCAAAACGAAACCCGCTGACTCACTTCGTCTTCGAAAGGAACATCTCCCGCTGTAACAAATTGCGTGTGATAATTTAGTGTCATGATTTTTGACAAAGGGCGTTAACAGCTCACTTACTCCGCCCCCGTTTGACTTACTCCTTTCCTCCTGCTTCATCACTTTTGCAGATTTGTGCTGAAATTAAACAACTCAACGCCGCTGACGATTCGCTTTTCGGCGCCCGTGGGGCGCAAGATGTACTACAATCAGACAGGTAAGTAAGTTGTCGTCTTCGTCTTTGCGTTGTCTTGTAACTCATCAACCGTATTCATCTCGTATTCTGGTTTTTGTTCATTGCTTAGCGAACGTTTTGCGACCGGCAGCTGTGACTCCTGGCGCCGTGGGCAGCCTGGTCCTACCCTGCGCCATACGCGGTCACTATGATCTCTTTGTCCAGGCCAGGCAGAGTGGAGCGCTGAAACTGGAGGCTTTGGCCAAACATCCTCAGCAGAATTGGCCCCTGTTGAATTCAACGCATCGTGTTAGCATACGCACGCAGAATCGGGTGCGGAAACGTCAGATGATTGTCAAATGGGAGCATAGGTGAGTATCAAACTCAATAAAGATTAAAAGATCAAAACTATAGAACTCATTTCCAGTAAATTTGATTACCATGCCATGCACTATTGTTTGGTTATCCAACGTTTGGGCACCACCGTCTCCACTTCATCGCCCAGCTATGCCAACTTCTGTCAAGCCGTCACCGCCTACATAGAACAACTTTACTCGCCCACCCCCGTCTCCTTCTGCTCGAGTTCGAACAATCTGTTAGATCTCATCTGGTCTAGTCCCTCCAAGCGTGAGCATCGCCTCAATCCGCATCACAATCTGCACATACTGTGCACAGGGAAACGGCGTCAGCAGCTGCTACGCCGACTATTACCCAAGAACACCTATCGATTGGATCTATATGGTGTCCATCAGACACGACAGAATTTGACCATGCTCTTGGGCAGCAGTCAAGTGAGTTTCAATCGCACCCATCCCACTGCTTTGCGACAGCAGGCCTTGTCCCTGCTAAAGATTGGAGGACAACATGGTGTCCAGGTGTACAGCTTCAAAGTGCCGGAGACAATACCACCGCCACGGTATATGAGGCATCTATTGATGCCCTGTTCGGGTAGTGAGATACGTGTACGACTATTGAAACAGCGTAATGAAGTGGGCAAATCGGAGGCCTTCTATTGTCCCACCTATATCAGGCAGGAGGGCATTCAAGCTGGCGAACGCTATATGATGCGGTTTGAGCCTAGCAATGAGGATGAAGCATTGCGGGCCCAAAAAGTGATTGGTAAGTGGCGGACACTAGGAGTTTAGTGGAAAGGAAACTAATAAATGGATTTGGATTTTCTTTTAAAGGTGGCTTTAAGCAGTGAGCCTCAGTTTCGGGAATTGCCGGAACTGCCCTTGAACATAACGGTATTTAATGTACGTACGCGTTGCAATAGAGCCACCATAGCCTGGAATGGTTCACCGGATGAGCGGGAATTGAGGTGAGATTATAAACGACATTTGTTTTAGTTATATACCCAACAAGCCTCAATCTTAAAAGAAAAATGTTAGAAGGGACGGGGAAGGGAAAAGGGAGTACACGACCGACCACACCATCACTATCCACTATTTTCTAAACTGTGATTTTTTTTTACTTTCCTTACTGGGAGTTGAACTCAGGTCCTCGAAGACTGTCAAGCTTTCTACCAAATTATGGTTAAGAATGTAATCTGTAGGCATTTAGCCTCTCAGCAATTTTTTTATGTTTTTATTATTTATAACCGTTATCAATAGTAATCATTATTTTGTTCCAGCGGATTATATTGTTACCATTGTTTCTTTAATACATTAAGAGATTAAAAACCCTGTTCAGAATATAAGCTGCTTTCAACTTAAAATAAAAACAAGATGGTCTCAAAATTCTTGAGAACATATGTTCCAAATTTTCCTGGAATGAGTAAAGTTGTTCTCAATCGAATAATATTTGCTTTAAAGTTTTAACAATAGCAAAACCGGGTTTCAACAGAGAGATTTGCACGAGAGAGAGCCAGTGAGAGCGAGTTTGTTCTCTATTTGATCTCTTTCTTGTCAGCTCTACAAAGCAAAAGTTCTTCTTCTTCTTCTTTAATGGCCATTACAACCGTTCGACGGTCTGGGCCTCTGCGATTAACGCTCTCCATTCGCTTCTGTTCTGTGCGAGCTGCCACCAGTTGGTCACACCAAGCTCGGCAATGTCTTCCCGCACCTGGTCTTCCCATCTTAGTGGTGGTCTTCCCACCTTGCCGCCTCCATAGTCAGCCGCCTTCGATTTATACACCTTTTTTGCTGGAGCTTCTTCCTTCATCCTGGCGACATGTCCTAGCCAGCGCAGCCGCTGCTGCTTTATGCGCTTGACCAGGCTGGTGTCCCCATAGAGCTCATACAGTTCGTCGTTTCTTCGAATGCGGAAATCATCGCCGACTTTTAAAGGTCCATAAATCCTCCGAAGAATTTTTCGTTCAAACACGCCAATCGCCGCTTCATCCGCTGCTGTCATTGTCCATGCTTCTGCGCCATATTGCAGGACTGGGATGATAAGCGACTTGTACAGGGCTATTTTTGTTCTACGCTTGAGGTCTTTGCTCTTGAACTCCCTACTTAGCCCATAGTAGCATCGGTTCGCAAGAGTGATTCTTCGTCGGATTTCCAGACTGATGTTGTTCTTGCTGGTTATCATCGTTCCGAGGTAGACGAAATCCTCTACAACATTAAAGTTGTACCCCTCCATTGTAACAGATTGCCCAAGTCGCATCAGTAGATTAAAGAAGTCACACGATAAGGTATCGCCCTGCCTAAAACCTCTTTTGGTATCAAATGGTTCGGAGAGGTTCTTTCCTATTTTGACGGAGCTTTGCGTACTTCTCAACGTCATCATGCAAAGTCGAACGTACTTTGCTGGAATACCTAAAGTAGACAGGGCTTTGAAGAAGCTTGACCTTATCGGTGTGTCAAAGACTGATTTATAATCAACAAAAAGATGGTGTGTTTGGACGCCTCTTTCATAGGTTTTCTCCAGGATTTGTCGAAGTGTGAAAATCTGGTCGGTGGTGGATTTACCAGGTCTGAAGCCACACTGATAAGGTCCAATCAGTGTATCAATAAACGGCTTTAGACGTTCACAAATAATGCGGGACAGAACCTTATATGCGATGGGGACTGATCCCGCGGTAGTTGGCGCAAACTGCAGGGTCTCCTTTTTTAAAGATTGGACAGAGAACACTTAGATTCCAATCGTCGGGCATGCTTTCGTCAACCCATATACGGCACAGAAGTTGGTGCATGCACCTTACCAATTCTTCGCCTCCAGCCTTGAACAATTCAGGGGGCAGCTCATCAGTGCCTGGTGATTTGTTGTTCTTTAGCCTTCGTATGGGTAATCAGACTTCCTGTTGGGTCGGCGGGTCTATCTCTATGTTGTCGATTGGTGGCATCGTTACTTCTCTAGTGGCGGCATCCTGTTCGTCATCGCCTCCCAGTAGGTTGGAGAAGTAACTTCTCCATTTGTTAAGCGCCACTTGCGGATCTGTGACTATATTCCCGTGTTCGTCTTTGCATTGTGCGACTCTGGGCTTGAAACTTTCTGTTAATTGCTTAATCTTTTGGTAAAATTTTCGAGTCTCGCTCATGCCGAATAACATCTCGACTTCTAGACGTGTATCAGCAAAACTGTTCAACGGCTGAATGGGCTAGCGCGTCCGGGCTCAAAGCCCAGTCAAACCCAAACAAATTTTTCTGTGATTTTCTGAAAAACCTAATGGAGTCTTTCCTCCCTTCGCTTCCAACGAAAAGAGGTATGTCCCCGTTCCCTATTCCACCAAAATGTAAGGTATCCCCGCACTCACCTGGTCCAAGTTTAACCAACTTTGTTCCACAGTTCAGTTTTAAATGTTCTTGAAAACGGAACAATATTAACTGAAATCATGTTCTCAAAAATGGAGCAATATCAAGTCAATTTTAGTTTTTCCTGTTTCAATAAACTGTTCTTGAAGTGAGAACGCATTCGTTTCCTTGGTACATCAGTTGTTTTAGGCACTTTATTTGTTTGGATGTGATTACTCATCGTAATCGAAATTAAAACAATATGCTACAATTTAAGGCTAAGAAGTATTTTTTAATTTATTTTAAAATTTCTCTTCCCATTTTTTCCATCAGCTACTGCATCATCGTCTTTAATTTGCCGCATCGAAATCGCAGTGTGGTGGATTATACCAATTATTGTATGGATTTTACACCTAAACGCGTCACACAATACAAAAATTTCGAATGGATGACCTGTCGAGAACGGCAAAAGAGGTAGTATTTAGGCTTGGAGAATCACCCACTTCAACACTTACTCCCACTATTTATGATTCTAGTGCCGACAACATTGAAACTGAGACTATTTTAAACTTGATGCCGGGTTCCAGTTATTTGGTCTATGTAACAGCAAATCTGAGTGTGGGTAAACCTTTGCCCTATCAAACATTAACCTTACACATGGCCAGTCAATGCCTGGATGGGTCCCATGAGTCGTATTACTAAAAAACAAAAAGCTTCGCTACAAAGAAAAAACACTATCCGTCGTTGTAAAGCTAATCCTAATCCACTATTGTACTAAATACTACACCATGAAAGCTGGCATAAAAGACTAGCTAGCTGTACGTTCTGTGAGTGAATGGATCGCGTATGAGAGATAAAGAGTGCTTGAGTGATGAGACACAATTCCATGTATTTTGCGTGCTTACTTTTTAGCTAGCTTTAAATGTTTGTAAAAATGTTTATTTTTGTTTTAGGTTCTTAGCACACACTTTACTATTAGTTGATAAATTTAGTTCTTAGGCTTTCGCTGTTAAGTTTTAGCTAAGCGTAAATATACAGAAAACACAAGCTGAACCTATGCAACTTAAGGTGGACAATAAACAAATTAAATGAATATTTAATATTTAGCCCCGACATACTGAATACAAATACCGGCCAAGTTGCAAAAGAAATAAAAAAAAAAAAACAAAACAAAAAATTTGTGTAAATTTGTGGAGGGAAACAAGGATGATTAGTTATCCCACGGATTTGAAAACCGTTATGGGCACCGAAGGCGAATTCCAACCGTTACATATTCTGCCTCCTCTTGCATAATCGGCATTAAATAAGAAGACATTAAGCCGGCCAAATAGAGAGGCTCTTTGAAAAAAGTTTTGTTCCTCCTGTGAGATTTGAACTCGGACCCAAAACTCAAATAAAAGCGAACAAGCACTCAACACTCAACGCCACGAGCGCTGCGTCATCCCGGCTGTCTAAAGTAAGTTTTAATGTGTGCTCATGGAGAGAGTGAGAGCGGAACTATAAATAAAACAAGGCACATCTACATTGTAGATAATATGTAAAATACACCAAAGATGTATATAATGTATAATTTAATTTCAAAATTATCTACGGTTTAATAGGTGAAACTACTCTACATTAGTTCTACATTTTATCTACATCTTCTGCTTATTTGGAAGCAGAGAAATCGGACCTAAATTCATAAAGGCAAGTCCATTGGGAGCGGTAATGAAACTGAAACTATTTATCAATATCCTGGTCCTGTGCGTTGCAATGGCCAGAGCTGAACATCTAATAGAATATAAGTGGTGCACTCATGCCAGGAATGGTTATTGTACGGACTAAAATGTGCATTTCTTGTTCCTTAAACTAACTGAAAAGTAAATGAAAAAGACCCTTTGATTGAAAATCAATTTCTTGGAGTTGGGATACTTTTGAAATTGGGCTGAAAGATTCCAGGGAACGGTATAAAATCGGAATATCTGAGTCGGAAATTCTCAGTACGTGTACAATGTACTAAAGGGTGTCAAAAAAATGTCCACTAGCATTTTCTTAAAACTTATAGCAGTATTTTTGAGATTTTTATAGATTTTTCGAAGAACGTTTAGAAATCGCGCAAATTGAATTTTTCCCAAAAAAAATCGGGGTTTCCGTAGGGTTTTTGAATTTTATATAAAACTTGGTCAATAACCACGATTTTCTAAGTTTTTAAATTAACATTTTTAAAGAAAAATTTCGAAAATATTACTTTATAAAACATAATTTTGGCTTTGCTTTTGCTCTTTTTGGTACTGTATATGGGCATTTGCGCAGGAAGGTCAACCGAGATCGACAAAATATTTTTTTAAAAAATGAGTTTTCAGGCTCTAGGTCATTTAAGTTAGGATTTTGTTCATAAATTTTCTAAAACAAGACACGCACAACACCACAAAGGAGGCTGGTTGACAGTATAGCGCTATTTCATAAATACCAATTCAATCTTCAGCTGTCTCTGCCTGTCCTTAGTGTGTTGGCAGAAGTTACCTCATGACAGAATTGCAATGACCGCTTGGGAATCTCAAAAGCAGGCTTGTAGCAGCAAACGCCAAAAACACTAAGGCCTTTGTGTGTCTTGTTATAGACAAGTTATGAACAAAATCCTTACTTAAATGACATAGAGCCTGCTTAAAAAGTTCAGCAAAATAAAAAAGATCACTTCAATGGTTCAATCGGTAGAAGAGGATAATCCTTATTTATTGAATATCTTTAAAAGCGCACAGTAGATTTTCATTAAAATAGTTTTACACCCGAGAAAAAAAATATTTTTGGGGCACCCTAATGTA
Organism: Lordiphosa clarofinis; assembly: GCA_018904275.1. Classification (NCBI taxonomy): domain Eukaryota; kingdom Metazoa; phylum Arthropoda; class Insecta; order Diptera; family Drosophilidae; genus Lordiphosa; species Lordiphosa clarofinis. Next base: position 755,524 of record JAEIGQ010000115.1, on the reverse strand, counting down.
CATCTTCGTATCATAAATCACAAAATTTTCTTTAAAAAGTCAAACTCTTAGAAACCCTCAACAAACGATGTACAAAATGTTAAACAAAAAGCCCAAACGCAAGCAAACACAAAGCTATGTGGATGAAATCTATCTCCATGTTGACTAAACCCGGCGTATTTTGATTACGAATCGTTCTAGTGTACCTGTCAAGAGCAGCATGCCTGCCTCTCAGATCACTTTCGTGAAAAGAATCAGGCATTTATTTTCAAATTGGATCCACCACGAGCCTTGTTCCCAATCAAAAGGAGTCTTTAAATTAATCATAATGAAAAGCTGGAACATGGAATATGCGCTTTAGTCATAGTTTTTTTTTTTTTGAAAGAAATGTGGCTTGCACAACTGTTTTGTCAACTTGCATAAACCCAGCCACAATTCTACAGTTGAGTCTTCATCAGCCACAGTTGTCGTTTGGTAAACTCGCGAGTAACAACACAAAAATGTGTCAATTCATAAACTTAATTTTAATAATTATTAGTCCAAGTGTGAGAGAAGTCCTGGGGGATGTGGTACATGTGAATCATCAGACGCATACGTTTATACAAAATATTTGGGGCATTCATGCGGGTTCGGAAAATCAAAGCACTACTAAAACTGAGTTGCCCGTGGGCAGTCAAGTCTGGTTGTACCTAATGTTGGGCATTTGGATCAGCTGCATATGTGGGTGTCATTATCATCTAACTTAAATAACATTTTATTAAACTTTCTTCATCCTTTCGAAAGGCTTCTTCATCTGCAGCTGTTTGTACTGCAAGTGCGAGCAAACGGATGTCACCACCTCCTCATCCTATGATTCCAATAGCTTTGAGCTGCAAGAGGTTGAAGTTTTGGACCACATACCGCAGCCACCTCCCCTACATGAGCATGTCAAGGGTTGCGCTTGTCTGTGCTGTCTGCATCGTCAGGTGGCCCTGGAATTACAACTGAAAAATGAACAGTGAAAGCTGCTTTATTTCCTTTACGGCTTAAACTTAAATATGAATTCACATTTCATTCAGGAACATTAGAAATTAAAGCTATGTTCTACATTTTACTTCATTTTATATCTCAGTTTATACTAGTTTTTAAAGTCTTAGGCACAGTAGGAGATTCTTGAGGTACATATTTCATTATGTATTAATTAATTTTCATTTTGGCCAATGTAAGTAGATCCTCATGAATGGGAGACAAGCTTAGTTTCATGTTACGTTCCTTGGCCAGCTGGCATAGAACTTTAAATTCCTTGTCCGAGTATGTTTTCCTGGACAATCCGATCGATTGCACTGATGTCTGTGCAAATTGCTCGATTAGAGCATCGCAATCCTCTTTAAACTTTTTATCTTTGGCCAAATTAGTCGAATTTGGTTCGTCCAACTCTTTTGGCTCCGTTTGCTTGCCATTTAGGGCACGTGTCCAAAGATCTCGCGAGGCTTGCTTATACTTGCTGACTCGTTGCTCCATGTTGAGTATCTCATCGCTAATTTCCTTGTTGCTCGGTTGCTTGAGCTGAGCCTGAAGAAACACACGACGAGCACGTTCATATTCACCCAAAGAGGACAAGGCGCGTCCTTCTTGGAACAGAGCCTTGCAGGAAGGCTGATTATTGGACAGGCGACGTATGGCCTTCATCATAATGCAGGCCCGCTGCGGTCTCTGGATCTTGTTGTAGCAAATCATCAAGTTTTGCTTTAAGAGAAAATCAAAATGTTAAATCAGCAAAAGGAAAATGTGAATATACCTACATATAAAGTTATTAGAAGCTCCGTTTGCTTTAGCTCTTGCTGTTCATCAGCCAGGCGACAATAGTTCAAGGAGCTAATAGCCTTCTCAAAGGCGGTCACTGCATTGTGGTATTTGCCACGCTTGACACAATCCTTGCCATGCAAATGCATGTCCTTTGCCTTGGGAAACACCACCTCAAACTTATCTCGATCTTCACGCTGCAATTGTTGCAAGGCTTCGGCATCGCCTATCAATGTAAAGTCGATGACTTCAATTTTGAATAGTCCATCTGCACGTGGCCTGATTCTGGGCGGACAACCCATCTCACGGAATAGCAATTGATATGAGATAATGAATTCAGCCTGCTCGTACGGACACATGGTGCGTACAGCCGCCTCCAGACCTTCGAGAACCATTTGCTGGCCGGTTTCAAATTCAAATTTGGTGCCACGCAACAGTGAGGAATCAAATGGGGCAGTTTCACCCTCCCAGTAGCCGCTATAGCGCACGGCCACCCGGGCCTTGTCTGGCACCAGACCACGTTCTTTATGTCCAACTCGGGTGATGCGTTTGTACAGAAATTCCGACACACGCAACATCAAGCTTTTCAGTTCGGGAAATGATTGAGTCCAGGGTGAGACCAGCTCTTCGTTGCTGACATCAGGCTCCTGGTCGCTATCATCTTGATCGTCCAGAGCACAGAAATCATCGGCATGAACATTATTATGGTTCATGTCCACCTCGAACTGGGCGCCTGCGTTGATCAAGTCACTACGGATTTTGATTTAATAAGAATGGAACAAAATTAATGTGGAACTGCAGATGACTTACGCAAATGATACGGGCTCTTTAAGCAGTTGAGTGCTAGCATGGTATTTTTCCTCCATTTTGATTGGATTGAATTGAAATTCGAGCTTAGTTTTAATTTTTTGACAAACGCAATGCTCTGGTCTGGCAGCACTGAAAGCGTGCACGTGTGACCAAATATTTTAAAGACAAAAATCTCGAAATGGCTAGATGGATGTATGGACCCCCTTTTGTTGAAAACTGACTACGCTCTTGAATTGTGCTGAATTTTTGTGATTTTGCTTCGTTATAAAATGTTGAACCATCTACTATTTGAACAATGTTATCAGTAAACCATTCGTCAACACTTAACCCAGCTTAATAATCAGTTTTAAAATTCTCATCAACTAATCCATTAATTCTGAGTAATTTTATTTAAAATAATGAAACACTTAGGATCAAAATCATGAGATTAACAATAGAAAACTAAATAAACAAATACGGGGAATGCATTTTATGATGGCATTACTATATAATTCATGAATAGTTTGTATTCAACACCTTTGGCTCTACTTTTTCAACATCTTATTGATCTCCTTATTTTGCTTGCCCATCTTTAGATCAACATCTTCAATTTTATAGTTCATATTATCCAGTAACTCATTCTGCGATTCAATTTCGGTACCCAAATCAGTGGCCAAGTATTTAAGACGCGACAAATTGTCGCACATTTCATCCAGATTAGATTCTATTTGCGCCTGGAAAGGATCGCCTCGTTGCCGCTGCTGCTGAAGTGAGCTAGAGTCATCGCGCAGACGACTTACAGGATGATTGTCATAGCGTTCGGTGGGTGACACGGCTGGCCTAGCTCCTGCCGCCACATTGCTGTTGGCCTCTGGCGATGATTGACTAGCCGTTGGCGTGGGCTGCTCTCGACTGCCGCCGCCCGACAAATAGTTTTTAAGACCTCCGAATACACTTTTTAGGCCATTCAAATGTCGCTGACTAAAACGCAAGGTCGAATTGATCTCATCCAGCTGGTGTGAGGTCTTTTCGAGTTGCTCACGCTGTTTGACCAGCTCCACAGCAGTGGCTCTCCCCACCTCTTCGGTTTCATAGAGCAGTCCTAGTAATGATCGAGATAAATTAAGTAACGCCCACTTAAACTTTAACCCGTGTGTTACCCAAGCTCTTGTTGGTCGAGTCCAGAGTACGTTGTTCTATCTCCCGTCGCTTCTCGGCGTAGGCCTGGCGCTGGGCGGCTATTGAGGGCGAAGTGGGGGACACATCGTCATCATCATTCTCAAAGGGATTGGTACTGCGAGCTTGACTGGTGCGCTTGTTTTTGAGAAATAGATCATCATCCACATCCGCAAATTTGTCCGCGTCGTCTAGTCCGAAATGATTGTTCACTGGCTGCATATAATTGTTGGCCATGACGAAGTGAAATTGCTCTTTATCTGTTTTTTTTTTTAATAGAATTTTGTTGTGTGTTGGGGGCAGTGTGACCGAAATACAAAAACTAAAAAATACCTAAGATAATGAGTAGGGTTGCCAGAGTGTCACAACTAGCATTCAACAACTCTATGGGCAGAGACAGAGCGTCGCAAGCATCACACGCACACACAGCAATCGAAGTAGATTTTTTGTTAAATTTGTTATAATTATAACTCAAGGAGGTTTAGTTGAACTTAACAAAATACAGTAAAATACATAGGGCAAATAGCAACACCCGAAAACAGCTACAAATGTATTGCAATTCACACCTTGTGGTCGCGTTGGCGTCATGTGTCATAGCGGTATTTCTAGCAGCGCCGTCGACCGCAGCGCAGTCGTCATCCGGAGGATTACAGCAGCCAGGTGGCAAACTAATTGAGCTGGATGAGGATAATTGGCATTCGATGCTCAAAGGCGAATGGATGATTGAATTGTGAGTGAAATAAAGAGTGTAACCTCTCCCTCTCACCTGCTTTTCCCTTTCGTCTGTGGGTGTGCCCGCCCCCTGCCGGCAGTCTAAGCTTCTAACGGCACTTGGCAATAGAGCTCAAGCTGGTTTTGTGGAATGCTGCATTTCGCTTATTGGATGCGCTGCGCATTTTCTATTGGCTGATGACGCAGGCGTCTCCTTCTCCCCCTCCCCTTCCCCTCTGCAGGGGCATTAACCATTTCCTTTGTTGACAGCTGTTTTCTTATTTTGCATATATATTTTTAGCTTTGCCCCCTGGTGTCCAGCATGTAAAAATCTGGCACCCACTTGGGAGCGATTTGCTCGGACCGCCAAGGATGTAAATGTTCAGGTGGCCAAAATTGATGTGACTACATCACCCTCGCTCAGTGGACGATTCTTTGTCACCGCCTTGCCCACAATCTATCAGTGAGTAATCAGTCCAAAAGTCAAGGTTTACTTAATTTCTCGTTATTTTCCTTTCACAGCGTTAAGGATGGAGAATTTCGTCAGTACCGCGGTGCCCGAGATGGAGATGCTCTCTTGTATTTTGTAAAGAAACAGCAATGGCAAAGCATTGAACCAATCTCGGCCTGGAAGAAGCCCGACACCATTCACATGTCGATATTGTCCTATTTCTTCAAGCTGTCGCACACATTGAAGGTACGTTGACTTGACCCACAGATTAGGGTGGCTGGTTGTTGTTGTCGTCTGTCCCACTTATCATCCAGTTCATTGGCATGCGGAAGCTTATCAAGAGCTTCAGCTGATTTGTGATTCATGACTCGCATTCCCATTTTTTTCTGCCATTTGCAATCCAAAAACTAATAGCACACGCAAAAACTCTTTAAGGACTTCAACGCGCGACTGCAGGAGGAATATGGCCTGCCCACCTGGGGTTCGTATGCCTTGTTCGCCATCGCTACCATATTTGTGGGTGCTGCTTTGGGTTTGCTGCTGGTGTGCCTTGTGGACTTTGTGTATCCACCCAAGAAATCGCAACGTCAAAGTTTCTCCGAATCACAGGATAATCTGGCTGAGGGGGTAGAAGATTTGGCCACGGAAGACATTGAAGATGATAATGAAAATGAAGAGAATGCCGAGGAGGAGGATGCTGAGGAAGAGGAAGGGGACGAAGAGGAGGAGCAACAGCAGGAGGAAGATGAAAGCCCAGTAGAAGAGCAAGAAGAAGATCAGGACCCCAAGGAGGCATTGAAACAGGACGATAAGCAAGCTGGTGATGCGGCGGCGCCCGAAAAGTCAGAGAAAGCGGAGCAACTGCGCAAGCGTAAGCCACGCAAAGCGGACTAGACGCCAGCAACAAAAAGACTAACAACCACAGCAAATTGTGCTTTTAATTTTTACTTAATTTGCGCACAAAATAAATTGTTTTCCCACAAAAATGTTTCCAAACTTGTCCTAAAAAGCAAAAACCTCACGTATTAATTAAATTAAAATTTACAAATAATCTTTAGTCATCTAATCTTTTCGCTCATATCCTAGCTTGTTCATTTTTATTCCTGTGGCATTTCTTTATGATCATCTTGATTTTTAAGCAAATTGTATTAAAACTTTGTATTACAACTAAAAAAAAAAGGAAGGAAATTTTGTGTATTTTTTAGCGACCAAAAACGCAAAACTTACAACGATAATAACAAAAATTGAACCATAAAAATCAGCAATTTAATAAAACTAAAGAATTCAGAATTTAATTCGATGAAACAAATTTATAATGTTTTAAAATGAAATGTACTACAAAAAAATACTTTAAAAATAAAATTATATATATATATAAAATGTATAAAATCAAGATTTGTATTTAATAGCTCTGTTTCTATGGGCACACTAACGTAAAACTGCATTTTAACATTCTAAAACAAAGATTAGATCACTTGACGCTTGCTTCGACCCTGCCTCTCATGGGCTTAGTCGGTTTTCAATAAAGGGGGTTCCATACAAGTAACCCTCTGAGCTAAAATCCTCTCCACCCATGGCAACGCCATCTACACAACAGCTGTTCCTATTGGTGACACTTGGGAAGTTCAATTACAGATCCATAGAAAATCTAGACTTTTAGCGGAAAAAAGCTAGATCATCCTTAACAGTAATTTGCTTATCCGAAGCGGATCATCTACCGAATGGGGAAGTTCACAGAAAAATTGAGGTTATTTAGCTTATCCAGCGAGATGACCTCTAGAATGAGCCAGTGAAACAAGGATATAAAGTCTGAGAATATCTTTTCAGGAATACTTAGTTATCCGACAGGGACTGTCAGTTTGTTATATTATCAGATTACCGCTTGGAAATAGGTACATAATTAATAGCTGAGGTCATCCGAGAGTATTACGAGCAGACAGCATCAATAAATTTCTGGATTATACCAATGGAACCAATTATATTACTGATGACATGAAGTTTGCAGGTTTTTTAAAGCCCGATATGGTCTCTTGAAACTAAATACCGACGGACTTTCGTCAACCCAATCGGGACTGTGCACAATGTGTAATTTAAGTTTTTTTTATTGGACCCTGCCTGGTTCTCAGAGAGTTTAGGGTATGTCGAACAGTGTGAAGGCAGCCTAAGATACAGATCATTTCTTTTAAATGATTTTAATTAAGTGAACACTCATCCAATATCAAACTTATAAGAAATAAAACGCACTACTTATCTGAAAACTTTTGCCGACAGACGATTATTAAGTTATTGTTATTAGTTTTTAATATACCCTCAATTCGACTGCTTAGCTTTTGACACACAGCAGCCTTTTACTAGTAACTCAAATCTAAATAGATAAAAATCTATATCTAATAGATATAGAAATATACAAAGCGGCAAAACTTAGCTCTGCTTTTTTCTAGCTGCTCAACAAGTTGCCATCACTCACAGCCAGTGTTGTAAAGTGAGCGCACCAGGGCAGAGCAGGAGAGCAGCGACAAGAAGAACACACGATAACGACAGACACGTAAACGTCACCAAAAAAAACTAAATTAATTGCAAACAAATTAATATTGTGGCCCATAATTTAGTAAAATGCGCCACTAATAGCCAAGTTGACAACCAGTTCCGTGCTCTAGTCTAAGCAAGCGGTGTGAGGTTTGCAGGGGCGAGCAAAACATATGCAAGGCAAAGTGCAAAAGGGAGGTGGAGTGAAAGACGACTACATTTTCTAGCTGGAAGCCTACAAAACGCAAAACGATGTCACTACCAGGCAATGGCATCTATGTGGTGCGTGGCGAAATGGCCACCCTAATGACGGCCATGCGACGTGGTACACGCTGGAATGCCACAGCCTACGTGGTAAGTGGCGCTGCTTCTCTGACCTGACCTTCCTTCTTATACTAAATCTTTCCCCCACACAGGATGATGAAAAGGATACGCTGCTGAAGCTGTTTATAGATCTTAAGCAGGTATTGAATCGCATTGATGATCTACGCTTGATTGAGCCCAATGTGTTTTTGGCTCCATTTCTGGAGGTCATACGGACAGCAGATACCACGGGACCCTTGACCAGTTTGGCTCTGGCCTCGGTGAATAAATTTTTGTCGTATGGTTTGATAGGTGAGTGGGGAGAAGTCTTTGGAGTTAATATGCTCACTCATTGTCTACCCTTAGATCCTACGACACCCAATCTGCCGGTGATAGTGGAACTTATAGCCGATGCTGTGACCCATGCCCGTTTTATGGGCACCGATCAATCCTCGGATAGTGTGACCTTTATGCGTGTGATTGAGGTTTTGCATACTTTAATACGCAGCCCGGAGGGTGCGGCTGTCAGTAATGAGTCCATGTGTGAAGTGATGCTGTCTTGCTTCAAGATATGCTTTGAGCCCCGACTCAGTGAGCTGTTGCGTCGCTCGGCGGAGCAATCCCTTAAGGATATGGTTTTGCTGTTCTTTATGCGCCTGCCGCAGTTTAGGGAGGAACGCAGTGATACGGTGCTGCAGAAACGTTTTACCATTGGAGATGCAGCACCACAGGAGAAGCTGAAACGGAAGACGCCCCCCGTAGCGGCTGCTGTAGCGCCACGTAAATCCTCTACGGTGGAGGAACCGCCACAGACGCCTCAAACTGGCCAGCAGCAGTCGCAGCAGCTAATGGCACCCAAGGCTACAATACTGGCCACCACACCCGCCACACCGGCGGGTAGTATACTTGATATGCAGGGCAAAATCACACAAACTCCCACCACAGCCATTAGTCCAGGATTGGAGAGCAATCCGGCCATACAAGTGGAGCCACCACCGAATGAATTGCCAGCTGACGGCCAATCAATTGAGGAGGGAGAGCTGGAGACCAGCCCACTGACCGAGTCTCACAGCAGTGAGTACATCAATTCGGTGGGAGTGCGTTTCACTCAGCAAACATCCACAACGGAACAGGACACGGATCTGACTCCCTACGGTCTGCCTTTTATTCAGGAGCTATTCCGTTTCTTGATCATTCTGTGCAATCCCATGGATAAACAGAACTCGGATAGCATGATGCACACCGGCTTAAGCCTGCTGACGGTGGCCTTTGAGGTGGCAGCGGATAATATAGGAAAATATGAGACCCTCCTAGAGCTGGTCAAGGATGAACTGAGTAGATACTTAATAGCGGTGAGTAAAATATACACAGATTATGCTTCCTAAACTGACCTTCACTCTTCTTCTCCGCCAGCTGCTGGGTTCGGAGCGCTTGAGCATCTTTGCTGCCGATCTTCAGCTTTGTTTTTTGCTCTTCGAGTCGCTGAGGGGTCACTTGAAATTCCAACTGGAGGCTTATTTACGTAAGCTCAGCGAGATTATAGCCAGTGATAACCCCAAGACACCCTACGAGATGCGTGAATTGGCCTTGGACAATCTGTTGCAATTGTGGCGTATCCCAGGCTTTGTCACCGAGCTGTACATCAACTATGATTGCGATCTCTATTGCACGGACATGTTTGAGAGCCTGACGAACTTGCTCAGCAAGTATACTTTGTCGGCTACCAATGCGGTGTACAGCACTCATATCATCTCCATGGATACTTTGCTGAGTGTCATTGATAGCATTGAAGCGAATTGTGCGGCAGCCAAGAAAGGAGCTTCCCTGGAGGAGGCTTCACATGCGGCGGCAGGCGGAAGTCGCCACTCACGGCACAATAGTGGTCTAGAAGGCATAATTATCGACAATGGGGCTGAAGATCGTGTGGAAAACATTTCCAATTTCATCAATCAAAGCTCACAGAGATTACGTGGTAACAGCTCAGGAGCGGGCCTTACCAGTGAGCAATTGGAGGCGGTCAAGCAAAAGAAACGGCTACTCTCTCAGGGCACGGAACGCTTTAATCAGCGACCCGACAAAGGCATTCAATATCTTCAGGAACATGGCATCCTACATGCCCAATTGGATCCCATGCAAGTGGCTTTATTCTTGCGGGAAAACCCGGGACTGGATAAGAAAATGATTGGTGAATACATTTCCAAGAAGAAGAATGTGGACTCAAAAATCCTCATCAACTTTGTGGATTCGTTTGACTTTACGGGTTTGCGTGTGGATCAGGCCTTGCGTTTGTATTTGGAAACATTCCGTTTGCCTGGTGAAGCTCCTTTGATATTTCTGGTGTTGGAACATTTCTCCGATCATTGGCATGTGAGTGGCTTTTAAATGAAGCTTATAAAGGACTTTTTATCTATCAGTTTTTACCTCTTACAGACCCAAAATGAGGAACCATTTGCTAATGTAGATGCCGCCTTTCGTTTGGCCTATGCCATTATTATGCTCAACATGGATCAGCATAATTCCAATGCCAAACGCTTGAATGTGCCCATGACTCTGGAGGATTTTACCAAAAATCTACGTGGCCTGAATGGAGGCAACGATTTTGATCCCGAAATGTTGGCCCAGGTCTTCAATGCTATCAAGTAAGACCCAAATAGGAGAGAGGGAGAATGTTTACACACTTTTACTATGTTTTTGCTTTGTTCATTTCGCACGAAAGTTGACTATGAATTCGCGGTCAATTCATGAAATGCCGCGGCGTAGACTACCTAACATTGCGTTAGTGCTGCCAGATCTCTTGTTTTCTCATAAGTAAACAGCGGATTTTATGCAACTTTTTAAATGAAGGCAGATTTAGGTAAAACTTTTGGATTCATACATTTACATTGAAAACTGCATATCCAAAAATTAGATAGAAGGCCGATATATAGACGTAAAAGTTAAAGACCGAACGATCAAAAAATCGCGAAAAGTTCAACATTTTTCCTATAAGCTTATAATGGTTCTTAACCGCAAAAATTGCCAAAATTTAATTTGAGTGTTAAAAAACCCGCAGGCGTTGGCATAGAGAAGGTGAACAGTTGTAGAACGTTCTCAATATAGGGAAATTTTTAAATTTTTTATAAGACCTAAGATTAATTTAAAGATTTAATAGAAGGCAAGAGTACACTAGTAAATACAGTAAAGAAACAAATCAAAAAAATTGCGAAATAATAAAAATTCACGTTTAAGTTTAGATTATCATAAAGACGCCTAAACCGGCAAATAAAAAGGAGTAGTAGATCAGGTGGTCAATAGAATCAAAGGACCTACGTTAATTATGAAGATAGCAATTAAAGACGCTTACATATATAAGAGGTGTAGACCAAAAACCGCGAAATTTGTAAAATTTTCAATTGAGATAGCGCAGGCAGGCGTTTATAAATAAGTAAAATGTAAATGTTGGCTATACAGCTCCTCCAACGGGGCCAGCCAAGCTTCTCTCAATCTCTTGGCGTGTGTGCCTTAAATTTTTCGCACAAGAGAAAGGGACCTACAGTTTAACCCCGGATCCGAATGGCAAAGTTTGAGAATTTGCTTTTCCATGGCTAGTTACTTCACAGCTGGCGCCAATAGCTGGTGAAGGTTACCGTATGTGTAAAATCTATTTTCTAAAGAAAGAAAAAAAACTTTTATTATTAGATGTCCAGAGGCGGGATCGAACCCACGACCTCCCCCGCCCAGCAATTCTGCACACTAACCACTGAGCCACATACTAGATTATATAGTCAAAAATTTGCCAATTTTTCGAAAGACCTAAGATTATTACGAAGATTTTATGAATGACAATATAGACGGATAAATAGAAAGTGTAATCCAAACAGCTTAATGAATCGCAAAATTTGCAAACTTTTCATATGACCTAAGATAATTTTAAAGAATTTTGTCAAAAATGAATAATTCAGCTTGATTTTTGAAAAAAATTTGCAAAATTTTATGATCTTTGGGAATCGTTAAGATTTGATAGATGGCGATTGTAGACGCATAAATGGTTAGATACAACGGTCCAAAAAATCGCGAAGATTCTAAAACTTTTTGTATAATATGGACCCGTCCTTTGACGGGTCCCGAGTAAGATCGGTCCAAAAAATTCGGAAAATACAAAATTTTATGTTTAGTTTAGAATATCACAAAGATTTAATAGTTGGCAACTAAAGACGGCTAAATATGTAGAAGGTGTCGGTCTATCTATCGGCTTAAAGAAATTTAAAGATTTGTTTAATTTTTATATGAGTTTAGATTGACACGAAGACGTACAAATCGACGTGTAAATAGAAGTTAGACAATACAGAACAAAAAATCTCGTAATTTAAAAAAAAAATTGTGCGCTTACATTTACAATGAAATTTGATAGATGGCAATTGTCCATGTAGCTTCACTTCTTCGTTTTGTGTTTAAAATTCTTAAGTATCTCATATGAAAATATGTATTTCAAAACAGTTGACTTCGATATACCCGTTACTCATGAAAGACATGTTTAACAGTGTTCCTGCGGTGACCATCTGAAAAGTATGCAACATTTTTTGTTTTGCTCAAAACTTGAGAACCGAACGAAAAAAGTACGAATCGTCTATCTTAAAAACTGTAAGAGATCTAACGTTTTTTCCAAATTGCGGGGGCGGGAGGGGGTGTGCCCAAAATTTGAAACATACTTAATCTGCGTGCAGATAAAAGAAGCATTTATCCCATACATGTCAAACCTCTATCTCTTACCATCTCTTTGATGTAGGTGTTCATAAAGACGGACGGACAGACGGACATGTCTATATCGACTCGGCTGTTGATGCTGATCAAGAATATATATACTTTATATGGTCGGAAATGATTCCTTCTGCCTGTTACATACATTTGCACGACTTTAGTATACCCTTTTTACTCTACGAGTAACGGGTATAAAAAGATTTGTGCAAAATATGCAAAATCCGCTGCCTAGTTATTAAACTCTCCTTTTTAATTTAAGTTTCGGTTCAGTGGATAGACACTGGAGTCTTTATTTTGTTAACAATATTAATTGTTGCTCATGTAACAAAATATTCTCCGTCTGAATCCATCACGCCCACTCTAATAACTCTGAGTCATTAAATACTGGCCTATCCTTGTATTATTAAATCATGGTAAATTCTGACAAAAATAAAAATTGATTAATGCAACTCGCTTCGCTCAAAGTTTTTACTATGCCAGCTTCTCGTTTTGGTCATACCATTAAATATTATCGCTTCTCGCGCGCACTCTGACATTAGCCTAAATGCGCTGGTCATTTTGTGAGTTTTCAACAAAAATAAATTTGATTTTGCAAATTGAGGAAATCGTGAATTTCATAGCATTAACGAAGTATTTTTGTTACCTTTTAGAAATGAGGAGATTGTCATGCCTGCCGAACAAACTGGACTGGTGCGTGAAAACTATCAATGGAAGGTTCTACTCAGACGTGGAGCCACTCACGATGGGCACTTCCATTATGTACACGATGCCTCCTATGATACCCACATCTTTAACATAGTGTGGGGCGCCTCGTTGAGTGCTCTCAGTTTCATGTTTGACAAGAGCACCGAATCGGGCTATCAGCGTACCCTGATGGGTGAGTGTGTGCCTTAACTTAAAGTCCTTTTCCAATACTCAAAACTCTAACCATTTGCAGGCTTCAACAAGTCGGCGGCCATTTCAGCTCACTATAATCTTCATGAGGATTTCGATGCTCTCATTCTAACCCTGTGCAAATTTACCACTCTCTTAAGCAGCTTGGAGCAGCACGATGCCACACAGCCTGCACCTGCCCACAATGACATCCAGCAGGCGGTGAACTTTGGCCTCAACGGCAAGGCTCAGGCTGCCTTGCGATCGGTATTCCTGCTGGTTCACGACTATGGCGATTGTTTGCGTGACAGTTGGAAGCACATTTTGGATTTATACCTCCAACTCTTCCGTCTTAAGCTGTTGCCCAAATCTCTGATAGAGGTAGAGGACTTTTGTGAGGCCAATGGCAAGGCTTTGCTTATTCTAGAGAAACCGCGAGAGAAACAAGAATCTGGTTTATTCTCCAGTTTGTATTCATTCATCAGCTCGGAGGGTCAACGAGAGCCCACCTATGAGGAGCAGGACTTTATTAAGCAGGGACGCAAATGTATAAAGGAATGCCAGTTGGATCAAATGTTGCAGGAATCGAAATTTGTGCAACTGGAGTCGCTGCAGGAGCTGCTCAAGACCGTTTTAAGTCTAATCAAAGCCCCACAGGCACACAAATCTATAGGTTTACCCTATGCCGAAGATTTGACTGTATTTTGGATGGAATTTCTGGTGAAAATTGTGGTGCATAATAGGGATCGCATGATTCCCCTGTGGCCTAGTGTAAGAGATCAAATGTATTTACTACTGATGGGCAGCGCCTCCTGTGGCTACGATTATCTAATGAATCGTTGTATTGTGGCTGTGCTGAAGCTGGCCATTTATTTGATGCGGAACGAGGAGCTGTGTCCCATAGTGTTGCAGTCCTTGAAAATGTTGCTAATGCTGAAGCCCGCTTTGCTGTTGCGCATCTCCAAGCAGATATCCATAGGCATATACGAGCTTTTGAAGACTTCGGCACAGAATATACACTCGGAACAGGACTGGCAGATTATATTCAATTTGCTAGAATGCGTGGGAGCGGGGGCAGTGCCGCCCAGCTATGAGGATGCTCAGTTGCCTTTGCCTTTGAATTTGAATGGGGGAGCCAAGTCGGATGGGGCCCTGAGCGGTGAGGAGGATGCGGTAACGGCGCCAGAGCGTGGTTACACCTCGGACTCAGAGCTGGTAAAGACATCAGTGCCCAGTCCCACGAATGAAAACTGGATATTAGTCAGCCAAAAGGACAGCGAATCAACCACTGCCTCCAGGTGGGAAGAAACGCACCATCTTCCTATAAAATTTTAACTTTATTTCTTTCCATTTGCAGATCCCAATCTCCACCCACTTTGAGCAGCACTCCCTTAGCTGTTAGCTCTTCCCTGGTCTATCCCTGTCAACTGTTGGATCACTCACCCTTTGCTTTGTTCAAGTGCTGGGATTCATTGGCCTTCATTGTGCGCAGTGTGGCCCACATTACTCCCTACAACTTTGAGGCCTGTGTACGTTGCATACGCATCTTTGTGGAGGCCTGTCGAGATGGTGGCATACGACAACGTCGCAAGCTGGACTCCAACTCCAAGCAACGTTCAACCAAGAAACGTAAACCTGTCTCGGTAAACTCCTCCAACGGCTCTAGCAATAATCTTAGCAGCTTAAACGAGTCGGAGTTACCCCCCTCAAATCCCGCAGAGCAGGAGGACTTGGCCCAACGTTATGAGCAACTTTCCATACAATTACTGGATCTGATGTACACTCTCTACACTCGTACAGCCCAAATCTTTCGCTGGTGGGCCGAGGAGGGTTGCACTGTACCCCAATCGGCTGCTCTATGGACACCCGGCTGGTGTCCTTTGCTTCAGGGCATAGCACGTTTGGCCATGGACCGACGGCGTGAGGTGCGCACTCATGCCATTTCCTGTCTACAGCAGAGAGCTTTGCTGGTTCATGATTTGCAAACGCTGTCGGGCACGGAATGGTGTTCGTGTTTCCATCAAGTGCTTTTCCCCTTGCTCAATGAATTGCTGCCCGAGAGGGAGATGGGACAATTGGATGCTTCGCTGCTGGAGGAATCGCGCATACGCACCGCCACCATTATGTCCAAGGTGTTCTTGCAGCATCTGACTACCCTCATCGAACTGGGTGCAGCCTTCAGTGAGCTGTGGTTGGACATACTGGACTATATTGAACGTTTCATGAAAGTGGGTTCGGACACCTTGTCCGAACAAATGCAGGAGATCCTTAAGAATATGCTGCTGGTGATGCATTCGGTGAGAGTGTTCCACCTTGAAGATGGCAGTCTGCATCAGAGTCTGTGGGAGCTAACCTGGCGACGCATTGGCGAGTTTTTGCCCAATCTTAAGGAAGAACTTTTCCGTGATGAAGGTGTGTTTTTATGATGGGATACTTTAAGCATTATCAATATGACCCACCACCTCCTTTCATTAGATCTCATTTCACCCGCCATTTCATTAGACATCACCAAAATGATTTATGGCACCTCTTTAACCTTGACCCTAAGCTCTGCCTCATCCAACAAAATCATACAAAAGAAACCCTGGGCTCGTTTGAGACTCAAACTTAAGCTGCTCAAGAGTCTGGGCAAGAAGAAGTGAAGCGAACCCCTCCCTGATATTTTGAATATAATTTTGTGCATATATTTTATTATTTTATTTAAATACAACAAATTGTGGCCTTCATTTTTGCAGGCAAACGTGCTCAGACTTTAACCAACACCCAACCACAGCAACCCACACCCACTTTAGTTTCTCCCATGGAATCACCCCGAAGAAGCATCATATTGCAGCCACCCCTGGCCGAGGCTTTGCAGCAGGCTCCCAGTTTTGTATTTGCTCAGGTAAATGAGTTACAACTCCTTGACAAGGGATCAACTGTAATCAAATTATTACTCCTTTCAGCCCCTGCTAGTGGCACAGCCTGCAGCCAACACTTTGCTGCCGGATCTGGTGAATGAAGCAGCCGCCGCCTTGCCACCCACGCCTGTGCACAGTCCTAGGCAGTCGGAGGAAGACACAAGATCTACAGCATTAGCAGACCCTTACAATAGCTTTGCCATTGAGCTGCCGCCCACGCCAGAGGCCCCTTCTGAACAGCAATTGCTCTACCAGCAGCAACAGCAGCAGCAGCAATATTATCAGCCCTACCAGGAAGCCCCAGCCAATGTGCCCATCAGTCATCTGCTGGCCGGTAATGCCTATCCCTCGCTTACCAAAATGCCACAATCATCCATTGTGCATAGCTTTGCCCCTGCCGCTCCCCCCGCCGCCAGTCCAGCCAACGCGGCGGACATCTATCAGGAGTATGTGCAAAACCCTTATAATCTTACTCTCCAGCCCACAAATCCACCGCAGGGCACGGCCGCCAACTATTTCAATGTGAATGTGGATCCCAGCAATATACCACCCGGTTCCGAGTTGCTCTACGGCCAACAGTGAGCAGAGAGCAAAATTTCGAGTCATTTAGCCACATTTTCGTTTTAAATTCAAATGTTTATGTCCTTAGCCCTCTGTGTGTGTGTGTGTGTGTAGAGCGAGTTAAAATAATATTTATAACAATTGTTCCCTTTTTTTATTTGTTAAACCCCTAAAACATTCCGCCCGCAGGCGAGAAATTACAATTATTTTTATGCAATTCAACAGAAAGAGAAAAAAAGCTTTAGTAACTGAAATAAAGGAAATAGTTTAAATTACAAACAAATATTTAAATTAATGTGTAATACAAACAAAATATATCTCAAATTGTATGTTATGCAAAGAGGCAACCCATGTAAATAATCGAAATCTTAAAATATATCACAAAACGAAAAGATTCTCTTTCAAAGGGCGGGAGGAGAAAGCGAAAAAAAAATAAACCCAACTCCGTGACAATGCTTGATGATGCATTGCCGTGACCAGGATTCGAACCTGGGTTACCACGGCCACAACGTGGGGTCCTAACCACTAGACGATCACGGCTACGCCGGGCTGTTGAAACAGGCCGGCAAAATAGCCCAATTCAGCTGTACACCCTGATCTAATCAGATTGAAAAGTTTCCACATTCCTGAGGAAACCCTAATGCTGACCAAGCAGTATCTGAAAAAGTGAAAGTATCTTTGGTAAATGGAAATGCTTTAAAAAGTCATACGCATTGCTGTAAATCAGGACGGGCCAAATGGAGAGGAGAGGAAAATGTACTTGTATTGGTGAGCGCGAAAGAATTCTGCCGATTTACTTGTCTCTGACAAATTTGGCCATATTTCATCACATTATTTGCTGTAAAATCTACAATTATAAATATTTAAACAAATTTACACAAAAAAGTCACACAGAACTTAGCTTAAAAGCGGCTCGCGTCTGTGTGAAACATGTGGTTGTTGTTCTAAAAAAGAAAACTCAAATCTAAAAAAAAAAAAAATTGTGAATTACAAAAAAAAAAACCCAACTCCGTGACAATGCGTGATTTCAGCATTGCCGTGACCAGGATTCGAACCTGGGTTACCACGGCCACAACGTGGGGTCCTAACCACTAGACGATCACGGCTATGTCGGGTTGTTGAAACAGGCCGGCCAAAATGCTGTTTTCACAAGTGAGCCTGAAACCGAGGCTAAACTGATTAAATCAAGGAGAGATTAAATATTTAGTAAATGTGAATCAACTGTCTGAGTCTTGGCTATCTTTGTGTGTTTTCACTTGCAAGCATAAGAAATGAAATGCCATTTAAGTTTGCACCCAAATACTAGGTACCTTGATACAACAAGAAGGTATGGTATTCTCTGAGTAAGGTCTCCGCCCAGTCCACAAAATTTCAGTGCGTAGTTGAAATTTGAAGAAGAAGGTTGTGTGAGCGCAGATATTTTTGTTTATTTTTTTGCTTATTCGCAGATCGCGGTGTTGTTTTTGTTATTTCAGCATTGCCTTTTTTTCTACACATACGAAATTGTGTGGATGTGGGTCTGGGTCTTTTATTTACTCAAGGCAAAATTGCAAAAACAAACATACACAGAACCGACGACAACGCAGATGGGTGAAAAGCTGGTGAATTTGAGGAGTAGTGAATTCTGGAACTGATGGCTCAGTCTCGTTCTCAGCAATAGCGCTAATATGCAAATAAATAAATTTAAATAAAAAATAATTATTAGAAGCCAGAAAAAAAAAGTCCAACTCCGTGACAATGCATAATTGCAGCATTGCCGTGACCAGGATTCGAACCTGGGTTACCACGGCCACAACGTGGGGTCCTAACCACTAGACGATCACGGCTATGTCGGACTGTGTTTGGGCCTGGCCAAATGTGCTACAAAAGCAAAGGCCTGAAAAAAATGATTGAAAATGTTGCTTTAGCAGCATTTTAATATTTTCAATTAACCAATAAATTTAGAAATAGCAAAAACAAATATTGTAAACAAAAACTTTATTGTCTAATTGCCTTGTCCAACACTGCTCACAACACTGTTTTATGTATTTTTTCATTCGCTGACTACGGTCACACTGCCAGTGTTAAAAACAAATGAATTCGATTGAAATTGCAGACTCTGACGAAGAGGGTGGCTTGGTTTCATTAGAAATGGCTGCACTGACTGCCAAGGAAAATGAACGGACTCCCAAAAAGCAGCCCATATCCACACCCGTATCTTCCGCGTCGTCAGAGACCATTTCACCGAGCACTGGCCTGCCCACTGGACGTCAACGATGCCGCAAAACCCAGCATCAAACTCTACGGATTACTGATACGGATATGCGATTCGAGACCCTTGACGCCCTGGAAGAGGGGCAAGCAGAAGGAGGGGCAAGTGCCCCCAAGCAGCCCAGGCGGCTACCGCACCAGGAAGCCATTGCCCAAATGCTTAATGACCCAGAAACGCAGAAAGTTATCAAACGCATAGCCAAGGAACGGGTGCGCTGTAACTTTCTTCTTGCCACCTATCAACTCCCAGACATGAATTTTGCCCTCAACACACAGATTGAGACTTTGCAACAGCAGTTTCGAGAGCGCCTCAAGCAAAGGCGCGAAAAAGCAGTGGCAGCCGCAGCAGCAGCAGCAGCAGCAGCAGCAACCACAAGTACAAATCACAACAACAAGGGCATTGTGCGAGCCAGACAACCACAATCATAATAATAGAGAATTGAATGTTAATAAGTATTAAGCGAAATGTGTACAAATAAATAGTAATTTAATTTACATTGCTGCAACTGTTGGTTCGATTTGCTGCGCAGGTCTGAAAACAAAAACGCGTTTTGGCCGCGGCCCAACAACAGCCCGACATAGCCGTGATCGTCTAGTGGTTAGGACCCCACGTTGTGGCCGTGGTAACCCAGGTTCGAATCCTGGTCACGGCAATGCTGAAATCACGCATTGTCACGGAGTTGGGTTTTTTTTTTATTTATTTTATTTTAGTTTAGTTTGCAAGTCGTTTCCAGTCATTTCTTATTTATTTTGTTTTATATGAAGTCAAAATGGATCGAATAACATTAAATCAAAGCAATGATAATTTTGAACCACGCCATAGTGAGATCGAAAGGGAGAGACAGATGGTGAAAGATCATATGGATATGTTTTATGAGTCCATTGGAAACGTTTCAAGGAATTTGCGAAAGGGAGACTGGACGTATTTGCAACGTCATCCGGAAATAAGAGCCATAATCAGAGTCATTGCCATTGAAGCAATTAGGGACAAGCCCACAAATTTATATAAATTTGTTTCAGATCTATTCGATTGCAGCAATAACAAAATACTGATCCCCAAGGTTAGTAGACCGAAAGGGTGGTTATCACATCGCTTTCGACCCAATTCTTAATTGATTTGGGTCAAAAGCTATTTGCAGAACAACACATGGGTATTTAACTATTTCAAAATAAATATTCATTCAGATTAATAAACAACTCCAGTGGCTAAATGAGGAATTGAAGGGCTCTAACTGGTCGCCAGTTGAAGGCGATGAACCATTCTCAGTCTCCAGTGATGTGTCCTTGTCCTCCTTTGCTGAAAAGAAAGAAGAGTGTGTACAAAATAATCGGAAGAGTCCGCAGACGCCAACTTACATGGATAATAATAAAAAGTGCGCCGAGGACAAACAGCAAGAGCAAGAGTGTCCCGAAAACTATAACTTTAAGCCAACTTGTTAGTCTAGTTTGATTAATTTATCAGTGTGTAACCACCCTAAAGGGCGGAGCTGCCAACTTGTTTGTCTCCATGCGAAAGTTGTGTCAAAGCAAAAAGACGGCAAGAACATCCAAATTCTGTTTAAAATAAGTAAAAACATTTCATAAAGTTCAGTAGGTTTAAATTTAAGTGTCAGTGATGCAAATAAAATTGAAAATTTACAAAATTAATAAAGAAATCTATAAAAATCTGAAGGTGGTAAGTGTGTCTCTCACAAATGCATTTTGCGCAGTTTGTTTTGCTAGGCTGATTCCATAATTGTTGTTGAATAACATTTAACAATGAATCAAAAACAACTAGAATCTTTAAGTTGAATTGGCAGACGCCACAATAGACAATAATAAACGATTTGCCGGCATTTTGTTTGCAAACAAAAATTTATACGCAATGAAAATGAAAGCGAAGCAGCAGCTAGAGATGTGGCGTGAACGTGAAAGTCGTGAGTGGGAGTCCAACTGAATGCAACTAGTTAAAGCTAAAATTTTGAATTAAGTTAATAAAAAAATTATTTTTCTTCGTGAAGATTTTACATTTACAGAAATCTTAATCTTGTTCACTTTTATTTTTCTACATATCGCTTACTTCAAGACTGGCATAACTCAAAATAATCCATTTTGGGAAAAACGCGTTTAAAGTTCTCAATGTATTTAAACAAAAAAAAGGGTTTAACTAGGCTAAATTTAATCTAGTAAAATATAAATTTAAGATGCTTGTTAATAACAATAATATATATATACAATGATTTAACTAAAATGGAAGTTTGTTTGCGCAATATCGACACAGAAAACTGAAATAAAACATTAAAATGAACCTGTAATTTTCAATATGGAAATTTTACACAATATAAAACACAATACAACGAATATTTCAGCATTGTTAAGTGAAATAAAATCGTATTGTTTGAGTTAAATGCACGGTTTTGAAGTTAAAATTTTTGGCGTAAGCATAACAATCTTAGCTTAATCGCTGGCTGTTGTGGTTAGTTTTGATTAACATGAAAGACTTTAGTTTTTTTCTAATAATTATTGAAACGCAAATTTCAATAAATTAAAAATGATTTTTATTTGAATGTCATTACTACATGCTAAAAATTGTTGTTGTGTACTGAGTTTAAATATTCGGATATAAAGTATTTTGAAAAATAAAAATAAAATACTATTTTCTCAAATCTTCTTTTCACAATACAATTAGGGAAAAAATAAAAAAAATTTTAATCCGATCAAGAATGTATGTATATTTATGCTTTATAGCAAATGGGAAAATTGTGATAAATAAATAAGTATTAAATAAATAAGCTGCATATTGACTAAGCACTCATCTCTAATACATAAATTGTTGATATGGCAACTCTGTTGTAAATATTAGGATTACTTCTTTGCTTAAATTGTAACGGTTTTATTCTGAAAGGGGTATTCCTGCTCAGACAAAAAAAATTGATACATTATTAGATCCAATATCAAGTATCAGCCTATAAAATCAATATTTTTAAAAAAAGTGCTGCTATTAACTCCTAAACTATATTTAAAAATTTTTCATATGAAGTCCATTTTATTACTTAAAATAACCCAAAGATACTAAATATTTTGATCTTAAAGATCATGGGGACAAGGCTTTTTACCATAGCTATGTGTGTTTTTATTTAGTGTTGTTTTGTTTATTTTTTGCAAAATAATCAACCGCAGGAATACCCCTAGTATTTTCTGTTCACTTGTCATTGTCGTTCGGAGTTGGAAAATTCAAGCAGTCAAGCACTGTCAAGTCCAGAAAGTCGACAGGAACAGCAGACAGCTCCGAATGCGGAATAATAAATAGAAATTGGCATTTCTTTTTAAAAAAGTTATTTCTTCATTTCTATAAGATGGATAATAAGATACTGAGGTTGACACCAAACAAATATTAGACATTTATTTTGAAAAAGAATCAAATTTCTTTCAATTTTCACAGGCACCACACAACGGGGACGGCGACGCGACGCCCTGCTGGCAAACCTGGCGGCAGATTCAATAACAATCATCATAATCACCGTCACAAGATGAGCTCTAAGGCTGATCCAATTTCGCTTAGGTAAAATCATCATTTCAATTTAATTAAATCCAATAAAACTAATAATAATTTCCCTTTTGTTTCGCTTAGCTTTCACGACTCCTGCTTGCGAATGTCCGATGTCCAACTCCTTCATGGGCCCCACTGGCTAAATGATCAGATCCTTAGTTTTTACTATGAATATCTCAGCCATGCCAAGTACGCGAAAAACGACGACTTTTACTTCATTGCCCCCGAGGTGACCCAGTGCATGAAGTACATGGATGATGAGGAGCTGAAACAGCTGCTGAGCCAGAATAATGCCTTGGCCAAACCTTTCATCTTTTTTGCCCTCAATGACAATGAGACGACTGAGGCGGGCGGCACACATTGGTCCCTTCTAGTTTTCTCGCGACCGGAGAAGACGTTCTTTCACTTTGACTCGTATGGGAATAATAATACTGGCCACTCGCTGGAGCTGATGAACGGAGTCAAGGATATTCTGGGTGTGCGCCAGGCCAGATTTCGGCCCATGCGGTGCCTCCAACAGGCCAATGGCTATGATTGCGGCATTCATGTCATCTGTATGACTGATCACATAGCTGACTATGTAAATCGCTATGAGGTGATCGACGGCCTGCCCCCCCTCCATATTGATACGGTTAAGGCCAAACGCACCGAGCTGCTCAAATTGATCATGTCGCTGGGCGGCAAGGGTTAACCGCCCACTCGAATAACACGATATTCCTCATTTAAATTCATACAAATGTTCCTTGTTTGTTTTTGGAAGAAGATCCGTTGCGGCAGTGCCAGGCACTTAAAACGAAACGAATCGATAACAGGGGCAAGAAATGCACCGTTATACATTTATCTTTAAGTTTGGATATTCGAATAAAGATTGTTTACCCAACAACGAGGCGTGTCAATTGTGTTTATTATCTCAGAGACATTCTCCGCCTTTCGTATGGGATTCCAATTCAGCTAGCTTGAAACAAGAGGTACAAATTGCACTAAATGAGAATGAGTAATGTTTATGGTTGGGGAAAATTGCTATACCTTTAAATGACTTTCTTAAATCAAAGGAACTTAAATATGGATTGGGGGAATCGCTCAGAATAAAGTAAGGATAAGTTCTTCCGTTTGAGGGGATATTCAAGTCCAGAGTTTGGAACATAATAGATCTTTTGTAGCATAGTTTTGTAAAAAATACAAGCAAGCGAAGGTCACTGATGATATGGTAGAGATACCATTGAAACAGCTGTATGACCAACTAGCTTCACTTGTGGTGTGATGTGTTCCTCCTTTTTGGAGTTATGCGCAAGCATAACGAGACCTTGATATTGCAGCTTAATATTGATGGTATGCTGCAAAGGAATTTTTATAATTTCTTTTACTTAAGGAGCTATAGATATTTTAGTTCAACTCAAATCTTCATTTGCATTTTTCTCGGAATCACTTTGTCACTTGTCATGAAATCTTAAGTTCTAATAGGCTGATTGACTTCAAATTATGTGTGGGACTTTTTTTTATATATTCCTCTTTGGCCTGATATGTTGATTTTGAATATTATTAAAGAATTCAAATACAATTCTCAACGACATTCTAAAAATACAAAAAATAGCAATTTGGAAGCTGAATGCCACCTACTTCTAAGTTTGTCATCATCCCAAGACGTTTTAACATTTTGGAGGAAAAAGGCACCTGCAATGCCATTGTTATCGAAGCTGGCACAAAAGGTGTTGTGTATTCCGGCAACGAGCACACCTTGTGAGCGAGTTTTCTCGATTGCTGGACTTACCAAAACGATCGCAGCTCACATATAGTGTACATATTCTTGATCAGCATCAACAGCCGAGTCAATATAGCCATGTCCGTCCGTCCGCCTGCCCGTCCGTCCGCCTGCCCGTCCGTCCGTCTGTCTGTATGAACACCTAGATCTCAGAGATGGTAAGAGATAGAGGTTTGACATGTATGGGACAAATGCTTCTTTTATCTGCACGCAGATCAAGTTTATTTCAAATTTTGGCCACGCCCCTTCCCGCCCCCGCAATTTAAAAAAAAAGTTATATCTCCTACAGTTTTGAAGAAAGACGATTCGTACCTTCTAAAGATAGTTAGTAATTAGCAAAATGAATCGTTTTCCGAAATGATCAAGATCGGATGAAAGGTTCTCAAGTTATGAGCAAAAAAGTGATACAAGGCCGACAAATTCGACGGCTTATCTGCCGCCGCCGGTTCTTTCTTAACTCTAAGCCGCCGCCGCCGGTTTTTTTGACCCCCTACGCCGCCGCCGACGACCAAGCTATCGGCGTAAACCTCTACCCCAAACTTAAGTAGCTGTGATAAGTTAGGGCATGCATCCCTATGCCCTTTCTAGTATTTTCAACACAAATAGATAAAGTGAAGTTTACATTACAATCGCCGTCTATAAAATATTTATGATAATCTAAACTCATTATAAAATTAAACGAATTTCGCAAATTGGTGGACCTTTCGATATTCACCAAATAGTACTTATTACCTATAGGTACTTTCAACCACAGGAAAGAAATGTTTAACTATGGCGAAACCGAAACACCTAATAAAACTATACATTTTTCTGCTTTGCCAAATTAAGAACATTTCTATAAAAGCTTCCGCTAGACAAATGATGAATTTGATTCATGGATGACATTGACCAATTGGAAGAATTTAAAAGTATTATCATATTAGAAATCGAATATAATGGTGCTTTATATAAAAGTGGATACTACACAATTATTAATTCAAGTGAAAGGAATTGAACTGCATAAAATACATTAAATATTTCAGAGCATAGCCCATAAAATTTACTATGGTACCGAAATAATTGAAGTTTTAAATTTTGACAACAATTTCCAAGCCTACGAGATTGGATCTATGAAGGTCCGGCCATACATTTATATTTAACATGTTAAGGGTAAACATATGATAAGAAAGAAAATGTTTTAAGAACCGATATGTTTGTATATTATATGTGTATTATTGCGCTATCTTTTATTTGTAAATGATCTTTAAACAGATCCACGGGATATGTCATTAAGATCCAATGGATATTAGGAAGATATTAAAAAAACGATGAAAAGGATATTTCAAAAAGATCCAATGGATATAGAAAAAAGTATATTTTTCAACAGTTCAAATGGATAGTTGTTAAATATCCTATGGATCTTTTAATTTACTTTTTTCGAAAATAAATCGACTTCGAATGGATCCCAAAAAAGATAGTTAACTATATATTCCAAATGGATAGTTAAAAATCATCCTACGGATCATCAAAAACCTACTCTTTTTCTTAGTATAGTAGTAGTACATAGTATGTACTTATTTTATTCCAGTGGATAAGTACATGTTTTGATTTTACAAAGTGTAAGAGTTTGCTTCGGCTTGGCATTTGTCATTAGCCCAATTACAATTCATTTCTTATTTTTTAGAATTTTTTCTAGGTATAATTTTATATATGAAAATATCCATCTAAGATATGCTGTCTGTAGCCCAGCCCGTTTGATACATATTTGGCCAGCTGCTCCCATGTTTTACTACTATATCGGAGTTACTTAACTCTTCTTTTCCCAAGAGGTCGGTTCTTACTTCTTTTAGTATAAGACACCTTCCCAAAAAGTGGCACACATCATCTTTTTCCGTACGGTTAAAAATTGTACTGTTTGTTTCGGTAATTGTCTATTATATGTCAACTGTGCAAAATTTCGTCCGTAGTGCAAATGGATAATAAGAAGAAGAAGAAAAGAATAATTCCAGTGCAATTTTGTAGAAAGTGTTCGCAATGACATTTTTTTTGCCGGTACAAAATGTTCTATAACAGTTATTCGCAAATTTCTTATGTGGGATGTGGTCAAACTGAGAGGCGAAACTAAGTTTTTGGAGGCCGACACCCCATTTCGACTGGAAAAGATTTTTGAGGGAAGTATACATTGACTGGAACAGCCTGTACCTTTGATTCTTGCTCCGAGATGTGGGGTATAAAATGTAGTCTAATACATTCGCTCCTAACTAGCATTCTATTTTTTATCGTCTCCATCATTAAAATAGTTTATTCTTGCTAAGTTTGGCTCTAGTTTTTTTTATATCAACCTTGATGTAATTGCTTCCGTTTCAGCTTTCCATCTGTTTCTATGCGATTGATCAATTTTTTTTGTAATCCTGCTTCTCCTCCTTAATAGAATCATAGCGACTATATTTGGAATGCGGTAGCTTGGCATGTTGAGCGCTTTTATAATAAAGTTGACATTCTTATCGAGTTTTTATGAAGAATCACGCTCGCAAATCGATGCTATTACGGGCTAAGTAGGGAGCTCAAGTGCAGAAACCTCAAGCGAAGAACAAAAATAGCGCTATATAAGTCGCTTATCATCCCAGTCCTGCAATACGGCGCAGAAGCATGGGCAATATAATCAGCGGATGAGGCGGCGATTGGCGTTTTCGAGCGAAAGATTCTTCGCAGGATTTATGGACCTTTGAAAGTTGGCGAGGATTTTCGCATCCGAAGGAATGACGAACTGTATGAGCTCTATGGGGATACTAGTCTGGTCATGCGCATAAAGCAAAAGCGGCTGCGCTGGCTGGGACATGTTACCCGTACGGATGAACAAGCACCAGCAAAAATGGTCTACAAGAGGAATGCGAAAGAACTGGGACAAGGCAAGGTGGGACGACCAGGTGCGGAAAGACATTTCCAAGCTTGACGTGAAAAAACTGGTGCCAGCTCGCACGGAGCAAAAGCGACTGGCGGACATTGGTTGCAGCGGCCGAGACCGTCAAACGGTTGTGATGCAAGCATCGGGCCAATAGAGAAGAAGAAAGATATAGCTTTTATTTCAATGGTCCAAAAACGGCAAAATACGCAAACTTATTATAAGACTACTTATTAAAGCGTCTAATGCTTAGATAACAAAGCAGGAGTTGGTAAATAGAAGGTGTGTAGAGCCAATGGTTAAAAAATCGCAATATTTGCCAAATTTTCATAGGACCTTAAATTGTTATATATATTGGATAAATGGTAATTGAAGACGCATATATTAGAAGTGTAGACTAAAAACAACATTGCCAATCATTAAGAATTTACGAAAGCGCAGACATGGGTAATTCAAAGGTTTAGATTGATCACACCAAAATTTATGGCGAATCTTGGAAATTAATTCTCATTTGAATTTAGATAATCATAAAGGCGGGTGGCAAATAGGAGTCGATCAAATGGTCAAGAAAATAGCGAACAGAACCGTGTAGTTTTGTAAATTTTCATTTGAGTATTTACGAAAGATTGAACAGCCCAAAAAATTGTGAAGTTTGCAAATGACAATGTAGAATATTTTCTTATTTCTAAAATTATTATAAAGATTTGATAGACTACAATAGTAGAGGGTAAATATATGTAGTGTTGACCGAACTGTTCCAAAAAGAGTTTAGATTATCATAAAGATTTGATAGGTGTAGGTTAATCGATTTAAAAATATTAGATATATGACGTGTTAATCAAACGGACCAAATCAGGGGTGTTCTAGAAATCTCTAGAGATTTTCGTATAAACGATAGCACTTCGAACTAAGTTAGGACTACTTTACTTGCGAATTGTCAAGAATCAGACCGCCTACTAGACTATGTCGAAGAAAAACCGTACGCTTCAAATCTACTGGGCTTTGACCAGGCGGTTTCAAGTCGCTCAACTTTTGTCATCTAATCTAGTAGCCGAGCATATTTGAGCCTTTAACATATAAATTCAAACAGCTTTTAGATGAAATGCTTACGTTTATACGAAAATCTCTAGAGATTTCTGGGACACACCCGAATATCCTGTTCAAAAACGATTCAAAATTCATACTGCAGGTAATTTAGGTTTCCAAAGGCTTCCTCCGTTTACAAAGTTTTGAGATAAAAATGAAAAAACTCCCGAACCAGCGGTTCCACTTTATAATTCCAAATAATTGGTCCAATTTAAATAACTTGGACAGGATTTCATTTCAATTGCAAATTTTTGTTTATTTTTAAATGCAATATTGATACATAATACATTGTCCTGAAGCAGACGAACAATGATTGAAAGGATCACCTAGATTACACCGTAAAATTATGATTAAAAAGTTAAACAGATTTATAAAGATCAAGATTAAAAACCACATCGAAAATTTGATATTACACGAGGCACTTAAAGTACACAATTCTATACAACAAATGGGTGGGTTTTTGTGGGGGTTTGGGTTAAACTACTCCTCCTTCTTTAAGTCCTTTCTTATTTCGGGCCTTTTCCAGCCGCCAAAGGCACGTTCTAGTTCCTCAGCCACGGCCAGACACAAACGATCCTCTTTGAAATTGCCAATGATCTGCAAGCCCAGTGGCACACCCTCACTGCCCAATTCACCCAGCGGCACTGCAGTGGCTGGGAAGCCCAGCACATTGATAATTCCCGTGTAGGAGAAATTAATGGGCCTTATGAGGGGTTCGTTGTGATATGGTGCAACAGTGGGATGGGTGGGATAGAGAAGTACACCGTTGTCGCCCAGCAACTCTTGCAGTTTGGCGCGCAAATCATTGCGCTTCTGAACCAAATGTTTGTGCTTGGACGAGCCATGTTTGCACTGGGCGCTGTCCATTATGGCGGTGATGAGGCCAATGAGTGTGTGCTTTGACCCACCGAAAATGCATTTGAACAGCTCCCAATAGGTGTTAATGTCATGCTCCAGATTTCCAAGCTGATAGGCAAACCCATGGCCGCTATCATCACGCATGTTGGCAAACCAAATGGCTGCAGATTGACGGAATTGAGGCAGCTGTAGTCGCTCCACCCGATCCGTGCCGAAGGTCTTTTGCAAATGTTCTACCACCTTTTCCATGGCCTTTCGCAGATCGGGATCAACAGCCGAAACAAGACGACCACCGCCATCGGATTCCTGATAGAAAAACTTTAGCTTGTGCAGATCGACCGGCTGTTCCAGTTTAAGTTCCTTGGCCTTTTCACCAGCGATTATCTGTAGCATGGGGCGCAGATCCTCAGCAAAGCGCGACATGGGACCCAAGCCCAGGAATGAATTCTGTTCGGCACTAAACGGCGAGGGAAACTGACCAGCGTTGGATACTGTCAGCTTGCTGGGTTTGTGACCAAAAATACCATTGAAGAAGGCGGGCATGCGAATAGAGCCACCAATGTCTGATCCGAGACCAAAGGCCGAAGCGGCAGCTGATTGAATGCAGCCCTCACCGCCGCTGGACCCACCCACAATGCGATTCGTGTCGTAGGCATTTCGAGTGCGACCATGCACCGTATTGTTGCTCTCCCACCACATGCACATCTCCGAGACATTGGTCAAGGCCAGGGGAATGGCTCCCGCTTGACGCATTAGGGCCATGGCATCAGCATCCTGGGTGGCACGTGTGTTACGTCGTGCATACAAGCCGGAAGTGTGGAGCATGCCTGTTTGGGTTGTAAAGAACCAATTAGCTTAGCCCTTTCACATTTCAATGACATTTCCCACATACCCTTGACTGCTATGCAATCCTTTGTGGTGATGGGTACTCCCAGAAAAGGCTTCTCTTGGGCCAACTGTTCCGAACTGTAACGCCCTGACTTGATCAGGGTATCAGCGGCAGCCGCATCTTTGCGTGCATCATCAAATCGTTCGTCTGCCAAACAATTTAGCAAAGGATGGACCTGACCTATGCGATCTATAAACGCCTCCACCACTTGGACGCTCCTTAGCTAAGAGAAAAAGGCAGTTGAAAGTTGAGATGCATAACAGTTAAATTGGTGCTCACCTCCTGATGGCGTATTTTTTTAGCCAACGATGAAGCGGACTCCAGCAAAATAGGATTTGTTATTGCGGGCATACTCTCCCCTTTGGAGCCATAGATCAGACGAAAGAAGAAACGTATGAAGGCCTGAAATAGGCCAAAAATGTAGGCACCCACTCCACTCTGTGCCATGATGAATGCTTGGGTGTAAATTTGTTAGCAACAGTTCTGGTTGGCCTGGCCCATATGCTGTGATTCTGGAAAAGTGAAAACAAACAAAAATTGCAATGAATATAATGAGCAACGATTCGTATCAGGGGTGGGGAGAACCATACTGCGTATTACCCCATTTATAAGCTGCTGGCCTTCATTCACAATCATTTTTGTTTTATTGCCACCGAATTTTGAATACTAACCGACTGATTGGCCTAAACGGGTGAATAGCAGAACATGTGGGCAAAGCTAAGCTAATCGGTTTTGTTATCTAATATGGAGTCTAGTAAATGTTTGTTAGATCTGCCGAGAGACAATATTCCTAGCATGGTGCTTAAGTCCTTAGGGAGTAAATTTTACTTTGTAAGTGTGAATTTGATTTTTACAAGCATAGCTCGTAAATAGCTCTTAACCCAATGTTCAGTTTGCTCTGCTCACGTCACAGACCAAAAAAGAACAACAAAACGCGCTCGGGCTTCCCTCAACCGAATTTAACAATTTTTTCAAAATTTTTTAAACTTGGAAAAATATAAATTTTTTTTTAAAAATAACCACATTTTTATATTCTTGGAGAGGGTATATTAAAATTGTCCGGATGTTTGTAACGCAGAGAAGGAAGCATCTCCGACCACATAAAGTATATATATTCTTGATCAGCATGACGAGCTGAGTTGATATAGCCATGTCCGTCTGTTTCTATGCTATCTCCTCCGTCAGTTTTAAAGCTATCTTAACCAAACTTTGCACGAAGTCTTTTGGTATAAATACTAGGGTTGCCGAATATTTTTAAAATACACAGGCCAACAAAATGACCATCTTTGTGAGGTGCAGCCCTGTTGATTGAAAAATATGATAAGTTTATGTTTACTGATTCCAAAACTGGCTTCGGTTTCGTTCCATCAGCTCTTGTTTCCAAGATATAGCGAAAAAACGAAAATCTTGAATTTTTGGCACTCTAGGATTTATGGAGGCCACACAAGGCATAAATGTCTGAGTTTATGAGCTAATTATGATAAAGGACATATCATTGCAAATTGAAAAAATCATAGGGACCATATAAGTCCAGCGGAAAGTGTCTAATTTGGCCTTTAAAGAGAGACATTTTTCGATTTATAGCATTTTTATCAAAATAAATCATCCCGTTTAAGGAAGCGCGTTAATTGGATTAATATTTTCGCCATCTGAGCCTATAGACAAACATATGATCTAATTTTGTGATTTTTATGGCATTTAAATAAGTTTATTTGGCAAAGATATGGCGTTTTTAAGACGAAAATACATATTTAAATTTATGGGAGGAAAACTAGATTGTTACTCTAAATCTGTATAGGAACTCTAAACGGGCTACTTGGTTCGGCATAAATTGTTATATGTTTACATGTAGATGATAAATTATATTTGGAAACAAGTAGCCTTTTCACAGTTCCTATAAAAATTTAAGTTACAAATCTAGTTTTCCTCCCATAAATTTAAATATGTAATTTCGTGTTTAAGAGGCTATAACTTTGGCAAATAAATTGATTTAATCGCCATAAAAATCTCAAAATTTGTTCATATGTTTGTCTATAGGCTCAGATGGCTATAAAAAATGCTAAAAATGCTATAAATGGAAAAATGTTTGTCTTTAGAGGCCAATTTAGACATTTTCCGCTGTACTAATACAGCGGCTATGATTTTTAAAATTTGCATTGATATGTACTTTATCGCAATTAGTTCATAAATTCAGATAATTATGCCTAGTGTGGCCTCCATAAATCCTAGAGTGCCAAAAAGTCGACTTTTTGGTTTTTCCGCGATAACTTGGAAACAAGAGCTGATTGAACAAAACCAATGATACAGTTTTGTTCAGTGAAGCCTATATTACCATAATCTGTTAAAAATAGACCTGCACCAAAATCACTGTTGGGCTGTGATATCGTATCGATGATATTCTCTGATTTGGAAAAATATCAAATGATATTAAATATATTTATTACTAGCAAATAACCCGTCGCGCTTCGCTGCGCCTTCAATAGTACAACAACGCACACTCACTTACCACCCATTTCCCACCCACATCCCACCCACTTCCCGCCCACATACCACCCACATACCACCCACATACCACCCACTCCCACCGTCTTTCCGCCGTCCACTTCCCGCCCACATCCCACCCACTTCCCGCCAATTTCCCGCCCACTTACCGCCATCTCACCCACTTCCCGCCAATTTCCGCCCACTTCCCGCCAATTTCCCGCCCACATCCCACCCACATCTCACCCACTTCCCGCCAATTTCCCGCCCACTTACCGCCCACATCCCGCTCACATTCCACTCACATCCCACCCTCATCCCCCCACTTCCCGCCCACATACCACCCACTTCCCACCCTCTTTCCGCCGTCCACTTCCCGCCCACATCCAACCCACTTCCCGCCAATTTCACGCCCACTTACCGCCCACAACCCGCCAACATCCCACCCACATCTCACCCACTTACCGCCCACATCCCGCTCACATTCCACTCACATCCCACCCTCATCCCCCCACTTCCCGCCCACATACCACCCACTTCCCACCCTCTTTCCGCCGTCTTCTTCCCGCCCACATCCCACCCACTTCCCGCCAATTTCCCTCTCACATTCCACTCACATCCCACCCTCATCCCCCCACTTCCCGCCAATTTCCCGCCCACATACCACCCACATCCCACCCACTTCCCGCCCACATACCACCCGCTTCCCGCCCTCTTTCCGCCGTCCACTTCCCGCCCACATCCCACCCACTTCCGCCAATTTCCCGCCCACAGTTACAAATCATTTGTATGGGAAAAAGAAATGGGCTATTTTTAGGGTTTTTCCAGCAATAATTCTAATTTTTCTCGCCGTAAAAACCATCCTTGAACTTCAACGAACATTTTAAAAAAAGATTTGGCCAAATTGGTCCAGGCGTTGTTGAGTTATGCGCTTACCAACACATTTTGCGATTCATTTTTATATTATAGATTACTTTTAAAACATCGATATATCGATATAATTGATATTTTAATTTTTTTCCTATTTTTACCAAAAAAAAGGAAATACTCTGCCCCAAAATAAAAATATATAGTCTATATTAAGCAAACATAACAATATTTTCCATGAGATTCGAGTTTTCTATGTATTATACATATTAAATACTTTTTGTTCCAATATTTGGGGTAAATTTTACATGTTTTTTTAAAATTCGTGAAAAGAAATCGGGAAGAGAACAATTCATTATAAAAACACACAAAATTAAAAATTTGTGAATGCGAGGGCTGTTCAGAAAGTTCTCGGGATCCAAAGTAGGCTCTTCCAAAAAAAGATGTGTCGATGGTACCCACGTTTCCGAGAGTTACAGTTATCAGAAAGAAAAACGGAAGATGGGAAGTTTGTAAGTATGAATGCCATTATCGTACGCAGCAGAATTGTGAAAATAAAATTGAATTTGAAAAAAAGGCGGCCTTTTAAAAAGAGAAAAATCGATTTTTCACCACTTTTTTGCAGTCTAGTGTACAAAAAAAATAGTTAAGACTTTTTTCCCCAAAGTTTGAGGTAGGGACGATAGCCACGTTAATTCCATAAAGCCCTACATCATCAAAATCGGTTTGGTAGAACTTGAGAAAATGTGGGCACCAGTCCGAAAAACTTGGTTTCGGCATAAATGAGTTTAAAGTTTAAAGTAATTTGAAAATTGCTTGTTTTACCAAAGTCATTGGTCGACAAAAAAAAAGCTATATAATCTAACGTATTTCGCATTTTTAAAAATCCATTTGGGTTAATATTTTTAAATATCTAAGCTAAAAAAAAAACAAAAAAAATTTGGAAAAAAAATTTTCTAGACCAGAAGAGGCCTTTAAAGTCTTTAAAAAGACGCGTCGCTTTGACGCATATGGCGCATTGTTTAGCAGAAGCAAGTCGCTCCGAAGGCACTGGGGTAATAAGATACCCTACCCCTAATCTGGATAGTCCCGTCATGGCCGCCTTATGCGAATTCCACTATATTAAGGGATAACTTTCCCAAGATGTTTGTGGGAACCTAAAGTATAACTTCAGCCCGCTGTTTTGCGACTCTTGGGCTTGCATAAAGTCAACACGCGGAACATTTGGTTGCGCAAACGCTTGCTTTAAAGACTTTTCCGCACAAATTACACTTGGCTGTGCCTTTTTTTATGTCGCTCTAATTTGCTTTTATCAAATTTGAATCCATTTTCTGTCTCTTATATGCGCTTGCCCTCGCTACCCAGATCAAAGAGTTACCAACGCACAAATATCATAAAATATCCCAAAAAAAAATCGATATTCGATATTTGGTCAAAAAAAAATATCACGATATAAATATAACAGTTTAAAAAAATATTATCGATATATTGATATTTTGATATATTTTCGACAACCCTAATAAATACGCTGCACATTTGTCGGAACCGGCCGGATCGGATGACTATAGCATATAGCTGCCAAAGGAACGATCGATTGAAAAACTAGTTTTAGTGAGAACAACTTTTTTGTTTTTAGTTCTATCGCTCCCAATAAGTATTTATAAGTTTTTAATGATTTCACATAATTTCACCAAAGCTTGTCGAAATCGGACAACTATATAGTATAGCTGCCATACAAAAGTTAGGTCTGAAAAAAAGCCTTAGTGAGAAAAACTTTTTTGTTTTTGGTGCTATCGCTCCCAACGCTAGTATTTATAAGTTTTCAATGATTTTACATAATTTCAACAAGATTTGTCAAAATCGGACCACTATATAGTGTAGCTGCCATACAAACTGTCAGGCACATATCAAAGGGTATATAAACTTCGGTCGAGCCGAAGTTAGCTTGCCTCTATTTTTAATATTAAAATCCAAAAACTTGTTTTTGGTATGGTTTTTCTGTAACGTCATTCAACGCAGCATTAAAACAAATTAGGTTTGAATAGGACACTAAATGTGGCCACATGACCAAGAAATGTATTGACACCTCGCTAAACACACGAGCTGAGTTCAGCGGCCAAATTAGTAAAGCGGCATAGGAAATTACAGTGGTTAGCGAGAGTAAATGAGAGCAAACAGCTGACTTATTTCTGACAGAAACAGAGTCGACTGCATAACCGTTTAGTCTGTATATTCTAAATTTATGTTTGTTTATAACTTTCAAAACAAGACACACACATACACCATAAAAGAGTATGATCGACTGCACAGCTGTTTCGAGAAACTCACGGTGAAATCATCTGCAGGCTTTGCATATCTTTTGCAAATTGTTAGAGATTACCTTACGCCAGCAATGCTTTATGGGTTCCAAAGGCAGCAAAAGTGCAAAACAGACAATTCCTAATTGACAGAAGACTTTGTGACTCCGGTTAAGGTTCGGCTAGAACTTCCCCAAAATTCCGAAGTCTTCGACTCCGAACCGGTTTGCAGCCCTGCCAAGAACTCTACTGGCCTTACAAACAGTAGCATAACTTCTGTGACATATTAAAAGTTCGGTTTGAAGAGCGTGCAAAAACAGAAAAAGAAACTTCGAGCAGATATAGAAAGAGAAACTCGAATATTCCCGACAGATCCGTGTATCTCCTCGTGGCTGTCTTATATACACAAAATCATTCGTCCTTCGACAACAAAATCTTCATTGAAGACAACGCAAACACATCTTTTGTTGTTGCTTTCGAATTTGCAAGAGACAAAAGAGAGAAAGAGATTACATATGAGATTGTTGCACTAAACATAGCACTAAGCTATGCGTGAGGGCTATTCCAATGAGCCTGAGCTCCTCCTTTAGATATTTCATTAGAAACACTGAAGAGGTAAAAAGTATTCGGCACTTAAAACCATAAAACAGGATTTTTCACTCTGTACCTAAGGTTTACAGAGTATATTAAGCTTGTGCACAAGTGTGTAACAACCATAAAGGGTAGGTATATTAATATTCTTCGTAATTTTTATACCTTTACAAAGTGTTTTATAATTTTGACTAGAAGTTTGCAACGCATAGAAATATTTATTTCAGACTCTCAGTTTTTAAACCTTTGGAGCTAAAACTCTACTCAGAGTCTCCTTTTACTACATTTTGCTAATATGTCCTTTGTTTAAGATCGGAAACTATCGGTCGAAAAATAGGTCTTTGTGAGAAATAATTTATTGTTTTTAATGTTAACTACTCCAACCACAGCCATTAATAATATTATATGCTTTCAAACTTAACTGAAAATTTTGGCCAAAAAACCGATGACTATATTTTAAAGCTGCCATAGGAACCATTTGTCGGAAAAAGTTTTTTAGTCAGACAAAGTTTGCTTGGCCTTCTCGGTTTAAATATATTGAGAGCATTCAAAAAGAATTATAACCAAAATTTGAAGATTGGGAATAAATCTTGACTTGCATTGCAAGGATTTAATATAGCTCCCATTCCGTTCCACATTCAACGATTGGTTTGTGCAAATTTTCTGTATTTATTTACAATCTGCAATAATTTCATGACTCGTTCAAAAAGTTTCCATTGTTAAATTTTCCATTGTCGTCTGGAATGCTTACAGCTTAAACAAAAAGTCATCGTTTGTTTAAGAGCACGCAACTACTCGTAGCGACGCGACACTTATTATTCTTGTTGTACAACGCTTTTCCACATTTTGTTTAAATATTTCGTTTTGTTTATAGTTTCTATGGCACTTTCAAGATCTCGGCGCGAGAGTGCAAAGTTTGCGCTCATATATATTTTAATCTTTGATGAGTCAGCAGTTCGGGGTCCAACCTGGGAATAGGTTCAATTGGGTTTCAAAATACAAATCGATTGGCCATAATTGGGCCAACTGATTGAAATAAGTGGCTTTCATAACAAATTCGGCTGCAAATCAGTTCTAAATGATTCATGCGAACGCCAAGCAATTCATTTAAACATTTTACAATTCCATTTGGTAATCTCGAAAGAGCACAAAAACACAGCGAGACGTGGAGGTCATAAATAATGGAATGTGTATGTGTACTTTGGTGGTTAGCTATTGAAATGGGTCATAATAATCATTACGATTGGCAGACGGAGAGAAACGATTCTTTCTGAGAAAATATATTTGCTAAATTGCCTAATTTGTTGTAAAACTAACAGAAAACAAGTAATAAAGTCGGATCAAGCAGGACTGTGAAATACGTTGAAATGAAAGCAGCGCTGCTGCTGTGCTGCGGCAGCGAACACTGTTTTGATCATAAATTGAGTATCGTTCATACGATCTTTATCATTTATTCGGCAAACCAATAAATAATTTTGTTTATTAAACATTTTTAGAAGTTTAGAACCATTAATTTACAAAACTGCGAAGCTATAGCGTTGTTATAATTTGCGGGATCAGGCGGGAGTTGAAAATGACATTCATACGGACATGTAAATGTTGATTAAGAATGAAGATACTTTATAGGATCGAAAATGGTTTTCATGTTACATAATTTTGCAAAGACTTAATATACTCTTAGTACCTTTGGTACGGAGTATTAAAGAGCCTACAAGGCAATTGGGAAGTTTCTAGATCTCTGGAAGCATATTTATGTATGTAATAAATGCCACTCCAGAACTTTATCGACATGACATACATATCTACAGTTTATGAGTTTGGCAGTAAAATTATGATGCCTGAAGGAAAGCAGCTGAAACTGCAGTATACTTACAAAATAACCGATGAAAATATTTTTTAAAATCTTTTTCCTTAACTTACGGTTAATTATTAATTATAATATTATTAGTATTAATAATAAGCGTTTTTTTTTGCAGATAAAAGCTGTCAATAGACCCCTGGAAACCCAGGTTGATAGCCTGGGGACATTTTACAGCAAAATTTGCCAGCCATGACCCCTGGGGGCGGAACACGCTCCGGGCGAGGGCAGAGGAGAGAGAAAGTCACATTCTCTTCTTGGGAAACACTGTTTAACGCAGCGATGGCCCTTGGTTCCTCCCAGAGGTGCGAAAACATTTCGCTATTCACACGTACACGACCCGAACGCTTGCCGAAGCTGAGACGAAAAGAGCAGGAAGCCTTCATTCGCTCAACAGAGTTCGAATACAGATGAGAGAAATCTAGATATTGGGTTTGCTCAGTCCCTCTTTGCTGGCTCTCAGGTTGGAACCTGAGCGCTGTCTTGATCTTTCGCGGTTGTATTTTGTTTGCACCAAAGCATGGCTGATGGGTTGGAGTGAGACAGGGCTCTGACGGTTCGAGTTCTTGACGAAGACGGTTGCAGTCTGAAACAAAGCTTCGTTCGACTGAGCAAGCCTGCCGTCTAGATATTCGATGGTCGTTGGTTCGAAGCGATTAGGTTGAAGCAAATTCTCGTTGCTTTATTTTCGCACACCAATACTCTCTCACTTTTTGGATTCCCTCTCGCTGGACATCGCTGTTTTAAATTATTTTTAAACTCTGACTCTCAGAGTTGGGTTTAATTCACTCACACTTATTTAATTCTTTCATCCGAATAGCTTTGGTTCTGTGCTTTGTTTCTTAGATTTTATAAAAATGTTTCTCCAATTTTATAAAATTGTTGTTGC
The DNA here is from genome assembly GCA_018904275.1 of Lordiphosa clarofinis. Classification (NCBI taxonomy): domain Eukaryota; kingdom Metazoa; phylum Arthropoda; class Insecta; order Diptera; family Drosophilidae; genus Lordiphosa; species Lordiphosa clarofinis. The sequence continues at coordinate 716,501 of JAEIGQ010000115.1, read as the reverse complement.
TAACCGGTAAAGTTCTGTGATTTATTTTATTGGTACATATTATTTTCATATACGAAGTTTTTAGATATCAGTTTTTATGAATCTGTTGGGATTTTTTTTTTTTTTGCCATATCTTATCGCTTCGAATAAATTTAGCCAAATTTCAGATCTAGACATTTTATGATGGCTTAAATGACATGAAATAACAAAAAGTCAATAGCCTCTAAATATATAGAACGAATTTCTAACAACAAATGAGTCATGCAACAACCCAGAGACGATAAAAAGAAACGTATACCGTTGGCCTTCAAACAAAGGCTTTGTCTGCAGCTGTTTATAATTTGCTGGTTGCCTAGTTCCCGGTTGCTTATCTCAACATGTTGCTTGGACATTGTCACTCTTTGCGGTTATCAGCAACATTTACATAGCATATCGCAATTTGTTTATTAAAGTTTAATTGAATTGCCAGACATGCACAGACTTCGAACCCAATGCAAGCGAAAGAGTGAGTGGGATGGCACATCAAGTTACAATGTTTTTGACCTTGGCAATGTTTTGTGGATCATATTGCGGATTAAGCAACGTGATAATCGTTGTTTAAGCTATGCTATTATCAACTGATAAGATTTGGTTCAAAAATAGCAAACACTCCAGTCAAAGTCCCATTAAAATTTTGATTTATAAAAGGGCAACAACGGGACCTGTTGCTTTGACACAGAAAACTACCCCTCTCAAGCCTCTCTCTCTCACTCTTTATAGAACAGTTGCATTTAATAGCGTGCCTGTGGACTTGGCTAATTAATGAGTGGGAGTAAGAGGAAAGGGGGATGTTGGGTAGGTTAAGGTATGGCTATTGATTTCGAAATGAGAGCAAATATGTATATATGTATATGCATGTATGCGTAAGATGTAAAAGGTGACAAAAGTCAACACCATGACCAGCAGGAGGGGATTGGAGATGACATCATGGTAAAATGAATCTAGCTAGATTATGAATTCATCAAGTGTCTTCTGCCATTATATTATTTATTTATTGTTTCACCCCGCCCTAAATGCACATGATTTGATTTAAAAATGCACTATTTTGACATTGCATAAGAATAACATTAACTTTGTTGAATATTTTGTTAAACATTGAGCCGGTTAGCGGTAATTATTGTTTTCAAAGCACTTGTGTGTGTTTGTGTTTGTATGTATGTATCTGTGCGTGAGTATCACATTTTTGTTTTGTTAGCGCATACATACAAAATACGCGCCGTTTGACAACAACAATACAAAAAAAAATAAACACATTTTTACCCACTATAATTTATTGTTGCGAACCGTTGCACGACTTATAAAGAACTAAAGAAAAACGAGAGAAAGTAACAAACAGCACTAGTGTTAGAAAATGCCAAAGGGCCGCCAGGCGAACCACAAGGCAAAGTAAATGAACTGGTTCCATGCTGAACTTCGTAACAGCTGTTTTTGTATTTGTTGTTAAATTATCGTGGGTCCAACTAACTGTTGATATCTATTAAAATAACCAAATGTTATGTGTAAATAATGTCGGACTCAAAGCTTAAACCACCTGCGGACCAGACATCACTCAGGCCACCATCTGTGGTCAGCTTATCCCCATCTAATCTTCAACTGCCCGCAACAGCATCACAAAAACTGAGCTCCAGCTCTTCCTCAGGCTCGGCAACGGGCAATCCTCGTAACAAATGCGCCTTGAAACCAGGTTACTCTCTCATGAGCTGGGTAAGATTATGCAACTCCGGCGCTGATCTATCTGGTACTCAAGGTCGTGTGATTCCTGTGACCAGGGAAGAGCTAGCCCGGCATAACCAAGTCACTGACGCCTGGATAGCACTCAGAGGCAAGGTATTCAATGTTACCCGCTACATGGACTTTCATCCAGGTGGAGTGGACGAACTAATGCGTGGTGTGGGTTGTGATGCCACCAAATTGTTTGATGAGGTTCATGCCTGGGTCAATTATCCACAGCTGCTAGGCAAATGCTATGTGGGACCCCTTACGGAAGGCAAGGCTACTGCCAAAGTGGAAGAGGTGCAGGTGCAGTTAATGCAGCCTCCCCCGAAGCCGGCGGAGATTGTGCCACGTTTCGATTGGATTCAACAAAGCAGCCAACTGACGCTTTACTTTTACACACGCCGATTTGCCAATCCCGGTTTGTGGGTGAGGACAATTGAAAACAATCAAATAGAGGTGCGAATCCTTATTGGCAGTTTGTGGCATCTTTTGGATTTCCAACTATTTGCGGCTGTGAATTGGCCCCCTAAGTCCGCTCACATAGCTGCAGAAACGGGAAGGATTGAATTGGTTTTGGTTAAAAAAGAGGCTGCTCCTTGGCCGAACTATGGCACACATAAGACCAGAAAAGGGGAAACTCTAACAGAGGAGCTTTTTGATTTTGAAATTTTAACTAATCAACAGATCAATCATGATTCCTTTGAGCTAAGCCTGCAAAGCAGGGAGCAAAAGGTATTGATGCTTTTGCCCCTGGGCTATCATGTAGATTTGGAAGTAAATATACAAGGAGCAGACATTCAACGTAGTTATACACCAATACCACACCTTTATCTATCCAACGAGCAAGGACTTTCGCCAACTTCTTTAAATTTTCTGATTAAGAATTATGACCAAGGCAAAGTGTCCGCTTACTTGAAACAACTCCAACCAGGTGCCTTGATTCAATTGGGGTTGCCTCGTGGCCAATTGGTTTTCGACGCACTCACCAAACATCGTCATCTACTGTTCCTGGCTGCTGGCAGCGGATTAACCCCCTTTCTAAGTCTCATCCAACCACTGCTCCAAAGGAATACAAATCGCATGTAAGTTGGTAGCCTCAAATGGTGGTTAATAATAACTAAGATGTTTAATTCTAGCGAAAGTCTGCACTTGATGTACTTCAACAAGACCTCAGAGGACATTTGGCTTAAGCACAAATTGTTAAAGTTGCAGCAGCTGGACGAACGCTTCAGTTGTCAACACTTGCTGTCCCAGGCGGAAGAGCCAATGCCAAAACAACGCATTTCCTTGGAGTTATTGGAACCTTTGTTCAGGGATAAAACGAGATTTTCTTATGTGATGCTATGTGGACCAACAGGTTTCAATACGGCAGCTATGGAAATTTTAACTAAGCTTCAAATGAATTCGAATCAAATTCATGTGTTTCAGGGTTAAAATTTCCCACATTTCATTTGAAACTACAGTCAGGGACATACAAATAGCACAAACTAAACAAAATAGAGGAAAGCTAGCTTCGATTGACGTAAGAATATATATACCTAAAGTTGATTGTAAAATTTATAAAAATTAAGGGTTGTTTGGCCAGTTGCTTATATGTCAGCTATTTGATATAATTATTTGATTTGGATCAAACTCGACAATATTGTGTTGAAGCAAAAAATATTCATAACTGGAAAGCTTATAAGGACGCTCCCTTCCTATGTTAGTTATATGCTATAGTCATCCGATATGGATCAAACTTGGGTGAATCATGTTAAATGATATTAATTAAATGGTGACCTGACATAAAGCCCATATGAAAAATTTCGATCATAATTTTAAAATATAACTTAAAAAAAATTTTGGCATTACGACCAGTCAAAAGGTCCATGGGCGTTAAGTCCGTATATGTATTCAATAATGTTGACAGCAAAACCAAGGCTGGGGCTAAAATTAACCATAGAAAAAATTATTTTGATCGAACTTAACGTATTATGAAATCACGAGTTTAAGTAAGAAATTCATAAAGGCCATATATATTTTTCTGTGAAATCGCAAATGAATTAAACATTGAAGAGACCGGCAAATATTCGAGGAAAGACCTAAAATATCTTCATATCACGATATTTTTTAATTTTAGTCTTTTTGGTTAATTATTCTTTACATAATTCTTTAAAATACCAGACACTACTTTTCCAACTATCTGGAAGTATAGGATTTCGCGTTAGGTAACAAATATTTTGAGGTATACCGAAGACATCTTTTGACTTATATAAATAAATTAAAGCTAGTCAGCCACGGAATTTGTCATTGGTCTAAACCAGAGGTGGGCATCATAAGTAAGAGACAGCGCTCTGTTGCTACATTGTTTATCGTAATTTGCTTTTGACCAGCGCGTGATTCTTGTAAAATGTATTGCATTGTTCTGTACAGTTCTAAAAAATTTACAGGCCGGGCTGCAAGGGACAGGCGGGCTATGCGATTGAACACTGATCTAAACCAGCGATTGTCAACGAGAACGAGGACAATAAGTAATTGTGTATTGGTGTGCGCTTCGATCTGGTCGCTTCGAAGGCTAGCCAGCAACTGAAGACCTCTTTTGTCCTCAGCTTCAGCATGCGTTCGGCTCGTGTATGTGTAAATAGCGGAATTTATTCGGCCCCAGGAGGCTTCGGGTGACAATCGTTGATCTAAACCATCGATAATATGATGGAGCAGAACACTGCGGGGGTTAGATATGCAATGTGAGGGCTTAGGAACTGTTTTAGATGAAGCGTTCCCACGCTATTAAGATGTGGCCGAGCGATGTCATGCAAGGTGGCGTAGCCAGGGGGGGGCAGGGAGGGGCAGCTGCTCCCCCCTTAATCACAGATATTGGGCTGGAAAATGCACTTTTTCAATTATAACTTAAACTTTTCGCCATTATTTTGAAGATTGATTTTCATTTCATATCAAATGCATCATGATCTAATTAATTAATGATCAAAAATATAATTATTGAAATATTTAAGAAATTTTCAAACACAGCTGCCCCCACCTTTTCGGAAAGCTGGCTACGCCCTTGGTGGTTTGTTGTCGGTTTATCACATCGCTTCGTTTAGAGCGAGCAGCTAACACTTTACTGGCAGTGTGTAAATTTGAGCCGTTGTTTTTAACATGGCTGCAAACCGGTTCGTAGTTGAACCGCTCCGGAGTCGGAGACTCCGGCATTTTTAAGAAGTTCGAACCGAACCCGAACCGGATCAGGTTAATTTTTATCCGCCCGAACCTGAACCGGAGCAAAAATAGTCAAAAATGGGTTGGGTTCAAAATTATAAAAATTTTTCTATATGCAATTATTTTTAACTTTGCCATTTTCTAATATAAAAAAAATATTTCGCGAGAATTTAAACACAACACGATATACACAAAAGTTTAAGAAAAAACTTTTCTAAAAATATGAGTCTGATAACACAGGAATACAAAAAAAGGCCAACTTTTTCAACAGGAAAGGTAGCTAACTTTTCATAAATTTTTTTGGTCGCTAAATTGAAATGTATTGAATTCACCCAGCACGTCAGGGTAACGAAATATTTGCATGAACGTGCGAGGTTTGTATGCACATGTGGTTCGTGTGACCACATTAAGAAACATTTTTTAACGAAATTTGTTTTCATTTTAGCTGAATGACGTTACAGAAAACACGAAAACGAAGTTTTGATTTTGCTCTCTCTTAAGATAAAAATTGTAAGGATTTTAATATGGATTTTTTTCTAAGTTTTTTGATTTGAGTTTAGCCACCAAATATACGTATGGAAAGTTTGCTATCTTCTCTGTTGCAAAAGCTTGTAAACCTGTGTAATTAGGTCGAACTTTTCTAGTCAACTTTCTTAAAATTAGTTAAAAATTTACCTTTGATTTAAAAGTAAAATATTCCTTAATCTAACTATTATTGTGTTCAAAAACTATATTCGAAATATCAAGACTCTGAACTTCCAAATATGTATGAAATGTTTTAACATACATTTTTTTGAGTCAGCTAAAACAAAATTATTCATAAACCCCGGTTCGAACCTGAATCTAGGTTCAGCGCTCTTCTGAACCCGCTCCGTGAACCCGAACCCAAATAGTTTCAGGGGTTCAAACCGCGAAATGAACCCTTGCCGATATTTTAATCGTTTGTAGCCCTGGTTTTTAATCCTTTCATTTTGCAAAGCCTTTTTTTAATTTTTTTAAATATTATTTTTCACATTTTTGCTGTGCTCTGACACCGAATTCCGATTTGTATGCGGACTTATCGCCCGATGTACACTACGGGTAATTTTCATACGTGCTTTATGTTCGGGGGCTTACTTTTTACTTTTTTTCAGACCAGACTTTTCTGTGGCAGCTATTTTATATAGTTGTTCGATTTTTATCACACTTGGTAAAATTATTAAAAAAAAAAACAGTTTTTGAGATGTTTGCATTGAAAACAAAAAGATTTTCTTACGATAACTAGTTTTGTGATCGACCGTTCCTATATCAGCCATATGTATGCTATAGTCATTCGATCCGGTCGGTGCGCGCGGTCCAGACAGATTTAAAACTGACAGAGGATATAGCTTACAGTCAGATCAACAAAGTATATGTAGGTATGTAGATGCCATCTTCTGATCGTTACAAACCTTTGTATAATTGTACTATGCCCTCTGCAGGGGCATAAACACCAGAATTGGCCTTGACTATGTTAACTGTACTTACATATCTTATCTAGTTATTAATTAACCTTTATATTTTTTGGGTTTTCACTTTAGAAATATAGCAAACTTTCCCCCAGACATAAAACTTTTGACAGTTAATACCGTCTTGAGTCCCCTTTGTGTATTGACATTTTAAAATTAATTAAAATAATCTGTAAATTGATTTGCTTTATGTACTTGTGCTATTTGTATGTCCATGACTGTAATGAAAACACTTGCGCTTGTATAGGTGGTGCTGTGAGAGCAGAAGCAACTCTCTGAGAAACTAAGTAACTGTAAATTGTTCTTTGCTCTTTAGCTCCCACATTTCCAACTTTTACTGTTCTTTTTTAGTAATTGCAAACATTTTTCCATTAAATTAATTATTGTTGTTTTTTTGTTGTTTATTTTTCGTTTTAATAATTTAATAAGTTTAACAAATACTAGAAAAATTGTTGGTTTTCTTATTTTCTTGACGTTGGCATTGTCTGCGTCACTTTGTGGCTTGCACTTAAGGAGAAAAATAAAACAATAGCAATAAAATGGACAACCGAAGGAGTTTTAACCAAAAATTGGAGGGCAGCGCATACAAAACAAAAAAAAAAGGAAATCGTATATTCAAAATAGGAGCGTAACGTATGTATATGTCAGTGTGTGTGTGTAAAATTGCACCTAGAGGTATAACTGGGTTTCGGGAGCAAGCAAGTGACTAAACCTTAAGTAGACAGGCGTGTGTGTGGTATGTCGGGGATTCTCTAGTAGGATCGTATAGCCGGCGGCACCGTTGACACCTCATTGTCCAGCGTGGTATCGATAACATTTCTGTAGTCCAACTGTATGTCGCCATTGTCATTGCATACCCAGGAGAGCGTGTGCTTGCGCCAGTGCTCCTCCATGGGTTTCTTCTGCTGACCCTCAAGGGGTTTGCTAAAGTCCTGGAAAGATTCAATGATTTCAATGAGGAATGCCTGCCAAACTAAAGTCAATTCTTACATATTCATCAAGGCGTATCTTGAAATCTTCACGAGCGTGCGCACCGCGCGACTCCTTGCGTGCCTCGGCTCCCACAATGGTCATCTGGGCATTGGCCAGCAGATTCTGCAACTCCAGCGTCTCCACCAGATCCGAGTTCCAAATGAGTGACCTGTTGCAATAACCGACAAATATTGATTCAATCCGCATAAAAGCCCATTCGCCTAGCACTCACTTGTCCACCACCTTGACGTCCTTGAATTCCTTGTAGATCTCCTTCATTTTGGCCACGCCCTGCTGCAGGATGGGTCCGTCACGGAACACGGCGGCATGATGCTGCATGGTCTTCTGCATCTTCAGACGCAAATCGGCTGTGGTGATCTGGCCATTGGCATGACGCAGCTTATCCAAATTGGCCACTGAAGCCTCGCCAGCATTCTCCTTAAGCGTGGGCGCCGGTGCACCCGGTTTGCTCTCCTCAGCAATGGTCTTGGCGCAAGCACGACCAAACACAACCAGATCCAGCAAAGAATTGGCACCCAAGCGATTGGCGCCATGCACTGAGCTGGAAGCGGCCTCACCCGCCGCATACAGACCCGGCACAATCACATCCTTGCCGTTTTTGTCCACGGTAATTACCTGTCCGCGATAATTGGTGGGCACTCCACCCATATTGTAGTGCACGGTGGGCAGGACAGGAATGGGCTCACGTGTGACATCCACACCCGCAAAGATCATTGCCGTCTCGGAGATGCCAGGCAGACGCTCAGCCAGCTGCTTGGGTGGCAGATGATGCAACTGCAGGTACACATGATCCTTGTCGGGACCCACACCGCGACCCTCCATAATCTCAATGGTCATTGAGCGGGAGACGACATCGCGAGAGGCCAGATCCTTGGCCACTGGGGCATAACGTTCCATGAAACGCTCACCCTTGCCATTGATCAGGTAGCCACCCTCGCCGCGGCATCCCTCGGTGATCAGGCAGCCGGCCCCATAGATGCCCGTGGGATGGAACTGTACAAACTCCAGATCCTGCGAAGGCAAGCCCTGGCGCGCCACCATGGCCGTGCCATCGCCAGTGCATGTATGTGCCGAGGTGCAGGAGAAGAATGCACGTCCATAGCCACCAGTGGCTATGACCGTATTCTGTGCCCGGAACCGATGCAGTGTGCCATCCTCCAGATTGAGGGCCAGCACGCCACGGCACTCGCCATTCTCAAAGATCAGATCCAAGGCAAAATACTCCACAAAGTAATTGCAGTCGTAACTCAGGGATTGACCATACAGAGTGTGCAGCAGCGAGTGACCCGTACGATCGGCCACCGCACAACAACGATGCGCCTGTCCACCCTTGCCAAACTTCAGACTCTGTCCACCAAACGCACGCTGATAGATCTTGCCGTCCTGGGTCCGGGAGAAGGGCATGCCATAGTTCTCCAGCTCAATTACGGCCTTTGGGGCCTCCCGGGTCATGTAGTGAATGGCATCCTGATCGCCCAGCCAGTCGGAACCCTTGACCGTGTCATACATATGCCATTTCCAGTCATCCTCCTCCATGTTACCCAACGCCGCATTGATGCCACCCTGGGCGGCAATCGTGTGGGAGCGCGTGGGGAACAATTTGGTGATTACTGCCGTGCGGAAACCCTCGGCCACAAGGCCAAAGGCGGCACGCAAACCAGCACCTCCCGCACCCACCACAATTGCATCGTAGGCATGATCAACGATAGGATATTGCTTGGAAATCACGTCCGGATTGGCAGCTGTCGCCTGATGCCTTCCGTGTGTTATGTGATAACTGCGCTGCGCGGCCACACCTCCTGCGACGCGTTGCTGTGGGAGATGATAACGGAATTTGTAATGAAGAGCTCGAAGCAGTTTGGAAGAATTGAGGTAGCTCTAGGCCGTTGATAGACTAATGACATTTAAAGCCTATTCAGATATACAACCGAATCCGACAACTATACTCTGACCTTCCTCAAGTTGTTTGTGATTGAAATTAAAGGTATTTCTTGCACAGCGGATTCGAACTTGAATTAAGAAATTACCCTAACATACTCGTAGTTCTGCTCACCGTACTCTGCCGCATTTAAGCTGTTGTTTCACTTGTCTGAGTTCTCTCGTCCATCTACAAAAGAAACCACTCATACTATAGATCAGGGGTGACCAATCCCATTCCGCCATTTTACGCAAAGATAGAACATATAGCTTATGGGCTGCGTAAAGTAACAACAAATTCATATGCATTCTTTTCTCTCTTTCCAAGCGAGGTATTTTATTGCCGACAATAGCAACTTCATATGAGCCTCTCTTCTCTCTCTCTCTCCTATGTCTCTGGCAAACTTGAACGCAACAACAAAGTTTCTTATGCACAGCAGTGTTGTCAATTTAGCTATTTTCTCCACAATATCTAGATATTTTGAAAGATATTGTAAATCTCAAATTAGTCAGACCAGATTTCGTATTGTATCAATCAGAATTGGTAAAATAATTCCCAGACATTTGGTTAAAACATTTTGGCAACAAAAAAGCCGAAGGTAAACACAATCGGTCTTCTGAAATGAAACATTTCAAGCATTTATTAATTCTGATTTAAGCCTATTACGGAGGGCGTTCGAATTTTACTTCAGCTGTCAAACTCCATATGAAAAAAAATAGCTTAAGGAATTTTTCCTTGCCCCATTCGGTCGTTTGGCTCGCAGAAAGCCAAGGAAATCAAACAAGGAATTTTGAGAATTGCCATATCGGTGAACTGTGTGGACTGTATCGAACAGCTGATATTTCTTCAAAAGATATTGTGCAGTGATTTTTTCCTTGTGTCAGTTGTCAAAAGGCAAGGCAAAAGTAAAAAATGGAGTGCAAGACTAAAAATCGTCTGCAAAATTTTAGTTGTGACGACAAAAATGCTTTAATTGATGCAGTGAAAAACAATGCATGTTTGTGGGACATCGCAGATGGCAAGCAACTGGACACCGCATTTGGGAAGCAGTTGGTTTCCAGTAGTTGAGAAAAAGATTGCAAATAATTCGTGTGGCTGCGTCATACTCAGGGATGCAAACCACTTGGAAATAAGGACTGGTTCGGTTCAGTGGTTCACACAGTTTTTGAACCGACGGTTCGGTTCATTGCATGGTTTTTTTGGGCTCACTGAACCGCGGTTATGGTTCGGGTCGGTTCGGTTTGATCTTTTTTCATTTAAACAAGTATTCGGATTATTCATTAACAAAGACTTAGGTTTTCAGTTAATCGGGTTTATACAAAACGACGGCAATTTCCGTATCAACGTTTTCATTTCGCTTTGAAATCCTACAACTTTACATATCAAGTGACGAAAACATCTTTGGTCAAACTCCAATGTGGAAATTGTTCATTCTACTGACACTTGTGTGGGTGAAACTGCTAACACTATTCAAGATATGCTTAAGTTGACTTTTCTGATAAATACTCCAACATTAAATAATCTTTAGGTAAACGCTAACAATAGATATTTTACTTTTTCATGGAATTGAACCCATATTATTTAGTTGTTTGGCAAGCGTTTCCAACTCGTCTTTACTTATCGAGTGCAAAGAAATTATCCGTTATGTTTTCATTAGCGTTTTGAATTTGTATGTTAACATTAAATGAGGTTTAGCTACCTTTTTTCCTTCTTCTGATAGCAAGTTTGATTCCTGGAATCTAAGAAATCGAATTCAAAAACAGGCGGAGCTCTTTTTTGCAAAGAGTTGACAATTACTGAGCTATGTCGTCCTCCCTTTTTTCCAACATGAACTTTACAGGCCTGCCAGCCATAGAAATACTCATTTTCTATTTCATGCCAATCTCAATTGAAGATAAAAAGTTAACGTTTAAATTTTAAGTAAGTTGACCCTAATACAATCAAGACTTGGCTTATTACAATTTTGGGTCCTTAGCAAATTTAATAAGGTTGATGTTCTTAGCTTTTTTTCAACAACTCTGCTTTTCCAAGTATTTTCGCAATATTTTAAAGCTAATTTCTGATTTTGCTCAATATCCGCCAGTATCTCAATACCTAGCTGAAGTGAACCGAACCGAACCATTTTATTTTTCGGTTTTTGGTTCGGTTCAGCATTGTTGAAAGTACACCGGTGCGGTTTACGGTTCGGTTCACGAGCGAAAAAAGCGGTTCGGTTCGGTTTAAAACCGGTTCTGAACCGAACCGGTTTGCATCCCTGGTCATACTCCTTTCAGAGCACGCCCCAGGGCAAGAATTGCGATGCAGCGATATGTGTATCTGAGTGGAGTCCTTCTCGCCCTGAATGTTGTTCCAAATATAAATGAAACAATTAGGACTAGACTTATCCGGACCCGTGCAGACCATTATATTCTTTGCAACAGGCGAATCCAATTCTTAAGTCTTGCTCACAATCTTTATTTTAACAGCTGTCACTGCAACTGCAACTTCCTCCATCTTGTGCATTTGCCTCATTTTATTTAAACCTTGTAGTTAAGTCAAAACACAAATCAGCTGGCCAATTTATTTATTTTCCGTTTTTGGTATTTATTTAAGATTATCTGGCCACACTGCCTTTTATATTCCACAAAAAGGAATATTAGGCAAATTTCTTGAAGGAAAATTCGAATCCTTCGTACTAGGCTTTAGCATAAACTTGAAAACGCAATAGGATTAATTGTGCAGTTGTTATGAAAAGTTGGTAACAAATTCTTATAGCATAGAAATAAGCCAAAGACATTAAAATATGAAGATGAGTACACACGATTTTTCCGTGCTGGCTCCAGGCTCTCTTGAAATTTGGTTCAAAAGCCAGAGAGAGAGAGATAGCGCTCTAGAGCCAGCCGCTCTCTTGTACGCATACAGCGAGTCTGCGGCGCAAATTGCCATTACAAAATGTGTTACTCGTTTCTCTTTCCATTTCTTGTGGTTAGAGATTCTTAGCGATGCCGTATTGATGTTGCCTTTTTAAACATGTGACCCCGTACATCTGCTATAGTTGCTCATCGACCTTCTTATATATTTAATTTCATCATAATCCATTCCATTTTTGATAGATGCTAGTTGAGTTTGTGTGAGTATCCTATTTGCTTAATATTCTATCGTGCGTTTTCACTTTAATCCGTATGAGATATTCAGTAACTTTTCAAAAGAACATGGTACGAAGGCTTTTCTGACAACTACTTTTACTGAGCAATCCTGCATATCGCTTCCGTTAACACCCTAGTGAAAGACAATCTAAACGAATAATGCACAGTTTTAGAACTGAAGTATATTTCGGACACATATTCTTATAGCAAAGCTTTCCGAATAATGACTGCAAACCTAGAAAACATTTTGCGTAGCTCCAATTAGCGGGTTCAAAATAAAATAAACACATCGAAAATTTTAGATTCAAGGTTTATAGGTGTTGGTTTTCGATTACGATTTTTCTTCATCTCTGAAAATTCCAGTTTAACTTAAATCGACGACTTATAAATATGCAGAAATGTTCTCAATTCCACTTCTACGGAAACGTTTCGAAAGTGGAATTGATTCATGTTCTCGCAACACCAAAATAAAAAAGTTTTTCGTTTTGAAAAGGAAGGACTCTTGCAGTTGATAGATGTACATAAAGTGAACTTTCCTTAATTTTTTGATCGATTTATAATTTGTTAAACAAATTTATATTTTTATAAACATTTTTTGTCTAATGTGTCCACATTTTTGGCGAAGAAGTGAAACGTAAAAGTCAGCCGACTGCAGTGTTGCCCAAAATGCCAAAAGAATATCTCATGGTATAGGAACTAATAATTCTGTCTGCGCTGCAGCTGACACACGCACAGCGAGAGGGAGAGAGAGAATACGTGTCTTCCAGAACGCGTGTTTTCGACTTTTTCTTCTCTCACGAGGCATTTTTTTATTTGCTTTTTGCTTATGTTTGACGTCATGACGTTTACTTTATGTTTTACTGCTACGCAAAGCTTGATTGTGTGAGTTTGGGCATCACTGATATAGTGAATTTCTCGCTTGGGCCGGTAGTTTGCAAAAAAATAAAAAAGCAATTTTATTCGGAATTGCGTTTGATTTACTTTTCCAAAAATTAGTGGAACTGAGAACATGCCTGATATTATTACTTTATAGAGCGCCAATATGGATGAGATATCTAACTAGATCGTCCTTCTCTAAAACTGATGTCTAAGATGTAGCATCATAATCTTTAGTCTACTATCCAATATTTAAGGCTTTGCAGCCAGACTAATGCCAGACAAAAGCAACTTTTTATATTTTATGTTCAAATGTAAAATAATTGCAGCCAAAATTCGGCACGAAATGAGTTAAGTGGAGATTTAACCAACTGTGGCGTGTAATTTCAACACTTAGGTAAAATAATTTACTAATTTGGCAGTTCAAATGACCAGCTAAATCTGAGCTGATCAAAATAATGATGCATTTTAATGATTTATGTTCTGTCATAAAGTCATCAAAAATATTTATATTATTTTTTTGCAATCACCCATACTGAGTAATTCGCAAACACTTGTGAAGTTTTTGTTATGTAAACTTTTTATTAATTTACTGATTTAACTACCAGTTGCTTTTGACAGAGGGAGGACGAGGTGTTTTGGTTGTTGTTCAACTAGGGATCTAGAGAATTTTCTTTCTTCTTCTTCTTTATTGGCCCGATGCATTGCATCACAACCGTTTGACGGTCTCGGCCGCTGCAACTAATGTCCGCCAGTCGCTTCTGCTCCGTGCGAGCTGGCACCAGTTTTTCACGCCAAGCTTAGAAATGTCTTTCCGCACCTGGTCGTCCCACCTTAGAGGTGGTCGTCCCACCTTGCCTTGTCCCAGTTCTTTCGCATTCCTCTTGTAGACCATTTTTGCTGGAGCTTGATCATCCATACGGGTAACATGTCCCAGCCAGCGCAGCCGCTGTTGCTTTATGCGCTTGACCAGACTAGTATCCCCATAGAGCTTATACAGTTCGTCATTCCTTCGGATGCGAAAGTCCTCGCCAACTTTCAAAGGTCCATAAATCCTGCGAAGAATCTTTCGCTCGAAAACGCCAATCGCCGCCTCATCCGCTGATGATATTGCCCATGCTTCTGCGCCGTATTGCAGGACTGGGATGATAAGCGACTTATATAGCGCTATTTTTGTTCTTCGCTTGAGGTTTCTGCTCTTGAGCTCCCTACTTAGCCCGTAATAGCATCGGTTTGCGAGCGTGATTCTTCTTCGAATTTCCAGGCTGATGTTGTTGTCGCCGGTTATCATCGTTCCAAGGTAGACAAAGTCCTCTACAACTTTAAAGTTGTACTCTCCCATTGCAACAGATTGCCCAATTTGTGTGTACTTCTGTTTCGAGGACACTAGGTACTTCGTCTTGTCCTCGTTTACCGCTAAACCCATTAGCTCAGACTGCTTCTCAATCTCTGAAAACGCATTGCTTACTGCCTGTTCGGTTTTGCCGATAATGTCAATATCATCGGCATATGCGAGTAGCATTACATCTTTATTAAAGATGGTGCCCGATCTGTTGGCATTTGGGCACTGGCGCAGTATATACTCCATCAGCAGATTAAAGAAGTCACACGATAAGGTGTCACCCTGCCTAAAACCTCTTTTGGTATCAAAAGGCTCGGAGAGGTTCGTTCCTATTTTGACGGAGCTTTGAGTGCTTCTCAACGTCATCATGCAAAGTCGAACGTACTTTGCTGGAATACCTAAAGTAGACAGGGCTTCGAAAAACCTTGACCTTATCGGCGTGTCGAAAGCGGCTTTGTAATCGATAAAAAGATGGTGATTTTCGATGTTTCTCTCATAGGTCTTCTCCAGGATTTGGCGCAATGTGAATATCTGGTCTGTGGTGGATTTACCAGGTCTAAAGCCACACTGATAAGGTCCAATCAGTGTATCAACAAGCGGCTTTAGACGTTCACAAATAATGCGGGACAGAACCTTATATGCGATGGGGAGGAGACTGATCCCGCGGTAGTTGGCGCAAACTGCAGGGTCTCCTTTTTTAAAGATTGGACAGAGAACACTTAGATTCCAATCATCGGGCATGCTTTCGTCAACCCATATACGGCACAGAAGTTGGTGCATGCACCTTACCAATTCCTCGCCTCCAGCCTTGAACAATTCAGCGGGCAACTCATCAGCGCCTGGCGACTTGTTGTTCTTTAGCCTTCGTATGGCTAAACAGACTTCCTGTTGGGTCGGGGGGTCTATCTCAATGTTGTCGATTGGTGGTATCGTTACTTCTCTAGTGGCGGCATCCTGATCGTCATCGCCTCCCAGTAGGTTGGAGAAGTAACTTCTCCATTTCTTAAGCGCCACTTGCGGATCTGTGACCAGATTCCCCTGTTCGTCTTTGCATTGTGCGACTCTGGGCTTGAAACCTTCTGTTAATTGCTTAATCTTTTGGTAAAATTTTCGAGTCTCACTCATGCCGAATAACATCTCGACTTCCTCGCGCATTCGCCTTTCCTGCTCAAACTTTTTTCTTCTAAAAAGGCGTTTCTCCTCTTTCTTTTTCTCCAGGTATCGCTCTTTAGCAGCCCGCGTTACTCTCGACTGCAGAGTTCTCCTGTAGGCAGCGTTTTTCTCTGCAGTCGCGCGTCGGCACTCCTCGTCGTACCAAGACCGCTTTCGAGGGGGCTCGGAGTAACCGAGTATCTCCTTGGCAGCCGTACTCATGGAGTGCGATATACGCTGCCACTGTTCGCATATATCGGAAGGGAATGGGGAGGTTTCCCTGAGCAGTTGGGCGAGTTTAGCTGAGTAGGCTTCAGAGGTCCCTTGTGTTTGCAGCTTCTCGACGTTTAGCTTTCGACGTGTGCCAGAGCGTGAGGCATGTGCCACACTGAGCCGCGTGCGTACCTTGGCTGCAACCAGGTAATGATCCGAGTCTATGTTGGCTCCTCGAATCGCACGCACGTCTAGTACACTCGATGAATGCCTTCCGTCGATCACAACGTGATCAATCTGATTTCGTGTTCGTTGACCAGGGGACTTCCAGGTCGCCTTATGGATGTCGAGGTGTTCAAATCTGGTGTCTATTAACCTCTCTCCGTTACCGGAGGTTGTTTCATGAAGGCTGAATCGTCCGACTGTCGATCCAAAAACTCCTTCTCTCCCGACTTTTGCGTTAAAATCGCCTAGCACGATCTTTATGTCGTGGTCGGGGCAGCGCTCATATAGTTGTTCCAGGCGCTCATAGAATTCATCTTTTATCGTGCCGTCCTTGTCTTCTGTTGGCGCGTGAGCACAGATAAGGCTAATATTAAAATATTTTGCCTTAAGTCTGAGCGCGGCTAGCCGTTCATCAACTGGTGTGAAGCTGATGACAGAGCGACGCAGTCTATCACTCACTGCAAAGCCGCACCCAAACTCGTGCTTGGAGACATGCCCGCTGTAGTGTATCTCCCAGGGGGGTGGTGGTTTCTGTTCTGTCTTCTCTTTTGGTAGCGTTATTTTCTTGCTCCCATGTCCTATCCATCGCATTTCCTGGAGTGCGGTAACGTCCGATGAATATTTTTTGAGGACTTTCACCAAGGCGATATCATCACCATCTCTGTTGAGGGTGCGGACATTCCAGGTGCATATTCTCAAATCGTGGTCCTTAAAACGTTTGCGTGGGTCGTCGTCAGGGGGGGGTCCGTATCCGAGGCATTGTTGTCGCAGTTTTCATTGGTGGAGATTTTTTTACGGTGGTGGGTACCAAACCCGACGCACTAACCCTATATATTATACCCTGTAGGGAAGGGGGGGACGCCGCTCACGTTAGTCAGCAGCGAATGCGGGTGCATTGCTACTGCTTCCGGTGGTCACCACGGGGAGGTGTGAGTCGACTTGAGACGTAGTAAGCCAGGATCACTCTGGGTTCGCCAAGTTGAACCGATCAGAAGCTTTCCCTGACCACATACGCCCCCATTATGTCCAGAAGATCTATGACTAGAAGTTCTGAACCACCAACATCTAGAGAATTTGAAGAGACAAATGTAGCTAACAAAGGCGGATAATTTATATGCTGAACTGAGACTATCGTTCCATTCCTAAGACCAACGCACTTGGAATGGCCAGGCCGAACATTTTTTCAAACAGCTGTTACCTGGGTTGAGCACCTGGGTTGGTACATCATGAATCCAAACGGTTTGGTAATCCCCAAAAAGACTTGCCATAATAGAAATCTTAAATATATAGACAAATTTTATATTTTCATATGTAAAATTTATCTTATCAAAAACTTAAAACGGATTCCCCTAACATGACCAAGCAATCCGTCTTTAAGCTCCACCCTAGTCGATAAGATGCATTTGGCAATTTTGTTGTGGCAAATTGCCGTCAACTTGACAGAAAGGCAGATAAGTAAACAGCCCCCCCACACGCTATTCCGAGACAGATCAAGTCTAGCCCGAACAGACAGTCATGTCGTCATCATCTTAATGATAAGAAACGCAAGCCAGACTTATGTAACATATAAATGGTATAAATTTAAAGCGTCGGGGCAGATCAAGACAATTGTATAATCAGCTGTTCGGCTAGCGGACGTGCCTCCTCTTCCTCCATACTCAATGTGACTTGTTGCTCTTATCAAGAATCCAATTAAATGGCAAAATACAATTATTGAAATTGGCGCCTATTAGACAGACGTACAAATTGCAGTTGCACGCACCCCCCCTCATCATAAGGTCTGTGCATGGTGGAAGGAGACGGGTTGCGGGGGCCTAACCTAACCTCTGCAAGTAGCAACGGGCTCGCTTAAAAAGTTTCCTTATTAATTTGGCCAAAATCACAGCTCGTTGTGTAACCTTAAATGCAATTGATTTTAGTTTTAAATTCTAAATTATACACCTGGGGCTAGCCAAATTTCATTAAAATTACATAACAATTGCCGTCGGTAGCAAGGCAAAAATTTTCTCACAAGCAAGAAGATTCCCGTTTGGCTACGTACCATGGAGGCGACTGCATTTTTGGCCAAAATCGATGGCATACGCATTATTCCGGACATTGGTAGCTCTGCGGGGGACTCTTAAGGGGAGGTGGTTGTTATTCTTCTCCTGCAATTGGGTGGGAGAGATGGACACTTTAGTTTAAGACTTGGAACGCGCGCGTTTGTGTGTTTGGGCAAGTGTGGGTGTGTGTGTAAGTGTAAAGGAATTAAACAACAACAACAAGTAACTGAATGTCTGTGTGATTGAAAGGAAAAGTTTACAAACTTTTGAAAAAGTTGTGTGTATGAACGAACTGAACTGCCGCTCGTTGACGGCACTAGAGCGCAGCTAGGTTGGCGAAATAGAACTAGTTCTCTTAGAGATGTAACAACTGAAACGTTCAGTTGCACTAGTTCGCATGTTAGTGATGGCAAAGTGAGTGAGTCACGCTAAAAGCGATTTTAGATTGAAATGGATTGTAAGCTCTAATCTGGTCTCTAAGTTAATTATTTCCCGTGATGCCGGAAAAAATTAGGGTAAGCAAACGCTCTGTATTTATAAAATAAAACAATTGGTTATTCAATGTTTTCGAAACATTTTTGAAAGCTCAATACAAAGCAATAGCACACTTTTTTATATCCTGTATCCATAAAAATTTGTAAAAGTGAATCATGAATTTGTGAAAAAGTATATAACAGGCAGAAGGAAGCATCTCCGATCTTTTAAAGCAAGGTTCCCCAAGAAGAGCGCGAAAATTAGACTGTGTCTCTTTTCAAGGCAAATATTCGGTGTGAAATGGAGTGTATGTTCGTCCCCCAGCCATGTCCGTCTTGTTGTAAATAAGCAACGACTGTCTAATATTTAGTCAGTCCCTTTGCTCGGTCGAACCAAGTTTAGTTTCAGAGGGCAAAGTTTGAGACAAAGCTAAAACTGACAGCAAAGAGTGACTGATTAAATGGCCTGTCTAGATGTTAGATGGTTGTTGTCTAAGCTCTAAGAAAGCTTTCTCAGTTGCGTTCCCTTCATTTTTATGACTTTATTGTTCATGCTGTGCTAATAATCAAATTATTTTAACTAAAGAAACTATCGACTGTTTATTTTGGTTTGCATGAACTAGTTATTTTGTCAGTGTTACCATATAGCAAAAAAGGCACAAACATAAATACTCACACACACACACATACATAAATGCAAACAGCTGTTAAGTGTTTATTTGGGTGGGGTAAAACATTAATAGACAAAAATATACATTTATAGAGAGATATTGAGATTCCCGTACACGCACATAGATTTCCCCTCACTTGGGCGCCGGTTTTTTGCCGCAACGACTTGCAAACTCATCCTCCGTCAGATCAGCCAAGTGATTAATGCCCATTTTCCATGTGACTTCACCGCTTTCAAATTTTTTATTATGCTCTTCGATTTTGATCTTGGCCTTCTCATATAATTCTCGTCTAAATTGATCCTCCTTGGGGTCCTCATACTTTTTATCGAATTTCGTCTGCGGAACATGGAAAATTTAGCATAAATTTCAAGCCTTTCTGCGTATACATTACCTTATACTGTGACCATTCCTCATCTGTAACGAGCGACATGTTGGCAGATGTATTTTTCCTGCTATACTGATTTTTTCTATTGCGGTTTTGTTGTTAAAATGCTATTATGAGTGTTATCACGGAGTGAGTCAGAGATCAAAACAAAACAAAGAAACAATGCAGCACATATATATACATACACACCAACGCTTCTCCGTATGTATATATGCATGTATTTTGGAGCGTTGCCACCCAGTTGCAAGAGATAAAATACAGTACTACCTCTTGAAGTGGCTTCGCCACTTCGTTGGCAAATGATATAAACTAGGCAGGCAATAATTTTACAGTTACTTACCCTTTTTACATGCATTTTTGAATTAAGAAAAATTATTTAAAAAAGTAGAAACAACCCTTCTTCGAATTTTGTACAATTTCCAAGTGTTTTATTCAGTTTTTTTTTTTTGCTTACTTTCTTTGTGTGTGTGTCGCGTGTGGGTGTGTACTTTTATATAATACGAATTTAAATAGATTTATATATGCAATTTACTTAAATTCTAACGAATGGGCTTTTTCGGTATTTGTTTTTCGTTTTGTTATAATTATTTGCACAGAGAATCTGAATATTGACAAATTTCTAAGGAAAGTCGAAAAGATGGTACAAACTTTTTTGCTATTTGTTGGACACAAAAAAGTTGCTAGAAATAAGCTTCATATCGTTGCGCAAATAATTGTTAATCAAGGTTTTTCTAAGGCTCAGCAGGGGAGAAAAGTTTGTTAATTTTAACACCATGAAAAGCAGAAACAATCGATTGAGTTGTATTGAAAAATGCGATTAGTTTTTTGTGCCTTACAAATTTACATGCTATGGCAGTTACATATATTTTTTAGTATAAATTGTTGGAGTAAATTTTCGTTTCGTTAAGTGATGATTTTCTTCTTTTACTTACAATCAAGATAAATGCTGAAATTTGCCAAATTGTAAGTGTAGCAGCTTTTGTGGTGGTGTGTTTCTGCTTTTCCAAAGTGTATTTCTTTATAATTTATTTGTATATATATATGTATTTGTATATAAACAGTTTTACGTACATAAAAATATATCATTATTATTTATATATATCCAAAAAAACTAATACAATGCTGCATGTTTACATTTATGATGTATTTTGTGTGCAAAGTTGGCTGTAAAATTGAATTTTAAAATTCTTCAAATCAAACATATAAAGCACACACACACACATGCAAAGAATATCAAAAGTTTGGTTTTTAAAAAAATATTGCATTTTGTATGTATGTGTGTGTGTGTGTGAGTGTATTAAAAATAAATTAGCACATACAATTACGAAAGAAAATTGGATTTTTGTCACACATTCAAAATTTGTTGTTGGTTTTTTTTTACTATGTAATGTTTTTACGTAGTATATTTAAGCCCTTATTGATCTATTAGATTTGCTTTTAAATTTTTTGCAGTTTGTGTGTGGGGATATAAATTAAAGAAGTTTATCTTTTTTTTTTAATTATTTAGCTGCTCATTTTGTTGTATTGTGGATGCCTCTCTCATATAAAATTGATTTTTTTTTTGTTTGTTTTCGTCGTTTGCATTATCGATTATTCACTGTCGTCCCCGCCTGTTGCTGCTGCCAACTGTTGCTGTTGCTGCGCTGCTTAGGCCTCTGCCTTCTTCTTCTCCTTCTTCTTTTTCAAAAACGATGGTGTACGCAGGCCCTTCTTCTTCTTCTTGTCTTTCTTGGGTGAACCGTCCGTGGATACATCCTGGAACCGTAATAGAAATTTGCAATGAGAATATCGTTTGCCATTTAGTTAGTAACAAAGAGTTTGATGAGAATGTAGTTAGGGTCTGGTGCAAATGTTTGTTGGGTCATTCATAACGGAGTTATTTAAAGAGAGAGCGCCAAAAGAGAGCGACCAGTGTTGGCAAAGGTGTGTATGCATATGCATGTGCCATGAATGAACAAATAAAATTTTCTTTTATTGTATGATATAATATTGTTCAGAAAGTGCTTTAAAAGAGGAATAGGAATTATTTAAAGCTAAGTTTACACAGATAAATAATTGGACAAATCTATAGGAAATTTTGATGAAAATTTAACTAAATTAGAAAATGCTTGGCCGTATTTAATCAAATTATCTGCACTTGATCAAAAATGTCAATTTATTTGCCTGTGTGAACTAAACTAAGCTCTTCATGTAAATGAAATTTAAACTGAACGAACTAGTTTCAACTGGTTCATAAGCCTCTTCTTTGCTGAGCCTACTTACCTCTTTACTGCTCTGTGAGAAGGTGCTCAAGTGTGCCTCCGAGTGATCGCCATTTTGTACATTCTCACCTGTAGAAAGGCATTGGAAAAAAGAATGGAAAATGGATTTAATATCAAAGCTAAATATTTGTTTGATATCTCCTCTACAAATGTAACTCAATGGACGCACACAATATATGTATGATTAATATTTTCTTCACCTTTTTACGGGACGCACACAAAATCAAAACATGTATGGGATTAGTACTTAAATATGTATGTATATGTATGGGATGTATGTAGGTATTTTGTGGGTGGTTAGTAGAGGTACAAACAGTTTTACAGGCAGGCATTAGATATTAATAAAAGCAACATGCAAAACATAAAACATTTAATAAAAATAAAAATGTTACCTGTGGTTGAAAAAAAAAATCATATAAACTTAATTCAATAGATGAAATGCTTTCCCGATATTATGTTATTATTTATAGTATTTTTTTAATATAAGGCACAAAAAAAGGGGGGCCACTTTTCAGGGCTGACAATTTGATTACAAAACTTGGATAATGAGCTTAAAAATAAACAAGTAATTAATAATAAAATAAATGAAATGATTAAATTCTCAAAATTTATGGGCAGTTTCACCTCAATCCACCTTTTTTGTTTCTTTCTACTCAAACTAACTCTCTAAAGGGCTTTATTTTTGCGTGGCGTCATTCTGACTGTAGCTAATTCCTCTGCCAATTGGGAAAATCTGGTGCGACATTCATATATAATGGCCTGATTGTGCAGCTCATGGGCTTGTATAATACTATTTAACAATTGTTGTAGCTCCTGCTCCAGTGAGTTAATAAAATGCTGCAGTTCTTCTTCCTCTGCTGGCTGCTGACGGTGCTGCTGCTCCTGCTGAGTTGGCTTTAAAATCTCCGTCTCCTTGGAAAATGTCATATAGCTATAGACAGGACAGAGGGCCGGAGCTGAACTGCTACGCTGCAGCAATGAGCCCGATGTAGATGGTTGCTGCCGCTGCTGGTGTTGATTCTGCATTTGAGCCGCACGCTGGGATATATATTGAATCTCCTCATCAATGACCTTCTCAAGTTTGGCACGAAACTCCCGCTCATGCGTTTGCACCGTCTGAGCACATTCCGAGTTGCGCAGCGACACATTTATGAGTATCTCTATGGAGGCAGGGGATTTGGCATCCGTTGAAGCTGGAGAACTGGTCAAGGTCAACTTGACGTGATTGCCCTGGCTATAGGCTTCCGCCTCTTGAGTGGAACAAAGACGTTCACGTCTATTCTGATAAATATCCTGCTCGACCTCCTGGGTGCAGGATGATTCGTTGCTAGTGGTGGGCAATCGCTCACGTCGTGTTGTGGAAACCCCTAAGCCACTGTCATTCACATTGCTGCGATAGAGAGCCTGCTCCGCCTCGGGTCTATTGGCTGCTTCATCGCCTGCAGGCAGATCATGATTATCGGGTAGAAAATTGCGCCAAGTGTAGGTGGAACAGTAGAGACTGTCATCAGTGGTGGAGGTGTTGGCTGGAAGTGGCTCTGGTGGTGTGGCCAGATTGAGCTGAGAACTGAATTTGTCAATCAATTCACCAATGGAATCATCTAAATCCTGACTGCTACTGTCGGTGGCAATGGCACTGTAGATTCTCTGCAATCTCTTAGGCGGCGTGGGTTCCAATTGAATTTGCATCTCAGTTACATAACCGGGGGCAGGCTTAGCTGCCAGCACTTCCAATAGCTTGCGCTTTTCCCAACTCAAACTGGTGAGATCAATAAAGGACACCACCCTTTCCCGTTGCTCGGCCACCGTTTGCCAAATGGATTTTTGTTGTGGATGCAACAGAATACTCGGCTCATTTGTGCTGGGGCAATTGAAGCCCTGATGGGATAGAGTACGAAATGGAGCCATGTGTGTGGTGGAACTACTGTGGCCCTCTTGTGATCTGTTGCGGGTTGTGGGTGTGCTAGTTAGAGGAACATGTTCTCTAATACTGAGATCATCTATGGTGGTATTAGTCTGGTTGCTGCTTTGGGTGGTATCCGCGAGTAAAGGATAATTGTGCTTGCTGTTGGCATTAACCTTGTAGATGACATACACCTGCTGCGGCTGCTGCTTCCGTTGATAGTCCTCCAAGCAGGAATTAAAATAACAACTTGGCTCATAGAGAAAGGAATATTTTAATGCTAATTTCTTCCACTCGGCTGAAAATGGTGAGAGAGTTGGTGACCATGAGTGGGTGTGTGTGTGTGTGGATATGACAGTGGACAGACGACACACGCAATGGGACAAACACGTCGTGAGTACCAGCAAATCTTTACCCTTGACACTTAATAACTTTAGGGACTACAAAACCCTGCAAACATTTATAACTACAACTTTTCTCTTTGCCTTCGGATGAAAACACGTGGAATAGAAAATGATTCAAAACTTTAGTTTAGGTAAGCTCCGAACCAAATTGTCGCTTAAGATGACCCGACATTAAGTACTTTGACTTTCTCCACGACAGCTTAATCCAGAGTACGGCGCATCCCTATTTAATGTGTATACAACAGCGCTCTGCAGCAGCGAAGCGTAGCGACAGTATACTACACTCTTTTGCACCAACAATGAAGTGCGAAATGAGCAAGCTCTCGAGTGGCTACACACACTCGCAACGCAAAAATCAGCATGTGTATTTGGCCGACCCCTGAAATAAAGGCAGCGGACGACAAGTTTGGTTTGTCCGGAAAGTAATAGGACCGAATTTGTTCCGCCGCGACTGTACGTTGGAGCGGGCGCGCACCGACTGGATTCGGTAGAGGGCGTTCCTAGCTAACGAACGAGCGGCTGGTCAGTTGCCTCCAAGCACCAGGCGAGTGGAGAGTGTGTGAAACTCGGTAAATCTGCGACAGAGACGTTTGATATGATCAAGCAGGCTTACCCAGATGTTGCTTTAGCAAGAAAATCTGTGGTTCATGACATTGAGACGGAGCATTTGAGCATGTGCAAGGTGTGCGCAGAGATGTCGACTAGTAATTGCGGCGAGTTGAAGTGTGCCAAGAAAATTTGAACATGTGTGAAAGTTACTCCCAATTGGAAGTGCTAAAGAGACCTATACGAAAGGTCAATCGTGTCCGACAAGGCATCGCAGTCGACTGGAAGTTGCCCCACGACAACGCCCCGGCTCACACCGCCTTTCTGGTGAACAGCTACCTGACCAAGGCCGGCTGCCCTAAAGCCCAGATGTGGCCCCCTGCCTTTTTTTTTTGTTTTCACGTCTGAAAAAATCGATGAAACGCAAGTTTTCAGACGACTTAGGGGATCCAAGCAGCATGCACCGCGGCTCTTAAGTCGCCTTAGATGCTTGACAATCGCCTATTTTAAAAGTTTTTAAAGAATTGTAACGATTGGCTCAATACATTTCCTTATATCGACTTAGTCCTATTACTTTCCGGACAAACTCTGTACGTATGATTCCAGTTAACAATCCGAGCCTTGATAAATTAATGCCCAACTCAAGTAACTGTTACTGTTTGACTAACTAGACACTGAGATATCGGTTCTTAGTCTACAAATTAAGCTAGTGAACACGTTCTTTTTTTATTTATTCATCTGCATTTGGAAATGTTTGCGGGGCTTAAGTACTTCAAACTGTCACCAAAACCCATTACCCCAATACAATTTAACAGATACAAAAATTAAGTTTATTCCAATTATTACAAAGAAATGTGAATATGAGTGTTAGTATTATATATATCAAATATTAAGTACAAAATTTACATGCCCCAAAACAAGAATACTACTTTAAATTATAAAATAAATATATAAAAAAAAAATGGGGTTGATGTGGGGTAAGTAAATGTTGAAAAAGAACTTGAACAAAAAAGCACAACAGTTTTCAACTTTAACTTTGATAGTATAGTAGGGGTGTGGTTTTAAGTCTTTTTACTTTTCAATACTTTTCTATTAAATTCATAAAGGTAAATCAATTTTAGGGTTTTTTATTTTCATTTTTGATCTTCTTCCTTGTCCTCCTTTCTTTTTATATCATTTAATTCCAAGTCGTCAGTCAATTGTGGTAACTCCGTTTCGTTCTCGCTTTCGTTTCTTTTAGTTTCTCCAAAATTCTCCTTATCTACATTCATACAGCGGCGAGGTGCTTGTATCTCATCTTCTACTACATACAACTTCATATCTTTAAGTACGCATTTGGTTTCCAATGTAATCACATCTTCTTGAGAGCTTTCCGAATCTGTATTGACCGTTTTAGCTACCATTGAAGTATGAGGTTTGGTGTCAGAGTCAAGAATTGAATCTTTGGACGCTGACTCTAGTGGGACCGCCTTTTTATTGAGTTTATCGCTAGGATTACAAAAATCATCCGCCAATTCGCTGACCTGTGCTTCCATTTCCACATCAGTTTGTTCTTCCGTTTGTATGCTAGCTGCTTGTTCCATAGAGAAAGTTTCCATAGAAGGATAGATTCCATATTGTACTTCATCATCTAGTTTAACTCCGTCATTAAAGTTCAAGCCAAGTTCTGTGGTATCTTTAGATTGATTTATCAAAACGTTAGTAATATCATCATCAGTTTTATCAGAGTTTTCTTCTGTGATTTGTATAGCAGATTCATCTACAATTTCGCTAGAAATATCAATCAGATTTTGACTTGTTTTGGGCGAAGAAGTCATTTCTTTTACGTCAACCCTTGTGTGATCTTCCTTAAAAGTTCTTACAGCATTCTTTTCAACATCCTTCAGACCTTTCCTGGAAATCACTTTAGTTGGAGTGCCTTCTTTCTCCATTTTTTCTTCAGTGCTTTCTGGATCTGGACTTGTAAAGGTTTTAAAGTCGTCTTGCTGACTTTCAAAATAGTTTAATTCGTTTTGGTTAAGTATATCTTCTTCAAGAATAACACTCTCACTGACTTCTTCCTGTGCCCCTGTTTGATAGTGGGTTTCCCTAGATTCCCCTCCAGTTAATCGGGTCGGGGATTCATTATCATTAGCACTGTAATACAAGGAGCTATTGGTATCCCACTCAAATGTGGTTGTAGAAATGCTATCAATTTCACGAGTTTCCCTCTGCTCCGCCTCATTAAATGGTATGAAGAAGGTGTTGCTAGAGTTCAAAGATGTCTGAGATGAACTGAATCGAGAACTCAAGCGACGACGATTCAGGTGTACAGGAGGAGGCAGTTTTCGTAGCTTGTTGTAGGGCGTCGATGGAGTGCGATTAGTTCTGTTGACACCAGCAAGATTGCGTTTACAAACACCTCGGGTTGGTGTGGACAGCGAGACCCAAAGACGTGCCCCACTACCCCTTTGTCCGGATTGAAAGGTACACACCGAATCTGCATCGCTGCTGGCACTTGGAGTGGTGGCTCCGCCGCCGTCGCCGTTGTTTTTCTTAGGGTTACTGCTTTTGTGGCTATCATTAGAGCGCGGCTTGCTAGCATTCCGTATATTTTCCTGTATAAAATTGCGCTTCTTACGAGGACTGCGTCGGGATATACTACTCTGTGGCTGTGGGTTTTGGGTCCAGGAGCGCGAAAGACGTGATCTTGTGTTACTAGTTGAATGTTGGACATGTGCTGAAGTACTAGCCGGTAAACTTGTATTGTGCAAGGACTTTTGGCTAGGCGTGGATGTGGTCAATGGTGGACTATGGTAAATGTGAGTACATGTCCGAAAGGTCTCTTCACTGACCATTAGCTTTAGTTTTGACGAAGTCATCTTATTACGTATGCTGTAATCAATTTTACCAAATATGGACTCTCTTTCCTTGAGCTTTGAAGCATCAATGCGTTGCAGTATCTCACGTTCTAAGGGGGAATAAATGTCGCTGCTCAGGGAGTTTATTGAAGGATCAGCTGCCTCGTTGGGTTTGAAGGTTGTCTGGGTTCCAAGTTTAAGAGGAGAGAAGATATTGTAGCCAGAAGAGGTAGAGGATGGCAATTGTTTCTCCTTTTTCAAAGGATTGTAACTAGTCGGGTACTTTCTTAGGGGTGTTGGCTCTACCACCTCGGTTGAAGTTGCAACATCTCTTAGACCTTCACTACTTTGCCAAGTGACACTTTTTAGGAACACGTTGTTAGCTTTTCCTAGAGAAGTGGAAGGCATTATGGAGATTTCTTCTACGTCTACGCTGGCTGGGTTGTAGTCAGAAGAGCTGAAAGATTGCAAAGAAGCTTCCGCTTCATTATAAAGAAAGGTGGAAAAGAATCCTGTCTGATTGCTATTTTCGGTAGTTGTTGCTTTAAACTCATTATCGCTCTTTTTGGCTTCATTTTCTGGGGTCAGGTAGTTGCTTTTGTCTGCAAAAGTGGAGATTGTGGTTCTCTCTTGTCCTTTTAAGTCGATTTCTTTCACTTCCTCGCTTGTCTGAGTCTTAAGTTCTGGAGGCGAGTGAATGTGGTAGTCAGAAGTGATGCAAGGTTGCGATTCTATAGAATCTTTGTTAACACTTGAAGACTCTTCTTCCACTTGAATGGTCGCACCGAACTCTGCTTTATGGGAATTCCCGGGTATTGGTGCTTGCTCGCTTGTCTGAGTCTCGGACTCTTTGTTTACTCTTAAAGAGTCTTCCTCTAGATGTGAGTCTTCAGCTTTATAGGGTTTTTCTGTAGTCATCGCTTTTAGTCTCTTTTTCGCCCTGGTTTCAGTGTCTAGAGAAGTGGAAGATGAAGTATCCTCTTGTTGTTTTATGTAAATTTCTTCCACTTCCTCGCTCGTCTGGGTGTCAGACACTTCGATTACATCTGAAGACTGTTCTTCTACGAATGAGTCTTCATCTTCTTGGGATTTTTCGGAAGTCGTCGCTTTTTGTTCTTCTTTCTCCCTGGTTTCAGTGTCTAGAGAAGTGGAAGATAAGGTATCCTCTGCTCGTTTGAAGCAGATTTCTTCAACTTCCTCGCTTGTCTGGGTCTTAAGTTCTGGAGGCGAGTGAATTTGGTAGTCAGAAGTGATGCAAGGTTGCGATTCTATAGAAACTTCGTTAACACTCAAAGACTCTTCTTCCAGTGGTGAATCGTCAGCTTCATTATTTTTTTCGGGTAAAAATACCGTATTTCTTGAATCCTGTTTGCTCTCGTTGGTTTTAGTGTTTAGAGAAGTGGAAGAAGAGGTTTGCTCTAGTCGTTTTATGTAGATTTCTTCCACTTCCTCGCATTTCTGGGTCTCAGCTTCTAGAGACGAGTGAATGTAGTAGTCAGAAGTGGCGCAAGTTTGCGATTTTGCAGAGTCTTCCTGAACACTTGAAGAATCTTGTTCCAGTGGTGAGTCTTCATCATTCAGAAAAAAATCAGCTTCGTTGGTTTTTCCGGTTATTGGTGATTCTTCGCTTGTCTGAGTCTCAGGTTCTAATAAAGATTGGAGGTGGTAGTCAGTAGTGGTGCAAGGTTGCGAGTCTATGCAAAAGACCTCTTCATTCAGGGACAAGTCTTCCGCTTCATTCGTTCTTTCTGCACTCATAGAATCTTCTTGGCTCTCCTTGGTTTCAGTTTCTAGAGAAGTGAAAGATATGTTCCCCTTTTGTTGATTTATAAAAATTTCTTGTATTTCCTCGCTTGAGGTACTCTCCTGTTGTACCATTGGGATTAACTCTAGCTCCTCGCTTGTCTGCAACTCTGCATCTCTGGCACATTCATGCTCATCCACATCCTTTTCATTTTCCTGAGCTACACCAATTTTCTCCTTATCTGTGGTTGATTCACCCTCCTTTTCTGGCATCAAGGGTGTCACAGGTTTCTCATCATCATGTTTTTCTTCATGTTCCTGATCGTTTGTATTAATGTTGGGTTCTTCTTCGTCGAGCTCGTCTTCAAGCAGTAGAAGTAGCAGCTCATTGCTACTGTTATTAGTGGTTTCCAATTGAGAGGTTTCTTCTGCTATTATGGAAACCATATCATCGGTTTGGGCAATGTTTTCCAAACTTATTGAACGAAACAGAGAGCAGCACTCCTCCGTCTCCTGCTCTGAGGTGGATTCTCTCTCAAGTTCCTGTAGTTTTTTGGTGGTGGCCACCAATTTCTCTAGATTTTCACCTGCCAGGCTAAGACTTTGCTCGAAATGTTGTAATATTTTAGGCAGCTCATCAGCCGTGTTTGGAGAGCCCTCAACTAGGGTAGCATCATTAGTTGGAGTTTCAAAACTTTCATCTTCCATTTTCTCTTTGTTACCAAAATACTCCACATGATCCTCCCATAGCTCTTGAAATTCCGACTTGCGACGTTGACGCTCTTCTCGGCTCATTAACTGACGTGTTGCTTCCGGCTGTCTAATCTCCAGAGTAATGTGACGTTCTGTCAATGGCTTTTGACTAAAATCATTCGCCTCCGCCTCCTGCCAGTTGCCAAAGTTCCAGACTTCTGTAATGTTTCTAATGGATCCACCACTAGCTTGCCTTTTCGGCAATACCTTTAGGGATGCTGCACTCGTGGCACTCTCCGCTGGACTGAGACTAAGACTAAGGTCACTATTAAGGGTTTGTAGACCAGGCATATAGTTGATATTGGTTGACTCCTCAGAAAAATTGAAACGTTCAAGTTGCTGAAGGAAATTGTGCATGGAACTGGACGAAGAAGGAACCTTGGAGGCAAGCACCAATGCATGCTCATCTAGCTCATCTTCTAGCTCGGGTAGCGTGGGTAACTGTCGCTGTTTGGGTGTAGCCGTACTGCTGGCACCACTGGTCGCATCCTCCTCACAACTACTACCCGGTGCGCTTGTCGAGATTCGCCGTAGCTCTGGTTTCAGCCGTAAAAGTTTATCAAAACAAAACTGACAGAGTTGTTCATAGCGTGGTGTGGCAAAGATCTCCTCATAGCTAATGGCACGCTGCATGGGACGATAGCTGGGCAGACGTTCCCGTTCGGCTGGAACATGTTTGTGTTGGTAACGTGGCGGTTGACTTGGTGAAAGGAAGCCAAAGTGAGACACGGTGCGATAAGGAGCTGGATTAGGAGTAAGAGTATTTGCTTGTAGCAAAGGTGCACGTGGACGACGGGGTGTGGTGTTGGAAGAGCCACTGTTGGAAATGGTTCCACTGCGATACAAGTTCAATTGCTCCAACTGCACAGATCTCAACAGATTCGAGCATATATGGGGCTGCTCACAGCAGTCACCGCCCAGGGGAGCGTAAGCATAGCTATACAGTTCAGAAGTTGGAGCTGCTGTTGTGCTTGATTGTATCAAGTTTGTGGGATCACCACGAGGATTAGTATGGGCGCTGGCGATGCTGGCTGCAAACAAACCACGACGACACTTGCTAGTCGAAGCTGAGTTATGATTCTCCTTGTCCAACTCATCGTACAAACTGTTGTTGTTCTTATCATCATTGAAAGGAAAGGAAGGTATCTTGTCTGTTTTGATAATGTTTGGGAATTTTCGATATGGTAAAAAAAAAAATCAAAAATGGGCATCAGTTTAGGGATTAAACCTTAAGGGATATCAAGGCATATTTTAGTGTAGCTTTGACTCAGGTCTAGATCCAGCTAATTTTATAATACAACTGTGTGTAGGAAAATGGCAATCGTTAAATCTTATAAGGTTTGAACTTTGTTTTTCTTAGTATTTCCACTTTGGGAAACCAGTGGAAACGATCCTTTACCTATAATATCTATCGTTGATTGGTTTATGTTGCTTTGACCTTTTTCGCCACAATCCCATTTTCACTTTCGCAAGAGTTTTGCGATTTGAAGACCAAATCTGGTCGGAAAATTCTCTTTAAAATCGCAATACTTAGCCGATGGCTGTAGAAAATGACAGTTCGGTGGTTCACTCTCAAAGTTAGTGTATTGTTGTAGAGCCCATTGTTTAGATTTTCGTACCCAATCGCTTCATTATGACGCCGTCCATAATTCCAGGATTTTCTTATAGAGCAGGGTTGGAATAAATACTGTAGCTATAGCTTAATATAGCTGTAGCTATAGCTTAAGTTCGATTAAGGTTGAGGGAAGAGTACCAGCTGAACAATATTCAGAATTTATGAGAATCACACAACTCAATCCACAAGTATTAACGCAATATTGCTTCGATTTCGTTTTTGTGTTCTCAATTCCGAATGAAACTTTTTGACACTAGATACACAAGCGAAACGATGAATATTGGAACAGTCGGAAACGAGAGATGCAGACTTTTAGGTTTCATTCCACCGACTAACAAGGCATTATTTTTCAAAACGAAAAACCTTTTATTTGGCGTTACGAGAAAATAAATTAATTCCACATTGGAAAAGTTGTGGTGGAAGTGGAATTGAGAACATGCGTGATTATGAAAAATACAGATATACTAGAAAATAAAAGACAAATCTGATATTGGGTGGTATCTTCGGAATATTTGAGCTGTTTTGTTAAATGGATAATCCTGATACAAATTCACGTAAATTACGAATACTTTAATCTCCTCGATTAATAAAATGAATCGTTGGCATTTACGGTTTTTGTTATTGTAAAGCATTTTGAACAATAATCGGTTTCAGGTGTATGAGCTATCATGAACAAGCGGGTCAACACTGTTTGGTTCGGTTTAAGATTGGTTTGCATCCCTTCTTAAAGCGCTCAATCAAAACTGGACACACTTTAAATAGCCAAAGCTTGATATGGACCAGAGAACGGCTCTGTTCGATTGCAAAACGATAATTACATTTAATCAACACTCGAAAAATGTGGCTGTGGCTTAATGAATCATGTTCGCTGCTGATTTTAATTCAATGATATCTCGTTAAGCTCTGATTACAATCATGTTCGTCTTTATAGCAATCAATTTGGGTGTTTGTTCGATTGGTTCAACGACGATTGATTAGAATGAGCGAGAATCATGAGCTGAAATGGCGCTGCTAACAAAGATGTTAAATGAAAGAGAGCAGAAAAATGTGCGAGAGCCGATTTACCTGAGTTTTGTTGATTGATTGAATGCGAGTAGAAATGCTTGTTTATGAAGCAGTTCGCTGATGTGGACCACTAAATATCAGGCCTTTTTCATCAAGAGTGATAGTTCCCGTTTCCAGAAACCAGGATTGATCTGGCAATTGCAACGCAACAAATCTTTTTGGACGCGGCATTTCTAATGACAGACGATTAAAGTCAACTTTCGGGTGTATTCGAATCTTGGTTTTGTCACCTCAAGAGGGTCGAAATGATTTTGCAAATGGTATACTAAACGTAGTAGAAGGTAGCTAGGGTTTGGAAGTTAAAAGACGAAGAACACAATCGGTTTTTTGAAACGAGTACATTTAACAATTCCGATTCCGCATGATTTGATCGGAATCGAAAACGGGAACAGGCCTGAATGTCTGGAGCAATTAACATGTGTCAGAGAGAGTATTG
Source organism: Lordiphosa clarofinis (assembly GCA_018904275.1). NCBI lineage: Eukaryota > Metazoa > Arthropoda > Insecta > Diptera > Drosophilidae > Lordiphosa > Lordiphosa clarofinis. The sequence continues at coordinate 683,104 of JAEIGQ010000115.1, read as the reverse complement.
GCTTAGCAATTTTTCCTTCTTTTAGTTATACCATGATTTAATTATAAAGGGAGAAGTCATTAAAAAAGAAGGCTGCCTCTTTTTGGGGTACCAGCTGAACATTGAAAATCACTCAGTAGCAAAGGGTATATCAACTTTTGCTCACATGTTCATATCAACAGGTACCTTTCTCGCATTATGAATTTCTGATGACTCTACTTTGTTAATTATACCTTGGTGAACAAGGATCAACAGCAGGGCCGGCCGAATAGAGGGGAAAGAAAAGTATGAAAAGACTGAATAAAGGACTTTAGCCCAGCAATTGTGAACGAGACCGAGTCCAAAAAGCCGTGAGCCAGCTTCGATCTGAATGCAGCGAAGGTAAGCCAGCGACTGAAGGCCTGTTTACTCTCTTGGCCTTAGCTTAGGCATGCGTTTGGCTGGAGTATGTATAAATAGCGAAATGTCTTCGACATGCAGAGACAATCCCTGCTTTAGCCGATTTACTTGCTTTCTGTACACACCTAGATTCACAAATTCATAAGATCGGTTCGCGTCAGTGTTAAAAATACGAGTGACTTCGGACACTGATGGCTATATGCCAGGGTTCCCCAAGAAAAGAGAGCAAAAATGTGACTGTTTCCTCTCTAATAAACAGTAAAGAAATGACCTCGGCAAGCAATCGGTGCGAGGGTCTACGGCTGCTGAACTCTGCTATGGGCCATCCAAGGAAGGAAATAGCTAGTTTAAAGGTATTCATTTTTTCTGTTTGTGAAATTTGTCTAACTCTTTTTTAAATAATTGTTCTAATTGCTCATTTCTACACACAGTTATATGAAAATTGCGGCTCTTTTGACCTGGTACTTGTTGTTGTGGATATTTCTAATTTTATAAATACGTACGTGTGGGTATACTCTACTAGAATATAAGTTGTAATCTGTAAGGGGTTGACGTACTTAGATAATATTGTGGGTTTGCAATTGGAAAACTGAGGTAAAATCTCTACTGGAACCCTAAATATGTAAACGGAATTAGTTATGAGATAACACTCAACCATAAAACTAAATCTAGGGTTTAGTTGGTGCAATTAAATCGTCATTTGTGGTGGATTATGCCAATGGGCGAGGGGGTTATTGAACACCAAAATTTAAGTGAAATATATACAAAAATGCAATTTTATGTAATGGACACACCCCTAGCAACTTATGAGGGTGAGAAAGAAGGGGGTGGGGGGACAAGAAATTCTTGTTTCAGTTACCTCGGCCAGTTGGTGGCTTGCGATTTGTGGCTGTATGAGAACGTTCGCCGTTTATAAAACTAAGTGTGGCTAAAATAGTGGCAAGAAATAAACATAAATCGATCAAAAAAAGTAAACTTGGGCATTCATATCAAATACAGCAGAGTAAAAAGACGTAGCAAACCAAATAACTTAAATTACAATAGGTAAGAGTTTAGTAACTTGGAGATGAGTAGAGTGGGTTAGTTTGGTGGTCAGGAGCATAGAGTAAGGGTGCAGTAAGCATGCCATAAGCAACCAACCGAAAACAGCTGCATGAGGGTAAGAAGAGGATTTCGTATGATTTTGTTGGTTTTCTATAAACTATTTGCTTTGTTGTTTGTGATGGCTACACACTAAACACCTTTTTGGGGCTGCGCACACTCACCTCTCAAATCAAAATTTAAACTGTTTTGTGTGTTGTGTTTTTGGTTTTTTATGGTTATATAGAGAGAGTAGAGGAGGAGCAGCAATGTGGTTTGAAAATAGGGAAGCAGTAGTAGGTAGTAGTTGAAGTAGTTGTTGTTGGTGTCGCTTGCTGGTTTTTTTTTTTGCCCTACTTCACACACATTTTTGCTTAACAATTTTGATTTTTGTGCTAACTAAGAGTAAAAGTAATTTGAGCCGCCAATTCATTTGCGCTTTTCTTTAGCCTATGTTTTAGGAAAAGGAAATTTATTAAAATTTTGGATTTACAAATTGCCAAATAGGGGGAAAAAAATATGGAAAATACTTTAAAAAGCTAGAAATCAAACCGAAAAGAACCTTTTGAAATGTTGACTTAGAAGCGAGATTTTGAATTCGATACTTTTGCTAACAAATAAAAAAATATAATCATATATTACAAAGGTTTTATGTTCTGATTTTATGAAAACTCAATCTGAAAGGAATCCATTGCTTCCAATTTTATTCGGTTTGATTCCCTGCTTGAAATAAACAAACTCAAAACTGCAGCTGGTTGGTATTTAATAGTAGTTGGGTGCTGTTTTCTAGTTGGTTGTATAAACAAAAACAAAATAATAAAATCACTTCACACACGCCGTACAACAGTTGTTGGAGGTGTTGGTGGTTCCTTTTAAAAAGTTAAACAAAATTGAGTCAAAACTTGGAAGTTTTACAGAAAGGAAGTTGAAACAGTATCAAGTGCTACGAGTACTTTTTTGTTAACTGTTTGAAATTGTTATGTGTGTTTGTTTGTGTGTTTGAAGTTAGAAGATAAATGGGGAATAGACGCAAAAAAAGAGGGAGAAAATAGCAATAAGTAAAATCAAATAAATGTTAGAATTTTTAAAATTATACAAACTAATTAAGAACTACATAAAAATAAATTAAAAAATAAATAAATAAAAAAATCTAACCAAATACCTAAGCTTAATTTAAGAAATATTTTTCAAACAAAATAACATAACATAAACAAACTCAAAACAATCAGAAGGGGGACTTCATTTTTTGCATATGGTTTATGAAATAGACATAACTCTGATTGTTAGATGATTTTTTTGTTGTCTTCTTTTGTGTGTAAAGTAAAATGTAAAAACAAAAAGAGAATAACAAAAACTTTTGGAACATATTTGGAACTTACCGTCGCTTAGCACAACTTCCGCTTGGCTGGGAATGGGCGCCTGCTGCGTTTGGATCTGTATGACTTGGTGTTCTGGAATTGGACATGGTGGAAAAATGCATTAAATTAAGCACTTCAAGTTAATCTAACACTGTTTTTTATTTATGATTTGTTTAGAAAAATTGATGAGGATTTGAAAGCGTAAATGAGAAGGTGGAAGATAAGAACGATGAGGATGCCAAAGCAGCGACATGAGTGTTCCGATAATGCGAGTACAGATTGTAAGATCTGATGAACTTTCATACAGAGTGGCAAATGGATAGAAAAAAGTACACAAGATACAATGAGCCAGGCTGGTGGCGACTCACGACTAGCGACCCCAGAAGACCGGAGTCTCCCAGATACCCATTTGAAAAGCAAACTGTCGGGCAAATTGTTAGACCTGCACTTGGCGCCAAAACGAATCACCGTCCCCAGAAACGGCTGCAAGATCAATAAAAAATGTAAGACATTTTCATCAAAACTATTTTTGTTGGACCTAATAATTATCTTTGCTTCTACGGCATTAATCAGAACAATTTGTTATTCCTCACGGAAGCGCTTCAAAAGATTTAAACGCTCCCCTTTCGTTTCTGACATTTATTTCGCTTTTTCAAAATAAATAATTTGAACTACTTTGGGCGCCCAAAAAATGCTCGAACAGCTATTTATACCATCCACAAATTTAGAGTTCGACGTTCGAGTTCGATGTTCGTGTGGATCTTACAAACGTTTGACATCAAACCTCTTGCGAGTGGTTTTACAACGTTTTTTTATACGGAGTTTTTCGTTTGCTAGCGCTTTATAAATATAAATACTCCGTCACAATGCTTTTTTCCGGATAATAAGAAAATTCTGTAACTTATAGCCTATTTCCACTGGCTTCATTTCTTGTCATTTTCATTTCTAAAAATTTTGCCGTTTCCATTGACAAATTGTCATTTGTTTAACATTCACAACGATACGTTGTGAAAACCAACTGAAAAGTTTGATTTAAATAACAGGCGCCACTTTCAAACTCACGTGGAATATTTAGCAAAAAAAAAACATACCCGTCTGACGCAATTTTCAGGGGCAAACGCATTGTTATCGTCCTGAATTATCAACAGAAAGCTAAATACACAACTAAAAAAAAAAAAAAAAAAAAAAAAAAAAAAATTTAAAAAAAAAAAATATTTATAAAATAATTTGAAATAAATACCAAAATAAAAAAAAATTTTTTAAAAAAAAAAAAAATTCTTTCTTTAAAAAAAAAAAACTTTTTTATTTCCTTTTAAAAAAAAAAAATAAAAAAATATCACAAATAATAGGAGAAATGTCTTTAAATATCGATATGTTTTCTGCATAAAGATACGTACTTGATTGTCAGACTAGAAGGTTGCCTCAAAAAGATTTGCCATTCATTGACAACCAACAAAAACTCGAAAGCAAATACCAGCTGAACAATAACCAAAGTTACTGAACAACTCACGGAGCAAGAGTGACTGAACAACTCTCTCTGAACACAAATGAACAATTGAAGAAGAACATCGCCTGAATGTAGTCTTCTTTTTTCTTTCTCTTTTAACAAAGAATCGAAAATGACACATGCATTACTCAAATTGTGATTAATTAAGAAACGACTTGAAAAAGACTAGCAAATGACTCGAAATTGAGTCGAAACTGATCAGAAAAACGGGTTATAAAGTATAATTTATGATTAGAAAACGAGCGCATTTATGCTTATTTTAAACGAGGCGAGCCCACCTATCATTTGGAAGCTCATTTTAACAAGAATCGCCTATCGAGGAGCCCTTTTGATGATTAAGAAGAGATTCATTTCATGCAATTGTGATTCATTTCGCAAATCACTCAAAAAGGAGTAAGAACTGATCAGAAAAACGGGATAGCAATGGGCTTGTTCAGCAGAATAATTGATCCCTAAGCAGGATCTCAGGGAAAAATTTTGCATCTCGAAGTTTTAGCTGTTGGAGGAAGCAGTATCATTTTAAAATAGCAGACTATTTCTTCGCTGCTATGATGCTGCATCACTCGAGTTCAGTAGCAAATTTATACTATATCATGAAGCAAGTTGTTCTGCTGAAAACGGTCAATGACTTTATGAAGAGTCGCGGCTAGGTACCATTTTCCCCAGGCAAAAGTTTTATTTATGATTAGAAATGCGCTCGTTTATATGCTTATTTTAAACAGACAGAGGGCTAGAAAAAGACTTAACTGTGATCAGAAATTTCTTAAAATGCTGGCTGGGTTAACTATTGGCTTGCTTTGCCATTAACTCTTACGTTTTCTGGTCTACTTATCCTATTAATCTTTACAATTTTTTATTCTCCCTGCATTTGGTAACTTCTTTAGGTACTTTTCTTGCCTTTAGGCCTTCCGTCTTGTCTTCTCATGTATTAGTTTCAAAAAAACTATGATTCAATTTGAATTCCCACTGCATTTTTCTCCTCTATAATTAATTCTCCATTTAATACGTCATATATGTCGATTACTCACCCGTCTCTGGTTCGCTCTGTGCATGTTTTGCATGAGCCAAGGCTCCCGCTGCTTGCATTGAATTCAGTGCCTCTGATTCCGAGAAATCCGTATCGGTATCTACAGTTTAAAAGCCATTTTTAAATAAAACGTTCTCTACTCCTTTATTACCATATACTTACATTCTCCATGAATGCTCTTCTTTTTGCGTTCAACCGTGCGCTTGTACTCGTTCAGCTCATCATCTGTCACATTATCAAATGGATTCTTGGCATAGGGCGCCTTATAGACAGTCGCATTATGCTGGAAGCCACGCTGTATGATGCCCTTAGAGGCGGCACCCATTAGCACCACATGATCACCGGCCTGTGAGACGGTGGCATCTTTGATGCGATTAGCCTCATCCCAGGTGACGCCCTCCAAAATGTGTGATTGTGGACCAGCTGAAATTAGATCAGCACGGCGATTGTCCTTGATCTATACAAAATGGCAAGTGGAGTTTAATTAACAAAAGGATGGTTTAAAATATGTAATAAATACTGACTTGTTGCTGCACACGCTTAAACTCCTTTGTAGTGGTTCCAGCGGGCACAAATTGTAAAGGATCTTCGATCCGAACTGGCGTTGAATGGGTGGGTGAACCCTCAGCGACCCACTAGGGTTTTTTTTTAAATATTTTTAATGTACAAATTTGTGTGGGGATTGTGTGAGTTGGTCAAGGGAGAGAGCAATGCAAAATAGAAAAGAAAGAGAAAGAAATTTGTTTTTTAATTACGGAATTGAGGTGGGAGAGTTTTGATGTCCTACAGTTTATTAATAACTTAAGCTAATTATGGTTTAGTTTATAAATTCATTCATCAAGTTAAATGTTTCATGTTTATAAATATTTTACATAGTATTGAAAATGTTTAATGTAATGAATGTCAAACAAATAAATTTAATTAAAACAAGCCAAAATGATTTTGTGCCTTTCAAACGAAAACAAAAACGACGGGACAAAGGACACTACAAAAACAAAACACATGCAAAGAAAAAGATCATAATATGAATAAAATGAATCAAATGATAAATGAGAAGTTTGTTTAATTTGAATGATTGATTAATTTGTATTATCTTAGAATTGTTGTCTAACAAAATTTCTTTCTCTTTCTTTGCATTGTTTTTCGATTTTGGAGAGAAGAATTTCAGAGAATATGTATAAAAAGAAGGCACAAAATCATTTTTGTTTGTTGTTTTTTGTTTTATTTGTTTTAATATTGATGATGCGCTCAAACACACATACACATACACACAGTTATTATAATTTATAAAGCAATTTGAAATATTTGATTTAGAGCATATTACAAAATATATAGAAATATTCTTTGGATATTTGAGAATTGCCATTACTTTATATACTTAAAATATTATGCAGAGAAATATTATGCGTGAATATTAACTAGTTTTAATTGTTGAAAAGCAAATAGAAAAGTTAGCAAGAGAATATTATGTAAGGTACGTTTCATTATAAGACAACTGGAGGCTAAAAATTAGCACGAAACTTCAAGCTAGGAACTGTGTCCTAACAGTGAATTAAGCCAAGTTCACACAGACTTATTAATTTGACAAAATAAGACAAACGTATTTGCAAACTATTTTACAAGTTTGACAGGTCAAGTTTTCGAAATGTCTGTGCAATAGCTGAACACAATGTGAACACTCTTTGTCAAACTGTTATCACATAATATAAGAACAAAATTTGGGAAGCTAGTTTGAGGAAGCAGAGTTACGGAGAAAGTGGACAAATCTCCGTATTCAATACCCAACAAATGCGGCTAGAGGAAAGTGAAATCTGGACAAGGATTTAGGGAGTACGCCGTATTGGCGCTTTTTCAATGTGGTAAATTTTGTTAGTGTCAATGCCATGGCACAATTTAAAATCTTGATAAATGATTATCTGAAACTCAAAATTATCACAGAAACAGAAAAAGATGACTGTCATATTGGACACCATGAAAGGTGCACTTGAGGCCATTAACCGGAAGTTTGATGTGGACGTAACACACATTATTTTGTAACTATATATAAAAAAAAAACTCAAGCAAATGAGCAGACATCCGCATAATGTTATTTAACGTGTGTGTGAACGCTTAGGTCCGTTTTCTCATAGTATCTCGACCATGGTTCTGACCTTGAGTTAGAAAACATAAACTGAAAGAGTACAAACTTGAACATGATATTCAACTCGGCCCACACGTAGACTAAATCTCATATTTAGTTAACTCAGCTTATGTCATATATATGTCACTTTTTGTAATAGCATTAATAGACCGCTCGCAACAGCATAGGCGGGACACCACTTGAAAGGATCGACCAGTCGTGGAACCACTTGACGTACCTTGGGCTGCGAAATTATCCTTCAAATACTGCTTTATTTTAGAATAGAAATTAAGGGTTGGAGACAATATCTCCTATCTTAATAAAAAGCAACTCACTAGACGACCAAGTGAGTCGGTACTAATTCAAACTTACAACCATGCTTCTTAAAAGTGTATAATTCTATACAATTGAAGATTTTACATAAACTCCAACTTTGGTTTCATACGCAAATAAATTAATCAAATCAAATCATATTTAAAATGTCCTACTCTGTGAAGTTTTTTTTAGAGCACAATAGATATATCAAAGAACTGGCGAGGGCAGACGTGCAGCCAACTTTCTTTTAGTGCCTTTACAGCCCTGCCAGATAATCAACCTACATGAAAACGTCCCTTAGTTGTCTTAGGTTGTCGTACACAAATCAGTCAAACTCTGCTATGACATTCAAATTAATTTGAATGTGTGAACTAAGCATTACTCCATATATAAAAATATTAAACATCTTGTTCAATAGTTTGTCTTGACTTAAGCTGGAAATAAATCACAAAATATAATGCTTTATATACCGAACATTTCACGCTTTCGCTCAAATCATACGGTATCAGACTTGAGAAAAGTTTCCACTGTGTTAAACAGCTCTTAGCTTCAATCAAACCTTTTGATGATAAAACGTTTCGGACGAGTTCTTTAATCGTTTCTTAAACACAACTTTAACGAATTCCGGTTAATTGAATTTGAAAAGGAGAAGGGAGGAGAGTACCATAAGTATCATTTAAGGCAATAGTTTTTCGATGGTTCAACGGTCAAAAGTTTGTAGAATGTACAGTGTAAGGGTTTTAACCCTCAGTCAATGGTTCTTTTTCTAGAAGCATTGGATTTTTGTTTATAAAATGTCAGGGATGCTTATCTAGGGTGGTCATTCATCATTTTTGTTCCTATTCCCTGCCAGTCTTAGTTAAATATACTACCCCTGCAGAGGAAGTATTTAAAATGTTGCGGATGGAAGGCACCATGTCCGACAACATAAAGTACTCCAAGATAAAATTTGTTGTCCTAATCAGGGAATAAACCACAGAAAGCTTTTATAATGCCAGGAATATAATCTATTTTAACTCAAACTTTTTCCCAAAAGCGTGAACTCGTTCAATTTTTTCAATTTTTTAATTCATTTGGGGATGCCCTCAACTTCTCGAACTTTACGAAATGAACCACCAAACATTCTAGTTCCAAGTATCTTGTGATAATAAAACGTACCTTAAGATGTAACTTGAAACTGATTTAACCAATAATTATTTTTCTTGATTATTGTTATTTCTTTTGCAATTTTGATTTTCTATTTGGAATGTGAATTGAGGGTTGAAATAAAGTTTAGCTTCTAGTTTCCCTCGACAGTTTATTGATGTGTTTGCCGTTTATCTTCAAAAGTTATAATCTCTACCTTTGTGATTTTCTTGGGATCTGGTGTGCCAGTCTCGAGTACTTCCACCTTTTGGTAGACATTGGGTGAGTTGAGCCAGCGGCTGCGATCACCGCCCTTGCGCAGATCGCCCTTCTTCCAAATGCTGCAAAAAAATAAAACAAAATAAAGTTAATCAACTGCAATTTTTACTAGTTTTCATGTTAACATACCCCTGTCGGAAGAGCTCCTCCTCCTCCAAGAGATAGCCCAGCGATGAAACAGCTGGCGGCAATTCTACATCATTCTTAGGCTTTGGTGGATCTGATTTGATCAATGGATGACGATAAATGTAGCCTGTGCGATAGCCAGCATTATCCAGCATACGCATAAGAGCCTCAAATTCAGCTCCGCCCACACGCCACTTGGGAGGACTGCCAATTTTGGGCACTGCCTCCTCCTTGGTAGCTCCCGCCTCCTCCCCGGCAGCTGTAACGGCAGCAAATTTCTTTTCCAAATCCTCTGGTGGGCGACGCGACTGCTCATAGATAATCTTGCGCGATTCCTCGGGTATGAGTACCAGATTGTCCAAACCCACCGGCAGTAGTTTCAATTGTGTCTCACAGGCCTGAACAATGTGACAGGCGGCATGGAAGGCCTCCTCAATGGTCTCGCCACAGCACAAAGCACCATGATTGGCCAGTAAAATGACCTTGGAGTTGGGTCCCAGACTGCGTACTAAGCGATTGCGCTCCTCCTCATCAAAGAGACCCGAATAGGCATGAGTGGTGATCTCTCCCAGAACGCAGGCATCCTTGGTAAGTGGCAGCAGGCCGGACTTGAGCGAAGAGATGGCCACAACGGGACTGCAGCCAATGTAGATGGCGCAACGAATGTCGGGACGTGCGGCATGCAGCACCGAATGGAGGACAAAGTCTGAGGGGAAAACAAGAGAATACTCATAGAAAATGTGGTCCGCATTCCCCCCCTTTTTCCCCTACTTACGACTCTTGTTGACGCCAAAGTTGGTGGTTCCCTGCTCCACAATTTGTCCCTGCATATCCACCTTATTTAGCGATGAGGCAGTGATCTCATGGTATAACAATCCGTAGGGATTCACTAGAAAGTATTCCTGATCGACCTTAAGACGTGCCGTTATCTGTGCCCCCAGGCCCTGTGTCCAGCCATACAAATCAAGCAGACGGAATGTGGCAGCCAGTTTGCATCTGAGTATTTTCTCGCCCTTGGCATAGCCCATAGATTCCACGCCTCGGATGTCATTAATGGGCACCATACAGTTGGTGCTCTTGAAAGCGGTGCCAACCCGCGACACTGGCACACCCACAATGTCAGACAATTGCTGCAGTATACCACTGGCACCGGCTCCACCCTCACGTGCCGAGTCCACAATACGTTCCAGTTCCTCGCGGAATAGTTTTGAGCCCATTATGGCCTCCACACGTTTACGACGCTCCATTTCACGCATGTCCTAAACAAAAATAAGAGATGAGTTGGGGTAAAGTGTGGAGGAAAAGGTCAGACCACTTACCTGTTCAATATCCGCTGGACGTGCTTTACTGTTCTCATCCTCATCGCCTGCGGTGGGATCTGCTAAACCATTTTGTGGCGGTTGCTCAACTTCAGTCATGTTTGGCTCTTATCTCAATCACTTCACAAATGCTGCAAAAAATTGAAAAAGAAAAATCGAAATTATTGAAGGAAAATTTGTTACTAATGCATTTTTACTCTTTTGAGAGGGTGAGAAATGCCAAAAGGCGCAACCACCCAAATGCCATTTGAGCGCAAGAGAGAGAGAGAGAAAGAGAGAGTACAATACAGTGGAGTCTAATTTCTAATTTTGGCTAAAATAAATTTCTTTTGGCTTGACAGTTCCCCCTTCCTCTGCTTCTTCTTCACGAAAAACACTTTGGAAAATATTTTAAAAAAATAACAGACGGGATCCTATTTTAAGATTTGTATTTGTATTTGGGGGAAGAAAATAGAGAGAAAGCAGACAAGAAATAAACATTTCGAAATGCGTTTGCACGTTTTATTTTGGGGCTGGGGTGGTTGGGGAATTGGCTTCTGCCGGCTAACCTTCAATTTTTGTTTTATTTTGTGAGTAAAATAATCACTAAAACGAAATGTTCCATCAAAAGTAAGGCTAATGAATTATGTTTAAAAAATATAATATCTCCATTTACTCATTGAATTGAATACAACAACACGTACCGCATTCAAATTAGTACAAAACTTGTTCAAAGTTAATCAAAATGGACCTGATTTTAAAATGTGAAAGTGTTTTCTATAAATTTACCAACTTAAAAGTAAAGCTAAGGTCCCACAGGCAAATAATTTGCCCAAATTTTCATAAAAAATTCGCAAAATAGCCATGATTACAGATTTTTCATAACCTAAAACTAAAACTATGGTTCCATGTGTAAAGCAAATTAGTCAAAAATAGCCGAAAAGTTTTCTAATTTGGGCTATTTAGCCAAATTTTCATAAAAATTGCGGGAAATTATTTGCCTGTGGGACCTTAGCTTTAGGATACCAATTTTTATCATCAGGTCTATTCCAGTTTAAACGAAAATTTCTGAAAACCAATTAAACTTTGGATATTCATTACTCCTTAAGACTGACTTGATGGCAAATTCTTGTTTCATAGAAATATGAAACTTAACAAATTTTGATTGATCGATTTCATAAAAGTGAGTAATATTCAAACGGACAACGTTCAGGTTTGTTAAAGCTCGGACATCATTTTTGATAGGCCCTGTATTAGTGTATTTCATAAAAGCAGACCTCTGTCTCATAATCAGTGTTGCCAATTTGGCGTTTTTTCGTATAGATCAATACTGTTTTTAACTGCTTTAACCGGAAAAAATTTCAATTATCCCCTTTCCGGAATTCTGTCCTTTTTCTTTAGTTCCTTTATTCTTAATCTGGCCTTTTTAGACACCGTGGCATATCTCTTACTTTTAAACTTTATCGATATCTTGTGTTATCGTAACCATATCGAAGCGTAATTTTCAGACAGAAGTTTACAAGCAATAGAAAAAGATTTTAGGAACTGAATGCGTCGCGATGAGTCAAATCAAACATAAATTTCATCCCACATTCAAGTTGATGTTCTTGAAGATGATTTTTCGAAACACGTTAAACGGGAATTTGTATATGGAATACGAACTCGAATATAACGTGACAATGCTTAAAGGGAAGATGATTCTGCAGAGAAAACCACTTGATATTACTTTACGGATTTGGTGATCGAGTTAATTAATCAGCTAAAACAAAGGTAGCTTATTAAATATTATATACTGATTTTGCATTACAAATAATTTTGGACTTATTTATGGTAGTATGCTATTTTAAAAACGCATGAAGTATTTTCAGTGGATCGTGTAATTAGATCAAAAAGGATACAATGCTGTTGATTTGAGAGTTATTTGAAAAAAGTAGCGACAACAGAAACAAAATAGTTGCCCAGTATGCCAACATCCACCAATTAAAATAGGAAAATGATGAAAATACTTTAAGATTTTGGTCTGATGTAAAAAATATTTATCTATAGATTCGGATTGCGTCGGCATAAGTTATTTTTCCATGCAATTAGCCGGAGAAATATTTATCATTAATTGTGTTCATGGCGACGTTTGAGGAATGAGAAATGGCCGATGTAGAAGTCATTGAAGAAGCCTTAAAATGATTGAAATAATAAAAATATAAATAAAAATTTTTGTCCTTTTTTCTGCCTTTTTCTTAGTTTTTCATTCTTTATCCTGGTTTTTTTCAATTTGTTCTTTTTTTCGGAAAAATATTGGCATCACTGGTGTTAAGCCAAAAAAAAGTAACGGTAAAACTCAGAGTTAGATTTAAATTTGTGAGCGAAGAAGGAGATCAGTGCCAACTAAGAAAATAATTGTAGAGAAACTTTAAGTGTTTCTCTTTTGTCAGGCAGAAAGCAGCAAGTTTGAGTTTAAACGTAAGCTTGTCTACCGAACTCGTTAGATTTTCTATGGGTAAAGTTACTCCAATCAGGGCGGCTTTTAATATAGACTATGTAACGTAGGTAAATCGCTGTATGTGTTTATTGCTATAACTGTGCTGGGTCAGAGGTCTCGGAATGACATCGCTCTCTTGTAGTCTGAAAGCTGTTCTCATCGTCAAAGTGGCATCGCCGAAAGCTTGCTTAACTACGCCTCATTAATAAAATCTTTTCCTCTGAATTGTGTCTATTATAGAACATTACCTTTCTTTTTGATTATTTCTTATAATATGTATAAAGTTTAAACAAAACTCCCTAATTAATGACAATGATTTTATTTGACCCAATTAAAAGGGGCAAAAGAAAGAGAAAGAAATGGCATAGTTGCCAAGAAAGTGAGGTCAGTCCCACTGGATTATTCACACAATTGTGCAAAGTTGTAAGAATGCATTTTAGCGATTGTGTTTGCTTGCTAATTATGACGTATGGGCAGAGATACGTAAGACAGAAAACGTGTGCCGCATATTCAAATACACACACACACACTCACACTGACAGCTGCTGTAGTGTACGGCGTCGCAGGTAATTGAACTTTATGATGCGTGGGCGGCATTTGGAGAAGTTCTTGATTTTGCTGAATAAATGCTTTTTAAGTGAGCAGTACAAAACGTTGCAGACGAGTGGGTGTACAATAAAACTTAACGAGGCGACGGCAACGGCAGCGGCGGAAGGCTTCGGCGTAGGTAGGCCAGGCCCTACAAGTTGAAGTTGTGCGTAGGTGTGAGAGAGAGTTTTACAATTGCAGCAAAAAAAAACTTTACAAGTCATTTCCAAACTGAATTCAACTACTTTGTGATAAGGCAACACTGGTACTGGTTTCTTTTTATAGCAAATAGTGTCAGTTGAAAATCCAGCACAAATACCAAAACATTTCAAAACAGTTTATTGAACTTTTTGAAGGCTATCAGTTTGCATAAATAAAAATAAAATAAACAAATCAAATAATTTTCCACTCTCTCTCCCTCTCTGCTAATGTACTCTGAGAGGTGTGACCTTTTCGCACGGAAGACAACAGTTAAATTTAGGCTTAGCTGGCGGCAGAATGACGCCAACCAGCAAGCGCCACAGCGCGCCGCCTGTCTGACTGACTGTTGTTGACATTATGCAATTACATCGCACACACACACACACTTGTTCGGCAACGGGGGACACACCCAGTTAGAGCTCCATGCCTAAAGAAGTGTGAATGAATGTACGGCACAAATTAGTAGAAAAAAAGAGAGATAACAAGAGGTTTAACAGTGACAGAACTTTATCAGTTAGCAGAGGCTGAAGAGATAACAGAGACTCAAGCATGAGGTAATATGTATTAGAGTAAATATAGGAGAGGCTTACAAATATTAATATTTCACAGACCTAAGTGAGACCGCCCATTAGAGAACCAATTTTTTTTCACACTTCTGCGGGTGTTAATTAAATTTCTCAAGTGTTCTTCAGCAATTATCACAACAGCAAAAATCTTACGTCATATCAGTTGAACTGAATAAGAAGGTCGGTCAAACAAAATGATTTCATTCAATTTTAATCAAGCAACAAGTCACTCTCACTCCAATTCCAGTCAGTGGGACATGCACACACACTCACACGCAAAGAAGATGATCTATGTTGACGCGTTCAGTGCAGTGGAGCAAAAGACCGCAATTGCTCACAATAAAAATAAAAAATAAAAGAGGCAGAAAAACAAGCAGAGCGCTAAGTGTAAATAATGATAAATTGTAGCTGTCAGCGAGGTTGTTTTCTTTCCAGTTCAACCGTTTTTAGCTTCAGAATTGCCTATTCATGTTAAAGACTCGCCTACAAGTTCTTAGTAAATTAAAATTAATATTATGTTATATGGCAGTGTTTGGGCACGTACCTCGTGAAAAATATATACGAAATTAGTTTAAAACACATGGTCAAGCTTAATTTGCATTAGATTAGCAAACAAATTTTGAAGTAGTTTAGTTTGCCATTACCCACCCCAGCAGCTCCAGCTGCTACCACACCCTCAGCAATTCGAGTTATGTTGTATAGCACTTTGGGCGCGTCGCTTGCACAAGCAGTCGTGGCCGAGTGGTTAAGGCGTCTGACTCGAAATCAGATTCCCTCTGGGAGCGTAGGTTCGAATCCTACCGGCTGCGAAAGGTTTTTTTTTCATATTTATTTTTTCTTTTTTTTAATTTAAGTTATTTTATTGGGAATGCAATTTAAAAGCCGATGATAAAAACAAAATGAAACGAATTTTTGTTGCTAACCTTTATAAATCCTACCGGCTGCGAGAAATTGATATTCAGGCCTGTTCTCATTTCTGAATTCGATTGATCGGAATCGCCAAGTGTTGTTCTTTCTAAGAAACGATAAAAGAGTTTGGCCGAAAAGGTCTGCCATCACGAATGAAGATAAAAGAGAATTTTTTAAGCTAAAAGTCGCATATCACAGTCAATTTTTGAGAGCGGAAACATTTAACAATTCCAATTCCGCATAATTTGATCGATATCGAAAACGGAAACAGGCCGGATCATTCATTTTTTTCCTTACAGTATTTTTTAATATTAACTAATTAAATAAGAGACAACTACAATATTATTATTATCCATTTTGAAAGTGCTTTGAGAGAAGGGAGAAAAACTTAAACTTTAATAAATTAAATGAAGTAAGAAAGAGTTTTAACTTGAAACTTTTAAGAATATTTAACAATACAAAATATGTTCAATAAATTTAAAAAAATAAATAAATAAACAACTTAGAGCCCAATTTATAGTTCGCCCAATCTGACTAAGGAGAAGGGTATTTAACAGCTTGTTAAGGTCGAATATTTCAGTCAGCAGTTTAAGCGCATGTCAACGGCTGCCAAGCCAGACGAGTTATGTTGTATAGCACATTGGACGCGTCGCTGGCACAAGCAGTCGTGGCCGAGTGGTTAAGGCGTCTGACTCGAAATCAGATTCCCTCTGGGAGCGTAGGTTCGAATCCTACCGGCTGCGAGAGTTTTTTTTTTTTCTTATTTATTTTTCCATTTTCAATTTTACTTATTTTATTGGGAATACAAATTTAAAGACGCTGTTTAAGACCAAGTTGAAAATAAATATTTATTGCTAAATTTTATATGAAATCAGTTAGCACTCAATGACCGCGTTAAAAAAAAACTATTTTCATACAGCCATTTTCAAACCTTTAGTAGTTCATACTTAGTCTTTAACCCAACGGATTCAAATAAAAGCGTTTTAATGTGATTAACCCAAGTTTTAATTCGACAATTTTGGTCGGAACAGGCCTAATAGACTCTTAGTTTGCGGATATTTTAAAAATGATAAACCAATTGCCAGACAAAATGATTAAGAGCTTCCAATGCTGGTTTTAACAAAACCAACCGCATTAAAAGGCTATATTTTTCGGATTCTTGTCATTCGGCCATTCCACTTCCAAAAAAAATTCTGTGATTTAAAACCGGTTTTAGTACTAAATTTGCACTCCAAATCACAAAACTTTTGTGGAAGTGGAATTAAGAACATGGCCGATTATTTGATAAAACTTATTCGTAAAAAAAAAAAATTGGAAAAAAAAAAGTCAACCTGTTTCCGCCCGGGATCGAACCGGGGGCCTTCTGCGTGTTAGGCAGATGTGATAACCGCTACACCACGGAAACAGCTGAAAGCCAAGAGACCAAATGCCAGATACAAGACAAACTAGGAATGGTCAAGTGACAAATATACTGTTCACAAGCATAAAATATTCCGTACCGTAGTAAATGCCCTGTTGTTTATTTGAATTATGCCAAAGCATACATATGCTTAAATGGCTAAAATATTTTGCTGTCTGTTATTTAAAGCTAAACAAATATTATTTATTTGAACTTGGCCCACAAACTAATAATAATTTAAATGTTAATAAGAATAACAAACCTACAGAAAAACTATTATTAATTTTACAAAAAGTTTGATTTCGGTGTTATGCTCACACTAAGTCACTGGCATTTGGCTGGCCAAGTGACAACTGTTTCCGTGGTGTAGCGGTTATCACATCTGCCTAACACGCAGAAGGCCCCCGGTTCGATCCCGGGCGGAAACAGATATAGCTTTTTTTTTCTATGTTTTTACTTTAATTTGTTTTTTCAAATGTCTCTTGTCACAAATACTGTCTCAAGTGCTAATGTGTTTTTGTTTCTGTGGAATTTCTTAATAAAGACATGACGCTGTGGGGCAAAACAGAGCCCGCCCGGCCTGTCAGTCATCAGCTTGTCTCCATGTCTGTCTGCTAATTTTGTTTGTTTTGCTAACAAGCTGCGCCAGTTTGTCTGCTTCTGGACCTGAAAGTCGCGTGTGAGTCGCGTGGCTTGAATTACAAAATCCGCTCACATATAAATTTCATCCAGCGGAGAAGAGAAGTTGGCGGCAACGCCCCATGGCATGTGAATTGTGAAGTCGTCTCGAGTGCATGAATACAAAATATGAATATGCACAAAGCAGGAGCAACTACAACAAGTGGATCAACTGAAAGGAAAATGATTTGCGTCCGACAACAAAACAATTTGCTTGACTTTTGTGTTTGTTTATTTTACTTTTTTTGCATCTGCCCTTTTGTTATTAAGTCCTAAATCATTTTGCTGCTGTCGACGATTCAGTATAAACTTGACTCACTTGGCCCAGAGCCAGAAATGTTGGTTAATATTCTTTTTTGTAATTTTATTTGTGAGATTGCCAAAAAACCACAAATTTTATGCCTTAATGCTTGGTTGCCAATTAGTTGAAATTCAACCAAGATTGTATGAAAATTGGCTCAATGTCTTTTTGGACCGAATGGAACAAGTGTACAAACAAGTGAACCAAACCTTTGTATATCGGAAGCAGCAAACACTTAACAAACAATATTGACAAAGTATGACATCATTCAGGCCAGTCCACCCTACCCACCCCCTACCACCCGTACATACATAACCCAATAAGTTTTCATCCCCTCTTAAAACAGAGGAATGACTGATGACGTCACTTCCTGTCATTAAGCTGAAAACCCACCCACACCCAAGGATATTTTTACGAGTCGCGTGTTTACTCTCTGCTGGTATTAACATAAAATTGCTGGATTGCTGGCGCCACATTTCTATCCCGCGGTGGCGCCGGGGCAAACAACATGGCGACCGTGACAGTAAAAAATAATAAAACCACTTTGGAAAAAAGCCGGCAAAATGCAGGGCGTTGCCCTCTATGATAAAAACAGGTATGAACTGTTGTTCAAGGGGGTGGGTGGTGGTCCTGCTTGCCACTTGCTCTTTCTTTCTCGGGGGTTGTCCCAGTTTGGTCGTTGAACTTGCAAGCTTCGTGTTTATGGTTAGTTTAAGTTTGACAATTATCGAAAGGGGGGAACGAAAATGTGTCCTAACGACCATAATTAGGCGGAGACTTGATAAGCGCATTTTTGCAGCCTGTTTGCTTGCAATGGGATTTTAATTGCTTGGAATAAAGTACAGTTGGAGTTTTGGGCTAGACAAATGGGTGATTCATTTAGGCACAATAGAGAGCTTGGAATTGCAAGCTTTTAGCTTTTTCCGTCCGACATTAGAGTATGAAGATGAGTAACGCCATACGATTTTTTGGTGCTGGCTTTTTAAACTGGCTTTTGGCTCTCTTGAAATTTTGTTGAAACGCCAGATAGAGAGCGCTCTAGAGCCAGCCGCTTTTTTGTACGCATACAGCCGACGAATGTAAGTGTGCACACGTATTCTCAAGCATTACTCACACAAGCAAGCGTATTCTATTTTAAGATTTTTACGCTCTCTTTCGTCGCCACTAAAAAAAAATAGCTGCATAGTGCAAAACCAATATATGGCCGTTCGGCATCTTAGAGATTATACTGGTCTTTGGTCCGACTGTCTGCCTGTCTGTTTCTACCCAAACTAGTCTCTCAGTTTTGAAGATTTCGAGCTGAAACTTGGCAAAGTCTTCTTTTTACTGCCTACTGTTCTTACTGAACCATCCTTTGGATAATGGATCTTAATCAGAAAACCTTATTTGTTTGCAAGTTACCCCCAAAATGGAAATAGGTCATAAATTCTTAGCCAATTTGAGATGTTTTGGTATACTTAAATATTCCAAATTGGCTTTAATTCATTCAACACATATTTTTCCAACTTATTTATCTATAAGTCGACCGTGGAATCACTACTTTACCAAAGTAATTCCGCAATAATTTCAAGAGGAATTCCGAATACGAAAAAGAAAATGTTTGGCTGCGAATATCTTATGGATGTCATAGAACTGATAAGTCGGAAAATGGGTCTTAGTGACAAAACCAATTTTTTAGATTTAAACTCGTTCTCAGACTCGCTGAATAGTTAACAGCAAAAGTATACACCCCCTGGGGTCGAACGCATTCGGTAAATCACACGTAAAGAGCCGAATGCTTGCATTTACACATTTTTAGTCCTCTCTTCTTGGGTAACCCTGCTTTAGACTGGTGAAAGCTTAGCTCCAACTAACAAATATTTATTTTCTTGATTTATGACTCTCTTTCCTCAGCTTAATTAAACGCCCCCTGGACATTGAAAACAAAAACTCGTTAAACTCAACCGTGCAATATTAACCACATTTTTTTCTTTTCAATCTGCTCAACTGTGTTTACCACTATTTTTCTTATAGCCCAAAAAAAAAATACAAAATTCTAGTTCAATGACCCATTTTCATTTCTCGCTGGCAGGCAAAAGAGAGTTGGGGAGGGGTAAATCAAATTTCATGCAGCACTTTATGAACATACATACATACATATAGAGAGACATTAAAGAGTAACGGCAGAATCAGCGCGGGTAGTGGCGCATTTAATTCAATTTCAGTTGAAGCATAAAAAAAATGAGAAAGAGAATCCACAAAACAAAGGTCAAGCTTAATTGAATTAGAGGTGAAGTTATGCGTGTAATGCAAAAAAAAAAAAAAATGGAAAACAAAGAAAGACATGTGGGCAAGAAGTATGATATCATTTGAAAAGAGAGACGACCAGCTGAGGAAAGCTTTAGTATGTGATCATTTACTAAGTTAGTTCCACTTGAAGGGGTACCCCATCAGGGGTCGGGGTTCAGTGATTTTAAATTCAAGAGAGAGAGAGAGAGAAAGAGAGAGAGTGGGTGGAATTGCTCTACCACACCTCAATAAATGATAGTCTTGCTGCTGCTGACCCCGTTGTCTTGTTTTTAACGTTTTGCTTTGTCCCTTACTTCCTTTTAACATTCACAAGAAAAATAAATAACATTAAGTAAAATGACAAATGGTTTAAAGTTTACAGACAAAACAGCGGAGTAGTCATTGTAGAACTTTTTATTAGGAATGCGCGCGTGACATGAATCTGGGGTGTCACGGTATGTCATGAATTTTATACTTTTTTTATAAAGAAACAAGTTATTTTTTAAAATAGACATATTTAGGGCCGATTTCACATCTTCTACATAGAGCTATTTGTCACATAAACTAACAAATAACAGTGTCAAAATCGATGACTATCTGACAAATAGCAGCTATCTGAGAGAACAGAAATCGGTCCTTAATCTCTAAAACAGAAAAAAGTACACTTCTAAAGTCTAAAAGAAATGGAAATCAGAAATACAAAAGTTGACAGGAGAGAGAAAATGGAAGAAATATCTTTAGCAACCGATTATAGTATTATATTATTGGCTAATACTGGCCCTTTTAAATCATCAAAGCTGCTTGTCTTATAGAAACAGATTTGAAGATAAGAAAAATCTTTGTATTGATTCATAAAGACTGGGCAAGACGCTTTGCGCTCCACGGCTTTTAAGCAATAATATTGATAAGCTCATATCTTTTAGGAATAATGAATGATAATTTTAAGTGTTTATGTTGGTCAAATAGATTATCATGGAAAGGCAGGTGCTGAACTATTCGATTCGGAAACATTTCCTGAGCTGTTTTTTTTTTTTAAATGGGATTCGAAGGGGGCTCTACGAGTAGACTCGTGCAGGTCTCTATTATGTTAAATCAAACAAATTAAAAATTCCTTAAATCGTGAAAGAATTCCTCTAAAAATGATAAGCCTGAGTAATTGAAAAGCGTTCGTGACGTGAAAGTAACTTCGATCACGCGCTCACCTCCACTTCTTACATACAATTCATCTTCTCTCACCCACTCTCTGAAAGTTGCTCTTCGCAAAAACTACTGGTTTGTTCAAATGCATTTTAAGCTCTGAGAAGTTAAAAAAGCGCATTAAATATTTTGGTCATTAATAGTAAGCTTTTGGTATTGTTTCTTCGAATATCATTAAAGGCCGGCAAGGCCTTCCACTCGTTCATTGCCGGCTGCGGGCTTACTATTAATTGAGGTGTGGTAGGTTCCTCACTCTCTCGCTGGAGCTCTCTCTCTTCCATCCATTCACCACCCTTTCGCAAAATCGTATTCAAATATTTGATTGGTATATAAATATGTATTGGCTCACCTTAAAATTGAAATTGTTGCGTTGTTTTTAATACTTTTTAATTAGATTTATTTTGTCAGCTTGGCCTGCAAATAGAAAATCCATAAAAATTATTTAGTTTTTTATATTTAAATTTTCTTTTAAATCACAAACACACACACAGAGAGCGAATTATTGATGCTGCTGTCGACGTCAGCGTAGCGGTCGCCCGCCTCGATGATGTCATGCAAATATTTTTAGTAAGCGCGCGTTAAAATATTTTTGTACTACTTGTTATTTTATATTGCAAGAGAGGGAGAGAGAGGGCGAGGAACAGACTAGGGAGAGACATAGGTGTGGGGAGGAGGGAGTGGGCACATGTTTTAAATATTTGGCATTTCTTGTTTGTACATTAAACGCTTCAAACTTTGCATGTAATTCAGACATAACAAAAAATTAGCATTTTAATGGTGAATACTCAATTTTTGTTTTTAACTAATTACAGGTTTTTCCATGATAACATTTAAATTACGACTTTTAAGGCGTGATTTAACAAAATCATCGATTTATTATTTGTTTTATTAAATAATACAAAACCCCCCGTTCCCGCTTCACAAATATACATTCAACATAGCACTGTAAGTCGTTAGCAGCAGCCACCTGCCCGCCCATTAGGCAGAATGCTGTAAAGTTAACATTCTTGATGTTTTTATGACGTAATGGCGATATTACGTAGTTTCAGTTGTGTTTGTGTGTGCCTTCTTCTGCTTCTTCGTTTTATTATGTTCTTTTGGCAACAGTTGACCTCGTTGGAAACAATAAATTTTTATGAGGCAAGACAAAATAAAAGACGTTTATGGCCTTTGAAAGTTGAAATGCAAATAAAAATGCATTTTATGGTGTGCAGAAAAAGTTTGAAAATGACATTTCCGGGTAAGTGAAAGTAAAGAAACTAATAGGACAAATTTTTGCTCCTCTGAATCTCTTAAAATATAAACAAAATTTAAAAAGTTTACACCGCCTAACCCACTGGGTCATATGGCACTCTAAGCGATAAATAATCCTTCTTTTAACCAAATACCTAGTGGTACATAGATCTTAAAAGGCAGTTTTAAATCATGGATAAACATTTTGGTCAACGTTCGTACTTAACTCAAAAGTGAAAGGCTTATTTAGAACCAAGCATACATTTTTTACATTTTTAGTTTTTCGCAGTATAATGAAAAGAAATTAAAGAAAAACGGAAAACCGCCTTGGTGAGAGTCCATAGATCGGTTCGTTCGTCCGTACTCTTTAATTCGTTCGGTTGTTCAAATCGACAGCTTATAGCAGAACTTGTCAGTAATGCGATAGTTGCAGTGTTCGAAGTTGAGGAGGAGCAGCTGACCATGAGACTCATCACAAAAAGCGTAAGTGGGAATAAAATGAGATTTTATACTTGCACTTGCTTTATACTTCCTTTACAATTAACTATTTTATTTTGGAAGATGGACGTCTTCGATAACAATGAGTACTTCTTTAAAGAGTGCTTACACATGGATAAAGCAACCTTCTTAATTCTTGTAAGTAGGCATGAAATGTTAAGAAAAAGAGACACAAATGACCCCAACGCAATTTGTCCCTTTGCATCTCCAACCGCACACTCGCTTTGCTCACAACCTCCGCTTGGTGGTCTAGCTTAAGCTCTACTTACACGACCTGATCACTCAGCTGAGTTTTCGCCTGAGTTGAAGCTACACAGATAAGCGATCCTCCTGAGCACTCAGCTGAGTGGCATCTATAGAACTACAGTGTGACCCAATTGCAGTGTGCTGGCGTTGCCACTTTCTGGCTGGCGATATACATTAATTACACAGTTCGACAAATATTGGGTCATCGCGTGCCGGGGAATGATGTATATATATAAAATATACATCTTCCTTTTTAATTTATTTACGGTTTCTTGCCCATCAACCAAGAATTTGGTTTATTGTTCTCGAAAAAGGAAAGATCGCCCTATCTATCTAAATTTTTACAAGCATCATTTCGTTAACGATGACTTTTCAAATACATTTTTGAAAGTTGCCATTTTAGTCATTTTTACCAACTTTGACCATTGATATCTTAAAAACTTGATGTGCTAGAAAAATGGGAAATTGACTTATATTCAGCTTGAAAGCCTCCGTCGAACAGTATTAATTTCATTCCCCGGCCCGCGATGACCCAATATTTGTTTGCTCTGTGGTATCGAATTTTGGCTATCGGTAAAGTTTTTTGTATGCTCCTAATTAAAAATAAACAAATAAATTGCAACTTAGGAAGCATCAAAACGCAGATGGCCTGTCCCGGCTCCACATTGCTCGCATTGTATACTTTCTTTTCCTTTTTGTACATTGGAGAGTTGGTATATTAAAATTGTCCGGATGTTTGTAACGCAGCAGAAGGAAGCATCTCCGACCACATAAAGTATATATATTCTTGATCAGCATGACGAGCTGAGTTGATATAGCCATGTCCGTCTGTCCGTCCGTCTGTTTCTATGCTATCTCCTCCGTCTGTTTTAAAGCTATCTTAACCAAACTTTGCACGAAGTTTTTTGGTACAAATACGCTGCACATTTGTCGGAACCGGCCGGATCGGATGACTATAGCATATAGCTGCCATAGGAACGATCGGTTGAAAAACTAGTTTTAGTGAGAAAAACTTTTTTGTTTTCAGTGCTACAAGGGTATTTATAAGATTTTAACTATTTCATAATTTCACCAAGGCTTGTCGAAATCGGACAACTATATAGTATAGCTGCCATACAAAAAGTTAGGTCTGAAAAGAAATCTTTCATAGCTCAAGCTACAAGGGTATATAAACTTCGGTCGAGCCGAAGTTAGCTGGTTTTTCTTCTTAGAAGTCTACCAAATCTTTATGCTTAGATTTTGTTCCTTTAGCGGCTAACAAAACACGCATGTTCATTTTGGCGCTGCGTGTATGTGTGACTCCACGCTCATTTAGCACATTTTTTGTTGTTGCAAAGAGAGCAGAATAAGCTTGTACACTGCCGGTGGGTCGACGTAGCTGCCGCATAGCAGTATTGTACACACAGAAGATTCGGACGTGCCTGCACTCTGGTGTAAAGGTATTACAGCTACAAAATTTTTGTTCAAAATAGGCATGCTATGGGTTATCATAGGAGAATTTTTTTAAAGATATTTTTAAAGGTTAATTGTTACATGTGTGGCCTAATTATTCAATAGTTTTTCGATTGCGTTTGTACAACTTCACAAATTGATTCCCCTTTGGAAATGCTCATATGTTGTCACATCGAATTCAAGTACAAGACTCTGATACAATCGACATCGCCTGATAAACTTTTTTTCAGGTATTGTGTATGCCACATGACGTCATTTTGTGCTAATAAAGAATGAAAATGTTTTTTGTGCTCTTTTTGTTTGCGGACTTTTTGTTGCTAATGCGAATTTGCGCTTCCGATACACACACACACACACCTTGCTTATTCGTTTACTCACACACACAGACACAATGAGTTTTGTAATTTATGGCTTATGCTTGACCGTTTTTTGCTGTGTTGTTGCCTTTATCACTTTGCTGTTTTTGTCTATCTATGTAGTTTCCCCCTCTTTTCAATTTGCAAAATTAGTTGCAATTTTATTTAAAAAATCAAATGTGTTTTTGAAAATTGTTTGGAGAGTTGAAATAGTAAAGGGAAGTAGGGGCAGAAAGTGGCCCAAAACCGTTAACTGGTGTTTGTTTATTTTCAAGTGACAAATTACAGTGTTGAAAGAGGGAGACACATATATATATGTATGTATGTGTGTGTGTGAGTGACGTGTGTGGGAGGAAGTGCATAGTTAAAACTGTAAACAATTGTTGAGAAAATGAGTGACGGAAATGGAAAATTTAAAACGTAGACAATAACAAAAAAAAAAGCAACAAAAAAACCAATATAAAGAAATATTTATCAAGCTAATGTGATTAGGGCGTGGTGATGAGAAAGAAATGCAAATGCATTAATGGTTTTTAATTGGAATTGGTCTTCATTTCGTTTCCAATTTTGTGATTAATTGAGGCTGCAGCTGCTGCATAATTGTGACATTGAATTGATTAATGAAGTCTGGCAACGTTGCACTTTAAAAGCCAAAGAAATTTGTCTAGCAGAGAAAACTCGTCTTGTGCCTGGCTGCCCCCAAGCAGCAGCAGCAGCAACATAAATAAAGAGGCAAGGCGAGACGAGACGCGGCACGTACGTGCCAAGCTTCAAAACAGAGACAGAGACACATAAGTAAGATTAAAAAGAGATGTTTTGTTGTTGTTGTTTAGCCAGCAGCAACAACTTTGCAGCAGCTCATCAATAAAACAACAACAATAACAGAAAAGACAGCGAGAGGAGAGACACCAGAGGCAGCAATAACAAATGTACAGTTGGAGGCAGCAAAAACAACAACAACAAAACTGCTACAGCACTACATAAATCCTGAAAGACAACCAGAAAAAGAAGCTTGAAGAATGGGAATACTCTGCAATGTTAAAAAGATTTGATTTCAAAACCAAAAAAGAGTAAGCGCAGCAGCAGAGGCTCTTAAAAGCTCACAAAAATGTAAACAATTTTTATAAAGCTGCCCCCTGTATGCGTTTGTTTGTCTCAGTCTGCATATCTGATCTTCTCCTCTCAATCAAACTCAACTGAGACGTAAGAGGTGGAGAGCGAGAGCGGGGGCCGACCGAATGTGATTGAAAGGCTGTTATTATCTTGAACCAATTTTTATATGGGAATTTAGGCTAATTTCATCTCTTACTCTCTCTCTCTCTCCTCTCCCTTCCTCTGTGTGTGTGTTTGATGGGGGCGTGGGAACGTCTGATCTACTTGGAAATTGCCACAATTTGTGTGTAATTAATGTAATTTCAATGTAAATACTAGTAGATTAAATCTAATTTAGAGAAAAGTGGACAACAATTTAATATTTGTTATATTTGGGTTTGTCTTCCATGCATAACCCACTTACTTAAAGTGGCGATTTTTTGTTGTGTTGTTGTGAACAACTTTATTGCAAATCACATAACAATAGACTCAAAGCGAACTGAGTAGAGTCTAGAGGCAAACGTGTTGCTGCATAAATGAATTCATAAACAGCTGAAAGACGAAACACACGAAAGGCGGGCTTACATAATATCCCCCCCCTCAATCTTCTGCTCCTCTGCTCTCTTCTACTTATTGGCCAAGCCGCAGACAGCAGACAATTTGCCGCGTTGCATGTTGGAAAACCACAAAATACAACATTTAGTTGAAAACTCAAAGTTAACACCACACAAATAGTAATGGTTGCAGTTGAAAATTATAATTTAAACATTTCAAGCTTTCACGCATAAACATTTAAAACGCATTTAGTGTTTGCTGTTGTTGCGCTCCGTTAAGCAGTTTTATGAACTCTCCACTTAAAGTGCAAATAAATAAGAAAAAGCGCCAATCTGTTGCAGGTACAAAACTTTCCCTTAAAAGGTTTAACTAATTTAAAGGGTAGGGTTTTTTTTACTATAAAAGTGGCGACTTGCCATCATTTTAAATCTCTTCTCTGAGCAGATGACAAGCTGCTCTGAGAGACGTATGCTAGAAAGAGAGCAGCTGCGCTGAGCACGTTACCTTTAAAGCAGGGTTCCCCAAGAAGAGAGAGCTAAAACGTGAATGTGTCTCTTTCTAACACACAATGAAGCACGACTTCGGCAAGCATTCGGTAAGAATTGGTAAGTAAGTTTGTGCCCCCGGGGCTATAGCTGGGGATCTCTGATTTATAAATTGCTAAATGAAAAATAATTGTCATCTGTTTAATATTGTGCGACAAAGAGTCGAAACCTTCACGAAATTAAAATGGATTTTAATTAAAGTTGCTAATTTGGAAGCGATTTTAAGTTTTACCAAAGCGTAGTGGCCTTCGATGCCACTAATAGAGAATCGAACATTTTAAAGATATTGACTTCATAGTTCTCTGCCTTTTCATGACCATCAAATGAAGTCTCAGTTTATAGGGCCCTTAAAACTTGTTTTGTCTGATGTTCTAAAGAAAATCATATGATTGAAATTCTGAATATTTATCACAGAAATTGAAATTGTACTGAATTCAAAATTTACCCTGCAGGAGCTTTTCAAAATTACCTCTTCTAGGACAAGAATTGGCGGTTTAATAATGCAAAATAACAATTATTTGAGGCTTTATCAATGTACATCCCAATATGCAGAATGGGCTTAAGCATTTTTCCAAACCCGAGATGGGCCTTTGTCAATCACGCTTTAATTTTATGTATTAAATGAACACAAAATTTTTACATAGAGAAAGCGAGACATTTTTTCCATGCTTAACGCAAATTCTTTATTACACAGAGCGCACAGGCTATTTTTTTGATATTTTTAAACAATTTGTTTGTAAGAGGACGAGGTGTTAGCAAGCTTAGGCAGAGAAATGAGAGCTTTTTGTTTGCTAAACTCATTCACTGAAATTCTGCTTTGGGAATTTTCGATATATCTAAGTCACAACCGTAGTTTGCAGGCAAATATTTTTGTAATTTTGATATTTGACCTTGCCGAACTCTTCCCTACCAAAGATAAAAATGTTTTCACATCGGCTAATGTTCTAATGACGAACTTGAAAAAGGCTTTACAAAAGAAAGGTCACACTGTTTTGTGAGCTGTCCTTTTTTCGAACCAAGCAAGGGACGCTTCCGATTTCTATACTTGTTGATTTATGGTGGAAATCTCAATTATTTAAAATTTACATTAATATTAACATTTAGTTAAAGAAATGTGCTTAAATTTATGTATACAGAAGCATAACACTGGCGAATCCAGGTATTTTAAAAACTACATACTGTATATTTAGTTACTGCACCTACTTTTATTTCTTTTTCACATTGCTCGTCATTTATTGTACATGCATTAACTGGTTATATATTTTTTAATATCAAAAGAAAACAATTGCCGGAAAATGTGTGTTTTAACAATGGTGTCCACATGCAAACTGATCAATCCTTTCTTCCATCCACTGTCAAGATCACAGCGCAGCTTGTCAAGTAAGCGGCGCCAGCATGAAAAGCTGTCAAGTTAATGGCGTGACAGAAATATTTATGATATGTCCTCTTGCACGACTTTTAAAACTTTTCTGTGATGCTTGGACCGGCATTTTACAACCCAAATTTGTGGATATACTTTAGCTGTTCTCTAATACTCGAACTTCAATATAATTTTTCATTCAAGTCTTGACTGAATGATCCATTGATATATTTTACAACTGTTTTGATGGTGAAAATTGTTAAGAAAAATATTTATTTAGCGATGAATTTTGGAAAAAAAAATGATTTTTTTTGTAACTTTTTAAAAGAACCTTCATCATGAATCATTCATTTATAAGCATCTGTTTTTAATCCGACCAAAAAACTTAAACGATTCGGTTTGCAGCCTTGATTTTTTTATTACTTAAATTTATAGGAAAGAGTTCAAGGAATTACTATACAGTTTGATTGAAAATTTTAGGAGATCTTAGACGTCCAATCCAACTCCACTGTGCAGCCGCCCCTTTTTTTTTGCAGTCTAACCATAATTCTTGTATAAACAAGTTTTCAATATTTACCAATCTGTTTATCACTTGTTGCTTGCTTTTTTTGCAAGTAGGTTTGTTTTTTGCAAATAAAAAAGAAAAACTTAGAATTATAGAGGGGAAAAAGTGGGTCACAGTCGCGAGACGAAGCCGTAAACAGATGCGCAACAACAACAAGAACCAGAAAATGCATTAGACTCGGTTCAGATTTTGCAACCTGCGAGAGTGCGCTAAAGAGCGTCTGTATGTGTGTGTGTGTGTCTGCGTGAGTGTGTCGAAAAGTGATTACTGATAAAGGCTGACCAGTTAAAATTGAGAACTTGCTTATGGCAAGAGACATGTAACTGTAATCTAACGAAGCTTTTGATAGAAAGTTGAGAAGGTAAATGAACAACGTACGTGCATACATACAATGTTTGTAGTATATGAATCATGCACCCACAGAATTAAACACATAAAAACGGCAAAGCAAAAAAACACTTGAAAATCCAATTCAGAAAAACTGTTTCATTTGTTTGATTTTGCATTCGCAGTGAAAATATTTTTGTAGCTATTTTTCTTATTTAGAACGCTTGTGTTTATAGACTTGGCTATCAAAATGATTAAGATTATACATTGTAGTTTACTAGAATTTCCACAAAATTTTTATTCCATTAAAATTAAAACTTTTTTGTTCACTTTAAAGACTTTTTTTAAAATGTACTTTCTTTATTAATATTTCCAAAAAAATTTTAATTGAATCAAAGGTATTTTCTATGAATCCCATTGCGGTCAGATTGATGTCCAAACCCCGTTAGGACAAACAAATATAAAAACAAGGCGATGGCGTCATTTTTAACTTAACTTACCGTCTGAAAATAGTTGTAAATTTGTTGATTTTTCAGCACGCTGGTCCTTTGGCTGCTGCTTGCACCACTTTTTGTATTTTATTTTTTTTTTGTTTTTAGCTTTCCCTTTTGCTTCTTTCTTTCTTAACGATAATTATCGGCCAGACAACAACAACCCACGATAGTTTCGTTTGGTGAGAAATTTGTGGTCTTGGTATTGGTGAGAGAATAAAATTTGAGAAGTAGAAGGAAACAAAATCAAATAAAACACTTTCCAACACGTGTGCCAGAGCGAGACAGCTCTATGGTCTCAAAACGCTCAATGGAAAGTGACCGCAAAGCGGACTGGAAACTGGAAATTGTATCATCCTGCAACGCCCAAAAATATTAACAACGAATAAGTTGAGCAAAGCGGACGAAAGCAAAAACCTGAAAGCCTGACCGCAAAATTTGTTGTTTTAAGGCACTTTTAGGTATTCTGCACACACACACACACAAAACACACTGAAAAACTATGTCAATTAAGCCGCCAGCAGCGCACGCACACACACACACACTCACTCACTTTGATTATGTCATATTATTTATTTTATTATGTATATAACGGTGGTATATGTACTCATGTATGTACATATAGAATGGCGTCTCGTCACCCGGCAACGCCAGGAAAAAAATCAATGCGTGCGCGCTGTGCGCTTGGTTCGGCTTTGGTAATTTGACAACGCTTTCACATTTAATTCGTTTTAATTATTGTAGATTACAGTTGTGTATTGATTTCAAACACTTGCTTACAATTTTTTATTAAATGCACATACTCTTAACAAATTTTAGGCGCGACCGCGACGTGACGTGCGACTTTCGATTGGGCTTCGCTTCTGACTAAGAGTGACCAATTGCGGGTAAAAGTAAAAATACCAACAGTGATGTCTTATTAGCGATTTCCCGGCAAATTTGGCCAAATGCTTGAAAAGTTAGCAATATCGCGGTAGGCGGGAAGTATGAACTATTTAAAAACCCTTACAACAATTTCAAAAATGTTAAAAAAATATACATTTTGTTTTTTTTGGTAGGTACACGTAAATTGTAAGCCAAATGTTGATTAAGAAATGTTAAATGGTGTCAAGCAAGGTATTAATCAAAATAATATTGAATTCCCATTAAACACGTAGAACATTGGGCGTATTCAGCAGACAATTCCGATTAGCGATTGCTGATGAGTCTCTGCTGAATGGAATTGATGACAGACTTTAAGATAACCTGTGGGTTTGGAACTTTTTAAAATTTTAAAATATAATTATAGATTTGATAATTAGAGAATTTCATATGTATGAATGTCTGCATTAAGGTAGGCTAACCCAGCAATCGTTAACCAATCATACGTTATGTTCGATTTCTATTCAGAAAACAAGATTGTCAAATTTTTAAAGCCCAATCGGCAATCACTGTGTTCAGCAGGTAAAATCGGCAAGCATAAATCACAAATCGAAAATCGGAATTATCTGCTAAGTATACCAGTGTTGCCAATTTGGCCTTTTTCCGGACAGATCTATCCTGTTTTTAACTGCTTCAGCCGGAAAAAATGTCAAACATCCCCTAATCGGAATTCTATCCTTTTTTTAGTTTCCTTATCCGGAAATCTAGCCTTTTTTAGACTAAGTTGTTTAAATGTTAAAATTCTGCCGAACTATTTGAAAAAAGCAGCAACAAAAGAAGCAAAATAGTTGTTCAATACGCAAACATCCACCAATTAAAATGGGAAAATGATGAAAAACTTTAAAATTTTGGTCCGAAATAAACAAATATCGGGACAGCGCAGGTAACAACCCCTTTTCGGGGCTGGTAGCTTTCGCCCTGAATCTTCTTTCTTTGCTATGGTCGAATGCGGAAGTAGAGAGGGTACTAGAAATCGGCTACAAGTGGAGACGTTAAATGCTATTTTGACAGTCAGGTTGAGAGAGAACAAAAATTACGATAATCCATGAACCAAAGCCTCATTGGAGAATCTATAAACGCAGTTCGGTCTATTTATAGGTATGGTTTAAGGCCTGTATGAAGTTGATCGTTGATGAATCAAAAAATGGTACTTTATTTGGCGGTTTTTTGAATTTCTCGGAAATTTATGATCGTTCCATCATAAAGCCTTTTTCAGAGTTCTAAGAATGTCATGTTAGTCCTAATTTTTTTGAAAAATCTCAAAATCGCCGTTTTTTCACAAATCGCGAATTAATTTTTTTTTCTTAAGTTTCGGCGGTTTCTTCCTCCAGTTCAATCATCGCAAATATTTTTACCACAAAATAAGGAAAAAACAATATATTTTGAAAATTTTTATTTATTTTTAGGCCTATCTAATATTTAGTTTTAACCAACTTCAAAAAAATAAAACAGTCGCTATATCTTTGCATCCAACAATGGGAAAACTCTGAAAAATCTATCGAAAATCGTTAAAAACTGCGGTATCATCGTGGCAAAATAATTAAAATTTTTGGAGACTATGAAAAAAATAGTTGCCCACTTCAGAAATAATTACCCATATACATATTTCAATTTAAATCAGTTGTATATATATTTACATTTTATTTAGATTTGGATTGCGTCGGCATAAGTTGTTTTGCCACAATTAAAATTTGCCGGATAAATATTTATCATTAATTGGATCAATGGCGACATATGAGGACAGAGAAATGGCCGATGTAGAAGTCATTGAAGATGCTTTAAAATTATTAAATGAATAAATAATAAATAAATAAATAATTTTTTCCTTGTCGAAGTCATTGATTAATTGGCATTAAAAACTGTTGAATAAATAAATATATATTAATAATTTTGTATCCATTTTTTCAGCCTTTTTTTTTAGTTTTTCATCCCTTTTTCCTGTTTTTTTTTTTCCAATCTGTCCTTTTTTTTCGGAAAAATATTGGCATCACTGAAGTATACACATCAACAAAGGAACTGTCAAAACCTAAAAAAAAACTGTTGACAGCAAAAGCCTTTGATTTGTGAGTTACATTTATGTGGAGTGTTTTGTTTTGGCAGTTGCTTTGTTGGGTTGTATATTAATAAAAGAAGCTAAAATTTATGGAAAAAACTATTTATTGCTCGAAAAAACGAATACTTTATTTATTAAACGTCTAGAAAAAATATTAAAAAATACCACTTTAAAAAACAACGCATTTTTAAGGCTTTATTAGACTAGACCTCCTCTGGAAGTCACGTTACAAGAACGCTCATTGAACATTGCCTCAAAAAGGTGGAGGGGGAATTTATGAAATAGGGCCAATATGTTCAAAGTCAAACAAACTTACGCCTTTCTTTTAAAGCGCGGTACGGAATTCTGAAAAAAAAGCGGAGAACTGCCGTCAAACATTTTACGGTGTCTACGCAGACAAACAAAAAGTCTGGCCTTAAAATAAAACATCGAATTCGGAATTTGTGGATAGTATAAACAGCTGTTCGAGCTTTGTTGGCCCAAAGTAATAAAAATTAATTTATTTTGAGGGTCAGAAGCGAACAAAAATGTCCGGAAAGAAAGATGAGCGTAAAAATCATATGAAGCGCTTTTATGAGGAAGAATACATTATGCTATTTCCGTAGAGAGGCATAAATAAATATTTGGGACCTCACCAATATAAATAAATTTAATAAAGTTGACATGGAAAGCCGCCATAAGCAGAGGTTTGAGTCTAACGTTGCACCTCACCATGGGTGAATTGGCCTGATCCACTGCCCTCAAGAAACTAGTCTTCTTTGTGGGGCCCCTGGGGTGTGAGGTATTCAACTATATACCCCGATGTGGACGATGAGCAACTGGTGCACCACTCCAATAAATCTGCCTATGAGATCAGGCGACAGACAGATTAAGAAGGTGTCATAACAGAAGACATATCTTTAACCTTTGTGTCTATGGAAAGCATCCTTCTGGCATCCTCATCAATTTGGCATGAGTGTGCAATTGGCACCATCCCCTCATTACAAAATAATATAAAAGCGTTCTCTCAAAATATTCGCTTATCACATCCAAAATAATTGTTGTCAATATATTCCTGAGCTGTGTATCAGCTGTTCTCTCAATCCACACACGCTATCGACAAGAAACTGTGGACTTCGTTCTTCTTGCTTGGCACAGTTTATTTAATATGAAGTTTGCTAGGAATAGTACATTAGATCTTACAATCTGTGTTCGCATTATTGGAATACCCTTTCCCGTTTGCAGTCGTGTCTTGTTTGCATCCTCTTCGCTCTCATTCCCTTCCAAAACGACTTTTTCCGGGAGAGCTGCCTCTGGCCACACCCTTCACTATCCTAATTTCATATACTGAGTTTTCTTTGTTAGTTCTATTAAACCCTCATAAGTTTACGTTAACGTTTACCTTAAAAATACTTAATTTCGAAACTCTTTGGCATTTTTTAACTATCTTAGCACACTATTTAATGACTTTTCCGTGATCCCAAACTGTTTGGCGTACTCCGTACCGTGGTTAAGGCCTGTATCCAGCACTGCGGAAACTTCCTGCCAGAAATTTTTGTTACTCGGCCTTAAGCAAAAAATATTTTTAATATATTTACTACAAGCACTAACAGAATTTGAAAAGCATACGATGTGATAGACATAAACATATGTTTGTATGGTCCAAATTAAACCTTTGAAAATTAATTAGTATGTGGGATTTTTTTAAGAAAAAGAATAAAATAAATGCCATAAAAAATCTATAATTTATAGTCACAAAGGCTGTCTATGAAGAAAATAATGACAAATTTGCTTAAATGAGCGAAATCTATATATATAAAAGAAAGTCGTGTTAGTTACACCACTTATAACTCAAGAACGGCAGAACAAATTTGGGTGAAAATTGGTAGGGAGGTAGCTTAGAGCCAGGAGACGGACATAAGATACTTTTTATCCCGTTCGACAGCGTTCCCATGTGGAACATTCGCGGTTTTTGTTTTTCATAAAGCTCAAACTCATTTTCAAAGATCTATATGAAAATTCAACAACAACTGCATACCAATCTTCCGGAAAATTCACCCCCATTGGGTGGAAAGTGGGTGGTCAAGGTTGTATGGGCGAAACTTAAATTGCCAGCGATTAGCGTCAAACTGATTTTTAAAATTACACATAACAAAACATAAGTTGTAAGCATAGTACGCGAAGTGGTCTGTGGGCAAGTGGGTGAAGTGCGGGTGGGATGTAGGTGGGAAGTGGGTGGTATGTAGGTGTGAAGTGGGTGGGATGGAAATGGGAAGTGGGTGGAATGTGTCGGAAAGTGGGAGGGATGTGGGTGGGATGTGGGAGGGACAGGAAGAGGGTGGGAAGTGTGTGGAATGTGGGAGGCATGTAGGTGCGAAGTGGGCGGAAAGTGGGTGGGATGTAGGTGTGAAGTGGGTGGGATGGAAATGGGAAGTGGGTGGAATGTGTCGGTAAGTGGGAGGGATGTGGGTGGGATGTGCGAGGTATGTGGGAGGGATGTGGGTGGAATGTAAATGGGAAATGGGTGGTTTTTGGGCGGGGAGTGGACGGGAAGAGGGTGGGAATGTGTGGAATGTGGGTGGCATGTAGGTGCGAAGTGGGCGGAAAGTGGGTGTGATGTGGCGGTAAGTAGGAGGGATGTGGGTGGGATGTGGGCCTGAAGAGGGTGTGCGTTGGTTCTATACTGTTGAAGGCGCGGCGAAGCGTGACGGGCTATTTGCTAATGAAACAAAAGTATTCTTCCATGGTTGTCTATTAAAACTGACACGCGGACGAAGTCGCGGCGGGTTTTGCTAGTAGTTAATAAAAAAATATCGAATAAATATTTTAAAAACTAAACTTTCTGTTAGTTTATTCCAATGAATTTAGCTTTTTTTCTTTATTTACTGCCAAAATTAGCTTTTCTTTTACCCCAAGAGTTGACATCACTGAATACCAAAAGCGGACCAGTGTGACCGTGCAGATAGATTTACCAGTATTTTCTGTCAGTATTGATTGCAGTCCATATCGACTTTTATGTGCTCGGCAACCCTACATTTTATTATCAGTAGCGTCGCGGCCGCGGAGCAAGAAGAACATCGCTTTGTTTTTTTATATTTAGTTTTAAGTTTCGCGTGTTTTTCTACCAAATGCCGGTGTGTCGCCCCCATATAAGCTAGACACAGCATTAAGCAACGGTAAGGAAGATCAAATTAAATGCACATACACATATGTGCAAGCCATATCTAATTTGTTATACCGCTCTTTTGGCCAGGCATTTTGTACCTTAAACGTTTAAACAAAAACCAATAGAAAATGGGTCGCAGTCGCAGTCCTGCTTCGCCCGCTCACAGACGACGCGAGAAGGAGCGTACAGAGCGTAAAAAGCGGCGGGAACGCCGCTCCAGGGAGAGAGAGGCTATTGTTGGCGGCGGCAGCAGCAGCAGCAATCGCCGTGATCGTGAACGAGAGCGTGACAGAAGTCGCAGTCGTGATCGAGATCGTGGACGTGGAAGGCGCTCTAGGTGAATAACAAAGTGTAGTGTACCAAACAAACGACGATAAGTATAAAACAAACAAACAAAAAGTACTATCCCAATTGTTGTTGTGTGACGTTTACTAAATTTAAGTAATAGGGAACTAGTTCCAGAGAACCAAGTTGGCTTGTGTGTGTGTGTGAGTCAGCGGTGATAATTATTTAGCTTTTTTCTGTAGCCATTTTTTGGGAAATAGCTAAGAAGACAGGGCAAATAAGTTGACAAATTTTTGGGAAATTTTGTATTAAATAGCCTTCATTTCAGTTTTTAGAGAACTTATATTATAAACTGTGGTTTCAATAATTTAAACAAATATGTCCGAGAAGTGAGCAATTTGACAAATTTAGCTAGAAGAAATAAGTTAGATAAAAGGCCTATACTCAGATGAGGTATGTATTTAGGGCCGATCTTTGTTCTGCTTCTATGTGTCAGATAGTCATCGATTTTACACTGTTATTTGTTAGTTTATGTGACAAATAGCTCTATGTAGAATATGTAAAATCGGTCCATAGTTCGCCGCAATATTTCGCATGAATAGAAACAATTTTGAACAGCTTTTAAATCTGAATGAGTTAGAAAAGGAGTCTTATTTATTGTGCCGAACTGAATTTTTATCTCATCTGAGCATAGGTCCAGCAAAATCTGCAGTTTTCGGAGCTACATTTTTTTTCAAAATTAAAATTCCTAAAATTTTGTCAAATAATTTACTCAAGATTGGTGTCGAAAGCGATTTGTTTGGACACATGAGTCTAGTGAATGGGAGCTAATCTTATTGTTTTAGGTCCAAAAAAGAAAAATATCTGCAGTCTGGCTTTTTAGGCTAGTTTTCATCTAAATTTCCTAAAAATTTGTCAAATCATTTGCCTGTTAGTTGCTTGCCGATTTGTTTGACAGATGAGTATAGTCCCTGGGTTTTAATCTTCACTCCTGCTCAACTTATGAGTCCATAAATAAGAAAAATTACACATGGTATGGTATTTATTTAGTTTATCTTTTGAAAGTTTTTCTTTCATAAGAAAACGAATGCATTTTTGCATTAATTTTCTTACACTTAAAATTTGCTTTAATAAAAAATTTGGCTTGAAAAAGGCTTAATGGTCAACCCTGCCTCTGTGTGTTTTCTGACATTTCGCCAGTTGTCATTCTCTCGTTCTCTCACATTTCGGCAAACGCTTTGCTGCTCCACAAATTACCACGTGAAGTGAAATTATTAACGAATTTCATCACAAAATACAATCTGTATACAAATAAAATTCAAACCACAAGCAGGATTCAGCATCAGTTCTGAATTTTCCCTCAATAGTTGCAAAAGAAACTTAAATTTGTTGAAAACAAAAATAAAATGGCTCTGCGTGTGCAATTCGAGAACAATGACGATGTCGGCGTCTTCACCAAACTGACAAACACATATTGTCTGGTCGCCATTGGCGGCTCCGAGACCTTCTACAGTGCCTACGAAGCCGAATTGGCCGAGACCATTCCCGTAGTGCATGCCAACATTGGAGGCTGTCGCATCATCGGACGCCTCACCGTGGGCAATCGTAATGGCCTACTCGTCCCCAACTCAACCACAGATGAGGAACTGCAGCATTTGCGCAACAGTCTGCCAGATGCGGTGAAAATCCAGCGCGTGGAGGAGCGTTTATCTGCTTTGGGCAATGTGATAGCCTGCAATGATTATGTGGCTTTGGTGCATCCCGATTTGGATAAGGAAACCGAAGAAATCATTGGAGATGTTCTAAATGTGGAGGTCTTTCGTCAGACCATAGCTGAGAATACCCTAGTTGGCTCCTACACAGTGCTAAGCAATCAGGGTGGCATGGTGCATCCCAAGACCAGCATACAGGATCAGGATGAGCTGTCTTCGTTGTTGCAAGTGCCACTGGTGGCGGGTACAGTGAATCGAGGCAGTGAAGTCCTAGCTGCCGGCATGGTGGTTAACGATTGGATATCATTTGTGGGCATGAATACCACAGCGACTGAGATTTCGGTGATTGAGAGCGTTTTCAAGCTAAATCAAGCACAACCGTCCACGGTGACCACCAAATTGCGTGCAGCCTTGATTGAGGATATGTCCTAAGATCTAATTTGTTAACTTTTGTAAAATTTGTCATTTAAGAGCGAAATATAAACCACACAAATCACACACACACTCACATAAGATAAAGCCTTTGTGTCCTTGGCCCTGAAGAAGCTACAACTGGTTTCACCATTCTCGCTTAATTAAATCCTCAAATTGCCCCAATTTTTTCCCATCATTTCCTCCCATTCAAATGCAATCAACTGTCCACTTCATTATTAAATGCAATTCACAGATCCCGTTCCCGGGGAGGAGGTGGTGGTGGTGGCGGCGGCAGCAGCAGCTCAGCTGGCGGACCCTCAACCTCTCGACGAGCCACACGTAGCAACAACAACAATTCATCATCATCCGCTGCAGCTGCATCTGAGCGTCCGCAAATCAATGAAGCCGATCTGGAGGGTAAATCACCGGAAGAGGTCGAAATGATGAAGACAATGGGTTTCTGCACGTTCGACACCACCAAGAATAAAAAAGTCGAGGGCAACGATGTCGGAGAAGTGCATGTAATCCTTAAGCGGAAATATCGCCAGTATATGAATCGTAAGGGTGGCTTCAACCGGCCGCTCGATTTTGTGGCCTAGCGAAACGCGCAACCAGTTTCGTGTTTGTTTTTTCCTTGTTGTTGGTGGCCAGCAACAAAACCTGCAATTTTATGCAATAGACCGGTTAACAAAATTCTCCCATTTGCCCATATCCAAAATTCTCCACACATCCAACCACAGTACAGAAAATACCTCATCGTGTAGTTAACTAACTAACTTAAGCCTTAAAATCTCACACTTAACACAAAAATAAGTGCGTTATGCGCAAATGTGGCTGAAATCGCATCGATCCATCGCAGGTCCTTGGCTTTCAGTTGCATTTGCTTCCAACACACTATGGAACCCCCAATTGCTTTTTAAATATTTAAAGTAATTACAAATTGTTTTTGTTGACGAATTAACTGCCTAAAGACACATCCAAATTCCAAATTTCCATAGACAATTACTTAAAGTATTTGAAAACTCAAGACCCCTTCCCACATCCCCGAATCCCGCTGTTATCCCCCCTCAAATATCCTCCATACGCTGCAATAGTACAACTTTTTTACAACCAAACTGAAAATATATATCAAATATATATTTTTTTATATATAGAAAATTAATTATACACACACACACACTCACACCGCAAGTACCTTACCCCCCCGACCCCAAGCAATTTGTTGATAAAAATGTTATGTATTGTATTTAAAAAACAGTTAATTCTCTGAGATCACAAGAATTCTTTTATATGTAATCCATTAATCATTTTTGTATTTTTCTACAACAACAACTAAACTTAAAAAACAAAACAAACAATAGTTTAACAATTATTTTGGCCTTTTTATAAGCGATTAACCAAATTCCATACAATTCGGCAGAAACACACAACTCAATGTTTAAGAAATTGCAGGGATTTTTTCTTAATTTAATATTTAATAAAAAAAATGTATGAAAATAAAATTTTAAGTTTATTAAAC
The DNA here is from genome assembly GCA_018904275.1 of Lordiphosa clarofinis. Taxonomy (NCBI): domain Eukaryota; kingdom Metazoa; phylum Arthropoda; class Insecta; order Diptera; family Drosophilidae; genus Lordiphosa; species Lordiphosa clarofinis. Next base: position 643,140 of record JAEIGQ010000115.1, on the reverse strand, counting down.
AGTTTTCAAACCAAACGAAAGTTTTTTTAATAGTAAAATAGATCATACCAAATTTAATTTGCCCGCCAAATGTCAAGAGCAAGAGATATCAATAGGTGGCAGTGTTGCCAGCTAGATAAAATAGTGTTGGCATATTTAAAATGAAAAATTATGGAGACTTAAAGCAGCCTATGGACAGAATAGCAAAACCAGAAGCAGGAGTTAATGAGACGGCATAGACTAGAACAGGGTTCCCCAAGAACAGAGCGCTAAAATGTGACAATCGGGTGTGTCACAGAAATCTCTAGAGGTTTTCGTATAAACGTCAGCATTTTATATCAAAGCTGTTTAAATTTATATGTTATGGGGCTAAAATATGCCCGGCTACTAGATTAGATGTCAAAAGTTGAGAGATTTGAAACCGCCTGCTCAAAGTCAAGAAGATTTCAAGCGTACGGTTTTCTATCCACGTAATCTAGTAGGCGGTCTGATTCTTGGCACTTCGCAAATAAAGGAGTCCCTGTTTGTTCGAAGTGCAATCGTTTACACGAAAATCTAGAGATTTCTGTGACACCCCTGAATGTCTCCGTCTAACCCACAGTAAAGCAGTAGTTCGGCAAGCATTTGGTATGAATTGGCGGGTGAGTTCGTTGTTGAACTACTTCTTAAAAATTGCTTAGTCGACACCGCTTCTACCAGAAAGTAACCACTGTGACAATATAATACATAATTTATACAGCCAAATATACCTTTTTTACTTAAACTTTTTTAATTGTAGTTTGGAGTGCTGAACTCAAAAATCTTTTGCGAACGTAGTAGGTACACTTACACTCTCAATGTAGTAACTTTAGATGGGGCGCAGCAGTATATGACTGGATTCTCAAAGTACCGTACTTATGTTTGGTACACAAAAAGTACTGAACAAAACCAAGAAAAGTACGGTACATTTTTCGTTTCGTACTGTACGAAATCACAAGTACGGTAAATAATTTGTAACGCACCGACCGAAAAAAGCAAGTAAAAGTCGTAATGCACCGACCGATAAAAATAATTACCGAACTTTTTTGTTTTCAGCACTCGTACTCGTAACAATTTCAGTTAAGTACAATTAAGTACAAAATGGTTTTTAGTTAAGTACACGGAACGTAAAACCGAATTTAGTTGCATGGGTTGTATGGGCCCTTCTCAACAATTGCAGAGAGCCGAGCTTAAACATTGCAAGAATCACACTAAAAAAAATGGAAATTTTCCTTCTAGCCAATATATCTGATCACAGACTCATCGGGCCAGCGCTGGGAACGGAAACAAACCTTTTTCGTTTTGCAACATTCGACTGGGATGTCGAGGAATTTTGAGATCAAGTATTATATAAATATAAAACACATCTTATACTAACGATAAGAAGCTCATATAAAATGTATGTGATGACTTATATTGCGAAAAATATTATATCGCTTGAAAACTAATTTCTTGAGAGCCCTTAGTCCCACCCAAAGTCCAATCCAAGATCCGCGCCTGTTTAGCAGCAGCAAAATACTCATTCTCCATGTCCATGAGACATTAATTAATAGTTCTCCATGGATACGGATGTGCTAAACGAGCTGGATGAGAAACCAGACGGAATTATCAATTTTGCCTGGGATATTCGCCTTGCAAATTAAGTAATAAATTTAATATCTGCCTTTTTCTTTGACTAAGAATCAAATTCTCTTTTTCTTTCCATTTTAAAAAGTTTATTCTAACAACAGATTTTGGAAGGGTGCGTGTTTGGTTATAATTTGTACTAGATTTAGGGAAAAAGTTTAAAGCTTGATCTCTTCTAAAAGAACATTTAATTCCCGCCAGCTGAACTGTCTTAAAAAAGCTAAAGTGGCAACACTGCTTATCTCATCTCTAGCGACCGGCAACATCTGATTTATTTAAACTTGGTTTATTTAATACCCGCAATGCATAAGCTTCCGCACAGGTTAAATAAATCAACAGTTTATACAATTCTTAACAATTTTGCATTTACAGAAATTAGTTGGTTAATCAAAGAATAAATCAAAGAATAAAAATTGCCCTAGAGTTTCACACTCCATCGTTCCAAATCGACGCTAAATAACCGTTGCTATTTTGACGCACATATTGCTACCAGCTTTTTCTTTGACGTGCGTAGGCGAAATTTTCATTCATCTGTTTGGTTTTTTGTAGCAAAAAATTATAAGTAATATCTTTGTATTTTAGACCACACACACACACGCACACCAACACTTGGCTTCAGCAGACAGCGGGCAGGTGTAGAAAAACCATGGGCAACACTGATTCCAAGTTGAGTTTTCGCAAGGCAATTGTCCAGCTGACCCAAAAAAATCAGAAGATCGACTCGAATGATGAGCAATTCTGGGAACAGTTTTGGCAATTCCAAACCCCCATGGAAGATGTATTCGCCTTGGTCACGGCCAATGAGATAAGACAGATAAGGAACGACAATCCAGGCAATTTGGCTACACTTTGTTACAAGGCAGTGGAGAAGTTGGCCCAAGCGGTGGACAACAGCTGTAGACAGCAGGCGGAACAGCAGAGTGTGTTAAATTGTGTGCGTCTACTTATACGTTGCTTGCCCTACATCTTTGAGGATGACAAATGGCGTGATTTCTTTTGGAGCAGTCTGCCGGCCCAGGAGAAGACCATACCATTGGCTCAGTCACTACTGAATGCCATATGTGACTTACTATTCTGTCCAGATTTTACGGTAACCTCATCCACGCGTCGAGCGGGTCCTGAAAAGGCAGAGGAGCTGTCGAATTTGGACAGCTGCGAATATATATGGGAGGCGGGAGTGGGTTTTGCCCAATCACCACCACGTAATGCCCAAATGGAAAGGCGTCGCACAGAGTTGTTGAAGCTGTTGCTTACCTGCTTCTCGGAACCCATGTATCGTGCACCTCAACAGTCCGAGGAGCCCAACAAATGGATAGCCTACTTTACCTCGGCGGACAATCGGCATGCTTTACCTTTGTTCACCTCATTCCTAAATACCGTGTGCTCCTATGATCCCGTGGGCTTTGGGGTGCCCTATAATCATTTGATTTTTGTGGACACCACCGAACCGTTGGTCGAGGCCTGTTTGCAACTGTTGATAGTGACACTGGACCATGATATGGTGATGCAAATGCAGCAGCAAAATCAACTGCTCAACCAATCTCAGTCTCAAACTCAAGCTCCGTACGATGAGAGCAATTGTGGTGACAATTTGTTTATTAATTATTTATCACGAGTGCATCGAGATGAGGATTTCCATTTTGTATTGAAGGGTATAACGAGGCTTTTGAATAATCCTTTGGTCCAGAACTATTTACCCAATTCGACGAAACGTTTGCATTGCCATCAGGAGCTGTTGATATTGTTCTGGAAGATTTGCGATTATAATAAGAAATTTTTGTACTTTGTGCTTAAAAGTTCGGATGTGTTGGACATTTTGATACCGATTCTATATCATTTGAACTATTCACGTGCGGATCAGTCGCGTGTGGGCTTAATGCATATTGGAGTGTTTATATTGTTGCTTCTATCAGGTGAGTGTAAGGTCCTGACTTCTAATACTCTTTCCTGACCCTTTTCCTTCCCCCAAGGTGAGCGCAATTTTGGAGTACGCCTGAACAAGGCCTATTCGGCCACCGTGCCCATGGACATACCCGTTTTCACTGGCACCCATGCGGATCTGCTCATCACCGTGTTCCACAAAATCATTGCCACGGGTCATCAACGTTTGCAGCCTTTGTTTGATTGTCTGCTGACCATTTTGGTGAATGTTTCCCCCTATTTGAAGACCCTTTCCATGGTGGCCAGTGTCAAGCTGTTGCATCTACTGGAAGCTTTTAGTACGCCCTGGTTCCTGCTTTCGGCTCCCAGTAATCATCATTTGGTGTTCTTTCTGCTGGAGATCTTCAACAATATCATTCAATATCAATTCGATGGCAATTCAAATCTAGTCTATACCATCATACGCAAGCGTCATGTGTTCCATGCCATGGCCAATCTGCCCACTGATATGGCGGGCATAGCCAAGTGTTTGAGTGGTCGCAAAACGGGTGGAAAATTCAATTTGCCGCGTGTTCCCCAACGAAGAATGGCAACTTCCTCTTCCCGTAATCAAGAGTTGCCTTCGGCTCAGGTGCCCGATGACTATGCCGAGGAAGATGACGACGACGACGAGGATGACATTGACATAGAGGAAGAGCGAGAGCAGGAGGAGCAGGCCAAACCCGAAGCAGATTTGGTTTCCGAAACAGAGTCCCATGAGCTACCACAGCCGGAGCTGCTTACCGCTCAACCGGCCGAACCGGGCACCTTGAAAACCTCCTTGCTGGATACTCCCGGCATTAGTCAAATGACCGAAAGTGAGCCAGCCCATCCAACTGACAAATCGCCCGAGGCCCCGGAAGCTCCCACAGACATAGTGCCCTATGAAAAATCACCTGAGAGAGGTCCAAAATCCTCTTCACCCACTGAACAATCGCGTCTCTCGGTGTCTCATCGGGCCAGCATACGTATGGTGCCCGCTGATGGAGATCGTTGGCAACCCACACCCGAATGGATAGTCTCTTGGCGTACCAAATTGCCTCTACAAACCATCATGCGTCTGCTGCAGGTTCTCGTACCCCAAGTGGAAAAGATCTGCATAGACAAGGGTCTCACCGATGAGTCTGAAATTTTGAAATTTCTACAACATGGCACCCTGGTGGGTCTTTTGCCCGTGCCACATCCCATTCTAATACGAAAATATCAGGCAAATGCGGGAACCACCGCCTGGTTTCGTACCTACATCTGGGGAGTCATTTATTTACGTAACGTAGAGCCGGCCATTTGGTATGATACCGAGGTGAAACTATTTGAGATTCAACGTGTCTAGGTCAGTAAATAACCACAACAACAAAACGCTTTTGGCATTTATTTTGTAGTTAATTTATTTAGAGCATTAAAATCCATTCCATGTATAAAAATATCCAATCCTTATCGAACATCAGTTATGACCCTCGTCGCCCCGAAAAGGTTTATCAGTTGCGAAGATATGGAGTGAGTGAGTTGTTTCTTTTTCTGTTGTGTTATCGCGGGCTTTTAGCATTGAGTTTTAATTGCTTTTTATTTTAGTTAGTTTTGAATTAATTATTTAGTATATTTATTGTATATTGCGTTAGTTGTTCCTTACCATAAACAAACACTCACTGCCAAATTCGGGCTGATAAGACCAAAGGGAACATTGATACTGTAACAACAGGCAGACCAAATAGGATTTTGAATTAGTTTTTTTTTGTGATTTATTTTGACCACCTGCAAGTTTTGCCGAACTGACAGCCAGGCCTACTGTTGATACTGGGGCAACTTGCTTTCAAGCTTTATTGTTAACACATTTAGGTAATTTCCCTATTTTTATATAATTAATCTAAACTTTTATCTAAACTTAACTAAAGTCAAATCTCTTTGAAAAGGTAGAGCCAGTTTTTTCAATTCAATTCAATTCAACGAGACTTAAACTTTGAACCATTTTGTAATTAAATGTTAGGTCTGAACCTTAAGAACCTTTAATAATTCAATTTGATCGTAGTTGTTAACGGGATAAAAATTTTTATAATTTAAAAAAATTACGATTCATTGAAACCAGGGAATCAAACCGTATCATATTTCGATTCTGGTATGCAATATACCGGTATAGGTAGGTTCCGGTACGTTTGTACCGGTGAAATATAAGGAAAGAGCGGTAATTCGGCATTATTCCGTGAAACGAGTTTATTTTCGTGTATAGATATAGCAAAACTAGGAATTATTTGAGCAGCTAAATCAGTTATCATTTAAGTATATTTTTGTTTGTACTTTGTAAACGTTTTAAGCTAAAAAAGAGGCAGCTTTGGAGCTTGAATATGCTGGTATGTATGGCGCTATTATGTTTCCGTTCGACAAACTGTGAATGTGTAAATTTAAAAACTATTAGAGCGTTGAGGATACATTGAACAAAAGTTTTCAAGGACTATTCAGCGTGGGTTTGGTTTGCAATTTAAATATGAAATTTTGATCATTTGAGCAGAATTGTTGATTGATGCCATTAATCTGTTTTTGGGAAAATGCTAACCTATTTCTATCAACTACATACTCATAATGGTTTTGGTAAACGGTTTTTTGTCATAAAATGAAAACGCCAGAGAGAATTAGACGTTGGGAAGGCAAAAGCCGACCATTTCAAACGCCATTCATTTATGCTATTTGTTTTCAAAAATGTTTGTTTTCAAAAATATTCATTCGTTTTTATTTTATGACCAAAAAACCGTGTACCAAAACAATAGCAAGTACTAGCTGTCCCGGCGAGTTTTTCTAAACCTTTTTTTTTAGTATTTTAAACATAAAACAGTACCGAAAATCCGATTTTTGGGGTAATTCGATTTGTGCGACCTCTAAACGTCTTGCGAAAAATCTGAAAGAAATATTCTTTCCCCCCAAACAAATAAATTTTTTTTTTGGGGCACCGCGTCAACCACCAAAAAAAAAAAGTTCTTTCTTGGGGGGGTCTCAAAAAAAAAATTTTATATATAGATAATCCATATGGGGGGGGCACACCTTTTTTTTACACTTTCAGGCAGATCAAGTTTATTTTAAATTTTTGACAAGCCCCCTTTAGAAAAACCCCACAGTTTTGTAGAAAGATGGTCTACACATATTTAGTAATCACTATTATTTATCGATTTGCCGAAAAAATTATAAAGATCGGCTGAACAATAGTCGAACAAAACATTATGATGGGTAGCACTAGCCGCAACGGTGATGGGCAACACTTCACATACTTAATGGCTATTTTAACACTTTTTTGTGCCTTCTAACCTAATATGATCAGATATATGCAAACTTTGGGATAATAATCAAACATGAGTTGTAATAATTTTAAAAATTTTCGATTTCTTTGGAACGTTTGATCTACAAATTCTTTTTGACCCTCCATATTAATGCCGCTAAGTTACCATTTCATTGACATTCTTTGCTCAAGGGCGTAGCCAGCTTTCCGAAAAGGTGGGGGCAGCTGTGTCTGAACGTTTCTTAAATATTTGATTAATTTTATTTTTGAACACTAATTAATTAGATCATGATGCATTTGATATGAAATGAAAATTAATCTTCAAAATAATGGCGAAAAATTTAAGATGTAATTGAAAAAGTGCATTTCCCAAGGCAAAATCTGTGATAAAGGGGGGGGCAGCTGCCCCTCCCTGCCCCCCCCTGGCTACGCCCTTGTCTTTGCTTATATATGAATTTTAAAAATTTCGCGATTTTTTTTCATTACCTTGCGGTTTGAAATATACTTTACAAACTATTCTCACAAAAATTTCAAAAAAATCGGTGGAACACCAACACCATAACAAGAGATATTTATTTATATATATATAAGATGTACATTAGGGTGTCCCAAAAAAGTTTTTTATTTTCACCGGTGCACCGGCATTTTCTGAAAGCTAATGGAGTAAAGTATTTTTGAGATTTTTTTTCAGATTTTTCGAAAGACGTTTAGAGGTCGCACAAATTGAATTTTTCCCCAAAAATCGGGTTTTCCGTATTGTTTTCCAATTTTAATTATAAATTGGTTAATAACCACGATTTTCTTCGTTTTCAAATAAAAATTTTAAAGAAAAATTTCCAAATTTCACTTTTATGAGCAAAAAGAGTTGATTTTAGCTTTGCTTTTGCTTGTTTAGGTACCATATACTAAATTTTTTTGAAAATTTTTCATAAATTTTGTAAAAAACGCTCTATAAATTTTAAAATTTCTATGAAAATTGAAAAACTAGTGATGCGGTTTAAGAGATGGTTAAATTTTTAAAAAACTCATACTTCAAAGTTGAAATTAGCTTTTACCGTTCCAGAGTTATACTCTTTTAAAGCTGTGTACCCATTGCATGAAACTAATAATATTGTGAGCTTTTTGCTTGGTTTGCAACGGATTTGCTTCAAACTTTGAATCGTGATGTTTTTTTTTCAACTGAGTTTTCAGATTCACCACGGAAGCCTTGCTTCGCGTTTTAAATGAAATTTTGTATCAGCAATTCATTTCAAACAACATTTACCGTTTGGGTATTACAAGCTTCCGAAAAATTATACAATTAATCTTATGAGTAAAATTTGTCATTGCTTCCAAAAAAAAAAGTAAAATTGTAATAGAAATTGTCTTTGGTGGACCAACCGTGGTACGCCAAGATGTCCTGAACTAAAGTATTCAAATGATATGGCCTGTTTTTCTGCTGTTTATGAAGCACTTTACTCATTTGTTACTTGATTTTAGTGAAGCTGGGATTAGCCCAAATGGTCAATGTTGTTCTTAGGCAATTTCTAGTAAAAGACTAGGTCTTCGATGGCAGAACTGAAAACGCAGATCTGTATTTTTTTAGATCTGGCTTACTCCCTATATAAATTTATTTAAGGCTTAATTTTTTATTATTAAGGCTTAAGAATTGTACTCCATATCGCGGTTTTTTGGCCGTCGAGTACCATCTCTTAGGGGCATGCAAACGCCCATTATACCTTCATAAAAATTGATTTTAATGAAAATCTACCGTGCGATTTTAAAGATATTCAAGAAGTAAGCCTTACCTTCTTCTGAAGGTACCTTAACCGATTGCACGATTGAAGTGAATTTTTTATATTGCTTTCCCAATGAGCTTTATAATGCTTTAAAAGAGTATAACTCTGGAACGGTAAAAGCAAATTTAAAAGTTATAATGTGTTCTTTGTAAAATGCATGAAAGATTTACTAAAAAATGTAATAAGTGGTGCCACAAAAAGTTAAAGCAAAGTCAAAACTTATGGTTTATGCTCATGAAAGTAAAATTTGGGCAATTCTCCATAAAATGTTGATTTGAAAACTAAGAAAGCGTGGATGTTGACCAAGTTTTGGGGGAAAATTCGATTTGTGCGACCTCTAAACGTCTATCGAAAAATCTGAAAAAAAATCTCAAAATTACTTTACGCTACAAGCTTTCAGAAAATGCCGGTGCCCCAAAATTTTTTTTTTTTGGGACACCCTAATGTACATTCGGATAACTTTTACCCCACCTGGTCATTAGGGCGGGTAAATTTTTTTATGCGATAAGCGTATAGCAGATTCGGAATCTGCGATGAATTCTAGGAAAATTTCACGAAGAAACCCCATGTCTTCAATGAATTCCTAGCCCCCGCTGCGAAGCATGAAAATTTAGGGTTCGGTATATTTTGGTACATTGGTATATTTTCTTAGAATTCATCGCAGATTCCGAATCTGCTATACGCTTACCACGTTTTTTTAGCTCCATACAAATTGACCCGCCCTACTGGTCATACTTTTTTTATATTTACCTCTTACCTTATCTAGGAAAGAGAAATGAATATCCATTTCCAAATGGGTAACTGCGAAATGGTCATTCTGCTTAGCTTGTATGGATGGCCTACCTTAGGTTGTACATGTATCGACTTTGTCTCAAATTTTATATAAGTAACCCAAAAACTAAGTGCTCGCTGCGCTGTTTAGTTGTTGCCCATCGTGTGGGTACAATGTTTAGTTTCTTTTCAAGCTTTTTATTTCTGTTCTCGTACACCTGAAAACAAAGTGTTAAAGAATCGGAAACGGTGTCGGTTCTGAGTTTAGATTTGATTATCTAATCGAGATCCTTTAGATGAGCTCATCATCTGACCTTAACTATAAACAGTAAGCAACCGTGGCACCCGTCTCGATCTCTCAGTAAGCATTCTCAGCAATGGGTCAGATTTTTTTGTTGTGGGCGTTGCTATGGTTTGGGTTTCGAACGAATTTTCGTGCTAAAATTGTTTCATTTTAAAGCCGGGAAAACTTCAGATTTTGTTTAACCCAGCCTCGTATTTTTAGCATTCCTTCACAAATTCATTTAAGTGAGTTCAAATAATTTGATCTAATATTTAGTTGGCCTGTTGTGCAGTTTCTTAGGCTTCTTTTTGCTTCTCCTATAAAATATACAAATTTTGCATTAATTTATTTATTGTGTTTAAAACCAAAAGAGAGCTTTATTTATTTGTGTAATATTTGTAGTAAACGAAATAAAGTACTTATCATAATTGTGTAACATGTATTAAACTATGTATTTTTTTATTTATTCAAGTCCTGTGTGTGTGTGAGTGCGTATCTCAAAAGAAAACATAAATTGTAATCGAACCAATTAAAAATTGCACTATCTAAATGAATATATCTACATATATATAAAAGATAATAAAGGTACATTTACTACAGCAACAGAAATGAAATTGTTAAAACTTTGTTGATTGTTTTTCTGGTGTCCCAACTCAAACATCAATTCCGCCTACCTCAGATCCCAGACATTTCCCCTTGCTATTGAAGTTTACAGCCGCTTTACAGTGGTCCTAAGACCTAATTTATCACTTTATTTTGATCAGTTTAAATAATATTTTCAAATAGTTAACAGGGTTTTCTTCTCCAGTTTAAAAATTTTGGAGTTAAATGCCAACATGCCTTAACTAAACGTTAGTCTGGGGAACAACTCTTAACAGTGTTAGGATTATCATGTTTAAGAGCGCGCATCCATAAGACATATTTCAGGGTAAATATAAACAAAACGGAAGCGGCGGCCACTATGCCGGGTTTGGTGGCTGGAGTCTTGCCTTCGGGTTGCTGCGATGATATAGTTGAATAGCCAGGCGAGCTATGCATCAAGCCCTGCTGACTGAGTATGATCCGAGGCCATGTCTTTGGTTGTCACGCAGTCGTGGACGGTGGTTCTACGGCCACCGGCAAAATGCTAAATCTGATCATTGAGCCTTTGCTACGTTTTTGTACTATCTTTCCTATCAACTGGGGCTCCTTGATAGTCTGTTCTATGGTCTTGACTATACGTTCGGCATCCTCGGCTCCGCTCGAGCTGCCCTGTATTAGAATACGCACCTCATGCCGCTTGCCCAGCCATTTGATAATGTTTTTTAGGCGGGAGGAGAGATCGTGATCGGTAATGCGGGCTCCTATGGTCAGGGATTTTTCAGATTTGTTCTGTGTCTTTTCAGTGGGTTTATTTGATTTGCGATCATCGTCCAACATTTCAGCAGCGGTGACCAGTCTGCATATAAGGAATGTTGGAAATTATATTTAAGTAAATAAAGACATTCACTTGCTTGAACATGGCACGTCCTGACTTGGCATCGGTTTGTTGTAGTCGTAACAAGTGTAAGTCCCTGCGTTTGGCCAGCTTTTGTGCCTCCTCCAGAGTGGTAATGCTTTGGGATTCATTCTGTGCTATGAGTGTTATTTTTTGTAGTGGTTTCTTGAGCTTATCCTTTGAGACTGGTTCAACACCGGCCGACTGGGACGACTGGGAGTAGGAACGGTCCAGATAGCGTTGAAACGTTAGACTAAGACTGGCCAGCTGCTGTGGTGGCGGTGGCACACGTTGTGCCAATAGCAGGTGGCGCATCACCAATGACAGCCTTTGCAATTGCATTTTAATAAATAATAGATTTGCAAAATTATTACGTTTTATTATTGTTATTGTCTGTAATGATATGACCGTATGGTATTCTATTTTTAGATTAGTGCTGGGGGGACAGCATTTTTCAAGCTAAATCTGGTGCTGCCATATCCATTTAAAATTGAGACGATACAGCAAAATCAGCGTTTTTCCGCTAAATGACTATTTTGGTGTTACAAAAAATAGAAGGTAGTAAGTACAATGCGTCGTTTGTCAAGATAAAGACCTTGTATTTATTGTATGGTTGGCAAGCTCTCAGAACGGGCTACGTTTCAGCTTAAAATTCAGCTTTCAAAAAAAGGTCTTAGCTTACAATGCCAGAGAGCTGGCAACCCTAGCAAAAAATGAGAAACCGCTATTTGAAATTAATAGATCTATTCTATATAAACTTTAATGTAAGTTTAATTCTTAGTCTCTGCTTAACCACGTTGACTGCCTCCACGGCCATATTGTCGTCTTCTGCTGCTGTTGTAGTTATAGCCAGGACGTTGCTCTTCCCGCATCCTCTGGTCAGCTCGGAGACTGGCCATTATCATTTGGCATTCTTGAGTGTTGGCATATTGTTGTCGTAACATGGCCAACTCAGGTTGCCGGCACTGCTCACACTGCTCCCAGCGACTAAATTTGTTAATATTACGATCACAAGGATCACTTGCATACAACATGCATTCATCAGCACAGAAGTTGTAGAACCAAAAGTGTCCCATTACGGTTTGATTCTGGCATAGAGGTTGAGCTGTGCGCAGCATTTGGAAGCAGCGAACGGAGGCAGCGTCATCCAATTCCGAGATAGAGTTGGTATTGCCGGGCAACCAGGCATCTCGTTCACTTTCACGATCGATTGGTGGCAAATCCGGCTGAAAATTGTTTAAGGGACGTGTACGTTGTTGCTGCCAGGACGTGCGTTCTACATTCTCAGAAGGCGGTGGTTGCTGCCAGGAAGAACGTGGTATATCCTCCAAAAGTGGAGGACGCTGTTGTGGCGTCTCTCGATTGCGTTCCTCTGGGTAATTGGGTCTAATTTGACGGAATGGTTGCCTTTGGTTGGGAGCATTTTGATACGTATTAAAGTTACTGCCCTTCAGGTTGCCCACTTCAAAGCCCCCCGGCAAGGGCTCATCTCTATCCTCATTGTAATAACCAGGGGAATTTCTACTTCCAAATGACTCCTGTTCCGGTATTTCGGCAGCAGCTCTTCCGTACGTGTCCTCCATGTCGCCATCTATGGCTCCCAAGCAATCTCTACCACTACATTTTCGCATTTCCTGTAGCTCCAGCCGATGCACATTCTGACACTTCAGCTCTGCTCCTGGGTTGAGATATTGGCGATGCCTTAACTGATAACCTTCACCGCAGGTAACGCTGCAGGAAGACCAGCTACCCCAAGGACCTAATTGACATTCGGCTCGTTGCGATGACTGTCCACCACCCATTTGCAGCTCATCATAGTCACCATCAGCGTCTATACGCATGGGATAGTTCTGTCCACACAATTCGCCTTGACATTCCCGCTCCTCGTACTGGGACACATTACAAGTGTAGATACGGGCCAACTCTGGTTGCTTGTAGACGCGTCTACGGTACTGCATGCCCGCACCACACTTTGAGGAACAATCACTGAAGCTGGACCAAGGATGGGTTAGGCATTCACGGGGTACATCCGCATCGTTGTTGGCTGAAAAGTTTAACTGCCAATACTTCTTTCTAACAAAACTCTGATGGCAACACTCACAATCTTCATCCGCACAGCGTCGCTCGAAGATGCGTTGTCTACGCACTGTCAAAACGGCCATGGGTTTCATGGGAGCACCAGCCGGATCGTAGAAAGGCGAACGTGGATCATTGGGAAAATCTGAACGCATACGCCTGATCACATCTGGAGGTAGTTGCGGTTGATCAGGTGAGGTATAACTAGGACCGGCATCGGTACCCACATCCCAGGGATACAATTTGATAACCTTCTCCTCCAGCCAGGTACAATTGCGCAAACATAGCTCTAGACCGCTTATGCCCACCATCCAGTCGGGAGAAGGTTCTATTTTGGAAGCAAATGATACCATATGGTGGACAGGGTCCACACGCACCGAGGCTATGGATTTACTATTTAAATTAGGATAGGCAGGACCACGGGCCTTAATGATAGTGCGAATTTTTTGATCCTATAAAGAGCTTGGTTTAGAAAATAGTCAAGTCAGAGGCGATTTTGACTCACTCGAAAGTTGTGACTGAACTCTCTTTCCAATAGCCTAGAGCTACAGTGCTCGGCATACTGCTTAAGTGCTTCACTAGCTAATGCTCCCGACTCCCAAAAACGATAGTCCGAGCTATGGGCAGCTCCAAGCTATGGGAAAATGAAAAGGTTGTGTATCAAGGATCCTTATTATTTTATTTTATAATCTGATTCTTACCAATTCACAGAAGCGCGTCTCCCAACCACGAGCAGGAAAAAATCTGGGATGTAAATTACGTGACCAGGCGCCTTCGAAAATAAGCTAGAATGGAAGTGAGAAAGAAGAAATTGAGCAGGATTCAGCAACTCATCAAAATTTCAAAATCGGGGTCGAAATCTGGAAAGGACGGGAACGCTCTTTTTAGGGACAGCTTACTTTTTTTTATCTAGCAGAATAAAAATTGCAAATCGGTGTAGAACCGAACTTCGTATAGTTCGCGTTTCCTAGGTCCTTCGAGCCGGATCATAACCTTTCGAAACTGAACCCACACTGAAGTAAGCTACAAAAGATCTAGTGGAAGGTTATTGAATTTTAAACTTGGGGTTGGAATTAGAAAGGGACGGAAACTCTTTTACATCCAGTAGAATCAAGACTGGAAGCCGGTCTAGAAACGTTTCCGCGGTCCTTCAAACCGGATCATAACCTCTTGAATCTGAATCCCCACTAAACAAAGGCTTAAAGCAAATCTTAAGATTCCAAACTGAACCTTAGGCCTTACCTCATAACGCGCCTCATCACACGCACAACAGGGAACCTCTGGAATCGGCCCACTTGGTTGACTTTCCACATCATCCACCACCTCCTCACATATACGTCTGGTCAATCCACCATCATCCATATGCCAAACATCACGATGTTGCACCAATGTGGCACGTATCAAAATGCAACCACTTCCTGGTTCACTGGGTGCCACCCATGTCAAATGATTGTGTGTCTTTGGATTGGTATTCGTATTCTCCACCATGTTAATGCAATTGGGGCTAAAACGTGTCTCGATGGGGTCATTCAATTCAAATCGTCCCAGATCATACATATAACTGAAGTCACCGTTCTCATTCTCCAGAGCCAATATAAAACTGATATAGCGATGTCCATTAAAGGCATTCAGCGAAACTGTGTGAGTAAAAACGTCCTTGAAATTCAAATTCGCAAAAGAAAAACGTTCCAGAGATAAGCTGTGCGCGATTTGTTTACAAAACAAAACCACTTGGCGAAACCCTGCAGCAAGAGCAAGTCAAGTTCAAGCGCAAGGCCATTGAACCCAACACTCACCGTTGTATTCCTGTCCCAGTATATAAGTTTCCGGATTGCCCGTTATGCTTATCACATAGTTCTCATCCACTGGCGACTTAGGCGTAGCCGTATTACCCGGACGACGTGTGCAGATCAAAGCCTGGGCTTTAAGTGACATCAGCACAAATAATATCAAGCGTAGCCACATCTCATCTAGTGTAGTTCACGTTGCAAACTGAGATTTATTTTGCGAAAAAAGAAACTAAAGCCACACACTCACCAATCCACTGATAAGCCAAGATGAGAGCGTTCTAGAAGTGACCCACTGGTACCAATACACTAGGGCGGGCGGCTTATCAACGCGGGAAATATAATTTAAGTGAAGCTCTTTAGAAAGCTTCGCAGAGCATGGGTGGGGATTTTCTCTTAAGCTACCCAGTGAATGTTTGATAATCTTATTTCTAAAAGTAATTGTGAACTATTTCTGTTTCTGGCAAAACTCTGTAGAAAGCAGAGATGCACACCTCTCGTGATCCGATCTGCTAATACGAATCGAATACAAATTATTTCTTTAAAAGTTGTCAATGAATTCCACACCCGAACAATACCTGATCTATGGGAACACTAGCCAAAATGTGTCAAATAACAGCATTTAAGCTGGATAGATTGATGAAGCTTCAGTAAAAATGTATAGAACAGAAAAGCGAATCAATTTGTTAAAGTGGGCATCAGGAAACTACTGAAACTGAGATGGCAAGACATTGCCAAGTGTTAACAACTGAAGTCAGACAGAATCCCAAGCGGAAACTAATAGACGTGGCCGAGATTGTTTAATGATAACAAGGACAATATTTAGTACATAGACCTTAATATATTTACAAATAGTTAACAAGAAAAACTCATATAATGCAGGTAAAAACGGCAAAAACGTCTGGCATAACAATTTACAAGCACAGATCCTGGGGGTGGAGCTGTATTCATGCTGGGGAACCAGCAGCGTGCAAATATTGCCACGGGTTAGTCCCAAAAAGACACTTATGTATGCCAATTTGATGAGGCCCAAGGGACGCCTTCCGTGGACCCAGAGGTAGGATGGATGTCGTCGGTTAAGGTGTCTTCTGTTTGTAGACAATTCAGAGACAAGTATGCTGGTGTGGGCCACCAGTCGGTCATGATACCTGCTAGTATGTATATTGATTTAGGCGCATAATGGCAAAACATCCAGACCGCGATATATAGTTGTATGTATGTCTGACATACCATGGAGCATCCGCGATGCGCTGGAGTATTCGACTTATATGTAGAAGATTCTAGTTTCTTGAGTGAGTGCCGTTCCCCATTGCGGGATCCCCCAGGGCCGGGAAGGCATGATAAAAGCCTTGTAGACAAGGATTTTGAAACGAAACGAAAGTCCGCTATGAGGTTTGAGAAGCCAATCGAGGTCCTTGGCCTTAGCTGCGAGTGTAGCACACTGGGCCAGCAGCCCGAGATTTTGGCCAAAAGTCCCAATTTTTTTTTATGGAAATTGGACAAAACGAAGGTCGGCAATGATTTTAAATAGATATAGCTACATTATGGCAAAATTTGGAACCTTTTCTCGAAATGGTTTTTGCGAGGCAGCCGTTCAAAGTTGATTTTTCTTAAAATCGATGCAAAAAATAATTAATTAATATTGGAAAAATGGAATGCAACAGCTGAAGCAGTTTGTTTTTTTTTTTTTCGACTACGGACCAGATATCAATTAAAAAATATACAGTAGCTTCCATTCGTAAGCTTTTACAAAATAACTGGAAAAAATCCTAAATATGTTGGGGTTTTTTACTTTTGGTTACTTTCAGTTGAGAGTACCCCTTAGTACCCTTCGCGAGTCCTTTGCAACATGGCAAAATGTTTTCTTTGAATATTGCACTATAGCTGTAGGTATGCGCTTTTGCGGTTTTGCTTTGAATTTTTATAAAATTGCATTTAGAATTATATTCATCATAAATAATATAAATTTTTTTTGTTGCTTTTTAAATTATGTGTTAAGTTCAATCTTTTAAGATCATTTTGCCGAAAATCGCAGCTTTCTAGCTAGCCTGTTGTAGAAATGCCAGAGTTTTGGCCAAAAAATGACATTTCTGGCCCACAGTGCAGCGGTCCAGAGTCAGACCTAGGTATTTAAAAGAAGATTCCGAAAACGGACTCTTGACCCTAGAAGTCGCACTCGAGCAACATTCCCTAGTCTCTTAGCGAAGGCGCAGTGTTGACTTTTTAAACGATTAATGCTAAGATCCAGCAGTTCGCTCAACGACCAAAGCCATCCAGGAACTGTTGGAGGCAAAAAAAGCGGTATCGCCAGCATACGTGGCTATAAAGGTGCGATGGTCTACTGGATATGGCAGATCCGAGGTAAGCAAAGAGTAAAGTACCTTCAAGAATTGGAAGGATGCTAGATCGCTCGCCCCTCAGCTCAACCGATGTTCTGGCGGGAGAAGGGACTTAAGCTGAAAAAGCAGGCCCTCGTGCCAAACACGATCGAACGCCTGCCTTATGTCCAGAAAGACGGCAGAGCAATATTGGAGGTTCTCAAATGATTTTAAAATGTAGTTTGTGAGTCGATGACCTTTTGGGGCGCATAGTGTCCTCTGCGGAAACCAAACTGATGGTCTGGTATATCCTCTTCAACCGCGCTAACTTCCAAAATTCTTTCAAGAAATATTCTTTCAAATATTTTGGGAAAAGTTGGCAGTAAACTAATTGGCCGGGAGGAGTCTGGTTTTGAAAGATTCTTACCATTCTTGGGAATCATCACGATTACCGCAGACTTCGAAGTGATCGGGAAGTATTGGAATCGTCACATTGCGTTAATCAGCATAAGCAGGAACTTAACTCCCACTTCAGACCTTGAAGCCCTTGTAAATGTAAATGTTGGCTATACAGCTCCTACAACGGGGCCAAGCCAAGCTTCTCACGATCTCTTGGCGTGTGTGCTTTAAATTTTTCGCACAAGAGAAAGGGACTTACAGTTTAACGCCGGATCCGAACGGCAAAGTTTGAGAATTTGCTTTTTCATGGCTAGTTACTTCACAGCTGGCGCCAATAGCTGGTGAAGGTGACCGTATGTGTAAAAGCTATTTTCTAAAGAAAGAAAAAAACTTTTATTATTAGATGTTCAGAGGCGGGATCGAACCCACGACCTCCCGCCCAGCAGTCCAGCACACTAACCACTGGGCCACGTACGGCCAAATGTTTGCCTGGGGCTTTAGTGAACTTCAGTAGTCTGCTGATGAGTAAACTGGGGACAATTCCGTAACAGCCTGTCCAGACAATTTATTTACTGCAGTAAGGTATGCATTGCATAAACAGTACAAGAGGCTAGTAATTTGTGTAGAATTTCAATGAATATTTTTAAGAAAATCCATTGCATTTTTTTTTTTGGGAACTTGTATACCATTACTAAAAATGGAATAACCGTAGAGTTGTTTGGAATAGTTTATTTCAAAGTTAAGAAATATTTCTTTCCGATACCATCAAGGAAGTATAGGTTCCCCACAATACACGTCTGAAAAAGAGTCAAAATAGGCATTTTTGCAAATTTATGCTCAAAATACGAAAAAGTTCGACGTGATGGATCATTTCTGAAAACAGATTCGAGTTCAATATACTGAACCATGTTGGCCTAGTGTTGTTAATACTAAAGCTGCTTTGTTTCTCTTATAATAGTCGTAATGTCCCGAGTTTATATATACAAATCTAAAAAGAAAATGCACCAACCGATCTAGTGATTTCTAAGAAGCGATCACTGAATTCGGAAGAAACGCTTTGCCATCAAGAGGGTCGAATGGGGGTTTGAAATTAAAAACGAATAGCACCGTAGGTATTTAGAAGCGGGATTATCCAACAATTCCGATTCCGCACGAGATGATCCAAAACGAAAACGGCAACAGGTCTGATATAATACGGAAAATCGATGAAAGTAGATGTCCGGTTTGCAGCCTTGGTAAATCTACTATAATCCCCTCCCCAATGATAGAAACTCCATCACATTTTCTACTGCAACATTTTATTTTCTCAATTTAAACTGCCATAACGATTGCGTCTCGAGCTTTCATAACTATTTCTGGTTTGAGAAAAGGATTCTCCAAAACCTTCATCTAAACCAGTCTGCCTGTTTATAGTGTTTGCTCTACCGTCGTATAAACCACTCTGCCGGTTCATGCTGTTCACTTTACCGTCGTATGAATTCATGGCCTCATTTTCACTGCGTTCCATATTCATTTGGGGCTGCAGACATGTTCCCTCGCAGGCCATTAAACTGCGAAAACGATTTCTGTTTTCATCACAATTATCGGTGGTAAAGAGTTTGCACTCGTGATCCTCATGATCGTAGAACCAATAATTGCGAACAGTCACTGGATTCGCCAAACAGGGCTGGGTGGAGGCGAAGGGTTTCTCAAAACAATAGTCTTGCACCACATTGTAGTTGTTATCCGGTTGTTGGTATGTTCCGTAGGGAGTTCTGGAACGAGCTGTGGTATAATCCAGATTGTAGTCTGGATCATATCTATTTCTAGCTAATGAATTGGCATTTGTTGGGCTGTAAGGTGACCTATTGTAGGTAGTGTCCACAGGCCTATCGAAAGAGTTGAATGGTGATTTAGTAGTATAAGTCTCTGTTGGGCTATACGGTGTTCTGTCATAGGTATCCTGTGGTGTTCTATACATATTACCATCAGTTTGCCTAAACCGTGAACTGGTAAAGTTGTTGTCCTGGCTATTATCCACTGAACCATAAGCTGAGCTACGGTCATTAGGATTATATGGCAATCTATTTTCTATAGGTGATCTGTTCAGTGAACTATACGATGGAAATCTATTATTGTTTCTGCCTTGGGCACTCCAGTTGGGTCTATTGGAATCATAACTTTCTTCCTGTGTCTCTCCAAAAAAATCAGATTCCGGAAAACCTGAATCTAGTTCTCCATTATTGGTTATGGTGCCCCCACAATCGGAGCCGAAACATTGTTGTTGCTCCTCCAGGGGCAATCTCATGACGGTCAGACAACGCGATCTTGCCCGAGGATTGCGATAGTCACGTGTACGCATTGAAATACCCTGGCCACAGGTTTTCGAGCAAGCTGACCATTCACTCCAGTTGGTCAGCTCACATTCGGCCATCGAACTATCCGCATTATTTAATCCAAAGTCAGACTCTCCATTGTTAAGTTCTTCCTCCGCCAAGCCACATTGTGTGCCCTGACATTGACGGATTTCCTCTAGACGTCGCTCACAGTTGTAGTTAGTCGCCAGATTTGGATTCTTGTAGCTGCGTATACGTTGAGAGTAACCCTGGCCACAGCGTGTACTGCAATTGCTCCATTCGTTCCACGGATGAGTGGCACACTCCAAAGGACCCTCCTGTTGACCCAACGCATCCTCCTCACATTCGCGTATGTACAATCTCTTGCGTGTCAAATACAAAACAGCCAAAGGTTTCATGGGTGCTCCCGTGTCATCAAAGAAGGGCGAACGATAATCGCTGGGATAGGAGGAGCTAATTCTTCGTATTACATCGGGTGGCACTTGCGGCTGATCGGGTGACTGTTGATAGAAAATAAGTAAAAGTAAAGAGTTTACAATCCATGTACCTACCATATACGAGGGACCCGAATCGGTGCCTATATCCCAGGGATATAAATTTAAAACCTTACGCTCCAGCCAGGTGCAATTACTCAGGCATAGTTCTAGACCCGCCACACCTAGAATCCAATCAGGAGAAGGATCAATTTTGGCGGCCAAAGAGATTTGATGATGCTGGGGATCCACGCGTGCATTGGCCAAGGTAGTAGCCGCTATATTGGGACGGTAGGAGATTCCTGGAGCCTTGATTATGGTGCGTACTTCGCCGTTCTGTGGAAGTTTAAGAGAGAGTTAGGGGGTAATCTAAACTGAGACCAGTAAAGGAAAGATCCACGTAAAAAGCAGAGATTAAAACCAAAACCGAAACCGTAAGCTTTACCCGCTAAAACACTTGAAAAATTTGAAACCGAATCAGTAACCATAACCGATTTTTTTTTTCATATAACCGTAACCCTATAACCTTTGAGTTTAATGGGCACATTAATACTAACAACACACAGCTACAACATCTGTTGCTGGTTAAAAAAAGGTGAGAGCTCAAATTTTGGAAAACTCACCAAAGATCAAGGGAGTCATCACAATTGTTACACTGAATTCCCGACTCCAGTGGACAATCGGTTAGTACCCTGCTCATAGAGGTCTAACCCGGAAATGGAATTTAAATATATTGAGGTACTGACCATTAAAACGTGTCCTTTATAGATGGCTACATTTTGTGGCTTTGTGTAATAGAATGACAAAATGATAGTAGAATCATGATAAAATCCAGGCCTACTAGACAATCCTTTCTCATATATCAATACCTGATATTAGTGCAAAGGCAGCCTCACTGTTGCACTGTGATCTTGACAGTAAATAGAGAAATTAACAAATTTGATTAGCGTTTCAATTCTAGACAAGTTTGCTTGGGAACACTACCCTAATATTTTTTAAGTGCCCCATGTTTGACATAGAAAAAAATGTTAAG
This sequence comes from Lordiphosa clarofinis, assembly GCA_018904275.1. Lineage (NCBI taxonomy): Eukaryota > Metazoa > Arthropoda > Insecta > Diptera > Drosophilidae > Lordiphosa > Lordiphosa clarofinis. Next base: position 621,607 of record JAEIGQ010000115.1, on the reverse strand, counting down.
AAATGTAATGTACTACATACATACAATGCTAAACATAGAAAGATTTGTTTGTGAAATAAAGTATACATGAGTATTGGGTGCGATTTGTTGGGTTTCTTTAGCATGCAAACATTAACTTTGTGTTTAATTAAGAAACGCATTTCAATTGCCTATCACATGTGGATAGGCCAGTGCCAGTTGTTGTGGCTTTCCTCATCCGTCTTTCTCACTTTATCGCATGCAACTTAGCTATTCAAAGTTAAACATGTTTCAGTTTGATTTTTGTTACACAGATATTGCTAGAAAGATCACACTGACAACTGTAAGCAAAACGTAACCCGACTGGTAACCCACATCCCACAACCCTAATATAACCGTAACCGGAAAAAATCGATCGACCAAAACAGTAACCGTAACCCTAATCGTTATTCGGTTCGGTTTTAGTCTCTGGTAGAAAGGATATTTGATATACCCATTTTAAGATCCATTTTGTATGTCCCTTATAAGTTATTCAACTTCATAGGAAGAAGATGTAAGATATATTAAGGGGGTATTCCCATGTAAAGGCTGTTTTTTGGACCTCTTTTAAAAAAATCCTATTTTAAAACGCAGGGCTTTTACAATTCTGTTTTTTATGTTCAAAAAGTTTTCGGCCGTTGAATTGAAGAGGTCAAAAAAAAACAAGGTATAATGCTGGCGGCCACGACTTCTCGTCTCCATGTTGTGTGAAATAAAAACTAAAAACGGATTTATAATCTGTATAGATGTCATTCTGGTAAGACCCACGAAAAAAATGATTTAGGGTCAGATCAGAATGCTTACAATTCTGCGTCGATTGCACTTTGAATTATCAACATCGGTTCAGTGTAACTGGAGATGGCCGCCAGCTCGAAAAACGTGGTTTTGAGATAAATGCGTTTGAAGTATGGAATGTGAAAATAACTTGTATTAGTGAAGACATTGTTCGACAATTAAGGCTATATCTTCTAAAGTATTCTAAAAGGAGAATAGCCACATAAATATTCTTTTTTCTGTCATATCCTTTTTACATTCAAATTATCTAATATAAATAAAAGATCAAATGGATATTTTATAAAGATTAAATAGATAAGTTTTGCATTTGGCTGGCTTGAGGTCGGTGGAGAGTTACAATTCAATGTAATCAACACAAATCAACAGAGATTAATTACAACAATTCGGAATAGCAATTGGTATGTCCGTACAACGATCGCTGTTTCAAAGATAACCACATCTTATCATCAGCGGACTTTTGTATTTGCATATTCACATTCAAACTACCAAACCTTGGTATCGCCGAATAACGAGTTGGGGACTCCAATTTGCTATGGGACGAGACCACGATTCAGCCTAGAATTCTGCTGTTTTTTGAACGTGTTGCTTTTGCTTTTCCAATTGTTGTAATTAATTTCTCTTGCCTTTGAGCTCCGCAAGGTGGTTGAACAATCTGTCCAATGATCCTCTATAGCAGAGTCACGGCGTTTTTTGTAAATACACAGGGTATTTGTTTTTGCTTGTTTTTCAATAGGGAAACCGTTTTTTGGTTTTTATTGCAAACATTATGGCGTGCCGTCCATTATATCATACTTATATGGGTTTTAGCGACCTGTTTTTTGTCAAAGTTTCCCAAGATCCAATGGATCCCATCAAAGGTTGGTTAAAGTAAAACTACCATTTTTTGTTCTGTTTTCTCACCTGAGTATGCTCTCTTATCTCCTGCTCCAAAGTTTTGGTAGCCCCATGCTCAGCCATCTCACGTAAACCAAAACTAGCACGATCACCATACGACCAATAGCGATAGTTGTAGCTATGCGAGGCGCCTATAATCTCACCCAAACGAGTGCGCCAAGCTTCTGTGGGAAAGTCCTTGGCATGTGTATTACGTGCCCATTTTCGCTCCAAGACAATCTATACAAATCAATGAGTAAGAAAATCGTATTCCCCTTAAGAATCTAAAACTTTACCTCATACTTGGCCTCATCGCAGGCACAACAATTCTGCAGCGGAGGCTGTAGGCTATTTAGATCATCAATTTCCTCTGGACATATACGTTTTGTTAGAAATCCATCGTCTATGAACCAAACATCACGATGTTGCACCACACCCGCTTTGATCAACACACAACCGCTTTCCGGCTGTTTGGGTGCTATCCAGGACACCTCTACCCGTTGCTTGGAATTGGTATTCGTACTCTCTACCATATTCTCACAACCCACAGCAAATCTGGTATCCGTAGTACTGGTTAACTCAAAGTGTCCGGTCATATCGAGACCATTGTAAATCATGGATTGATCTTCACTCTCAATTGTCAAAGTAAAGCTGATAAACTTTAGACCCACGGGACAGGAAAGGGAAACTGAGAGCAACCATTTGATTGTTGTTTCATTAAAACTGTTTAAGTCTCACCATTATATTGATGTTCGGGAATATAGGTCGAGGGATTGCCATCAATGAGTATCTTAAAGTTATCATCCACAGCTGAACGTTCACCAGAGGCTCCCTGGGGTATACGAGTACAGGCTCCAAATACTTGGTGAATGTGTAAAATGACCATTAAAATATATCGAAGAAGACCCATTTTGCACTCCGTTCAGCTGGACAGTGGAAAGACAACTGAGTTGACCGAAATTGAACATTTCGATTAAACGATGAAACGTTTCAATTAATTGAATAGTTCTGTATGGAGCTCTTCAATTAAGAGCCTGGTGTGTGGGGGGGTTCTTTGAACTTGACAATGCGGAGGCAGGGGCTCTGCCTTTTTTTAAGTAGGTCAATAAATCTTCAACATTTCGTTTTCTGACTATACTTTAATACGTTTACATTACATTGGATTAAATACACAAAACTTTCTTTGGCTTTTACCATTTGTCCACCTCATCGTTGCTACTCAACAGACAGGGCATCATCATGCATTTCTCTATGCGCACCCGATCCTTGCACTTATAGCTTAGATCCGTATTGAGCAGAGTGCGTGTACGTTGACGTACGGCATTATCGCCACAGCTGGCTGTGCAGGGTGTCCAGGCGGACCACTCTGAATAGCGACACTCACTTTGCGGCTCCTGAGGCACCAGTTTGCTCGTCAGATGTCTACGCTCACTAAATCCACCGCCGCTCACCGAGTACATATCGTCACAGCGCTGATAGCAGCGATCCATTCTCACCAGATGCTTGGGACAGGGTTTGCCACCATATTTGGGAGTACGCAAGACACGTCTGGTCTTCAGTTGCATACCATCGCCACAGCTGGCATTGCAACTGTGAGCCAGCCACTCCGAGACTAAACAATCCACTGGACTGGCGCCATCCTGTTGCAGCTCTTGCCTGTGACGTGGCAAACGGCAGGTATCCTCGCACTGTTCCTTCGACTTAAATTTGTTCCGATTGGTGTCACAGCGATCTGACCAATATATGGAACATTGATCACTCATATGATCATAGTACCAATGATTGGCCACATCACTGTCCCGACAGTGACTCTCCTTAAGCTCCTCGTAGCAATAGTGCGGTACAATGGTATCACAATTGGGAATGGTGCAGTTGACTAGCTCCATTAGCTTGATGTGACGACAAGGATCCGAGCCATCGCTATTGGGATCATGCACTCCATACACTTCATTGTTATTCCAAACTTTGCGTATGCGCTGACGTGTACCCTGACCACCACAGGGTCCTAGGCAGGGCGAGAAATCGGACCAGGGTGACACTCCGCAAACGGGTGGTATATAGTTCTCTTTGTGTTGACTGTAGCTCTCAAAGTTGTGAAAGAGCGAACGTGTTTCGGCATTCTCGGGTTGCTCTTCCTCACCCGCTGCTCCCTCTCCGTCGCCTATCTCTCCGCCACATTCCAAGGCCTCACATACTTTGGTCTCCTGCAGGCGAACTTTGCTGGCACGCTGACACTTCTTTTTGGCCTTCTTGTTGAGATAATGACGTGAACGCATCATTTCACCTGTGCCACAGGTAACAGTACAGGAAGACCATTCACCCCAATCGCTGACTTGGCACTGGGGATCATCGCTGGAACCGCTGGCAGGCAAACCCACCTCAGGTTGGCCAAACTCGGCTGTCTCTTCATTGAAACTGGAACACTTGCGTCCCATGCAGTGCTTCTCCTCGCGCAGGGCATTGTTGCAACGATGACGCTTTAAGGGAATCTCTGGTCAACAAAGGAGATACTTAAAGTAGGTACAAATGTGGTCTTACCGTGGCTAGAGCGGGATTCTTAAACTCGCGTGTTCTGTACTGTTTGCCAGGACCGCATTTGGCACTACATTCATCCCATCTACTCCAGGCTATGGTGGCACATTCAGCTGGCAATTGCTCCGCTAAAAAGATCCATTTGAGAGTTTTATCATATCCTTTGGATAATTTTCAAAAACATTGAATGATCTTTTAAGATCTAATGGATATTATTAATATCCTTTTTACATAATTTTTTCTCCGACCCACTTACCATCCGTTGGTTCACAGTTCTTCTCATAAAGACGTCGTCTATTGATATGCAAAGTGGCCAAAGGTTTCATTTGTGCCCCCGTGGGATCATAAAAGGGTGAACGTGGATCATTGGGAAAATTGGATTTAATGCGACGTACCACATCTGGCGGTACCTGCGGTTGATCGGCAGACTGCAAAAAAACCCTTAGAATCATCCATTCCAGCACCATTAGCATTATCTTACCATATAAGACGGACCACTGTCTGTGCCCGCATCCCAGGGATACAAATTGTGCACTTTATTCTCCACCCAAGAACAATTGGGTAAACACAACTCTAAGCCCGATACCCCCACAATCCAATCGGGTGAGGGATCCACCATGGAGACCAATGAAATCAAATGATGATTGGAGTCCACACGAAATACTGCAAATGTTTTCCCCGTCACATTGGGAAAGGCTATGCCACGTGCCTTGATTATGGTGCGTATATGTTCACTTTGATCCTTCAGTTCACTCTCCAGAGTGCGTGTGGAACCATGCTCGGCCACCTCACGCAAACCTTCACTAGCCAATTCACCATACTGCCAGAAACGATAGTCTATGGTATGAGAGGCACCAATAATATCGCTGAATCTGGTGCGCCAACTGTTGGCGGGAAAGTCCTTGGGATGCGTATGTCGTGACCATTTGCCCTCAAAGGTCAGCTAAATATCAAAGTGTTAAAGTGAATCCATTTGATGTCTCTCAATACCCACCTCATACTTGGCCTCATCGCAGGCACAACAGGGATCCACTATACTCGGTTGGGTATCTATATCATCCACCTCCTCTTCGCACATACGCTTTGTCAGAAAACCATCGTCCATGAACCAAACATCACGATGTTGCATCACAGTGGCCCTTAATAAAATACAACCCTGACCCGGAGTCGAAGGTGCCACCCAGATGACATCTGCGCGAGTTTTTACATTGGTATTCGTATTCTCCACCAGATTAGCACAACGTGGACTAAAGCGTGTCTCAGCCAGATCGATTAGCTCAAAAGTGCCCACAGCATTGGGATCATCCTCGGCATCACCTGTCTCTAGATCCAAAGCCAGCATAAAACTGACAAAGGAGAGACCCGAAAAGGCCGAAAGGGTTACTGCAAAGTAATGAGAGTGAGTAGATGATATACATTTTTTTGCTAAACTCTAGCTATACCATTATATCTCTGTCCCGGCACATAGCTTTGTGTGGTTCCAGCCACCGAAAGCACATAGTTATCATCCACTGGCGATTTAGCTGCTGTGGCACCCAATGGCACACGATTGCAGGCCTGAGTGAGAGGAGGCCAGGTGGTTGCCAACAAAAGTGCGATACTTAACAAGGCATTCATCAGGAAGCTGCAAATGAAGGTGAAGAAGAGTGTTTTATGAATACCTTAAAAGCAGGGTTCGGCAATGGGAGCTGAGAGATTGCCAGTGGCAACTGAGAAAAATTGTTTAAACATATACAAATTACGGACAAAAAGCTTCACTTATTAGCCCCGACTCAGCAAGCTCAGGCTGAAAATAGAAGTCTTAAAAGGTCATTTGCTCAACGCATTAACCACTTTTTTTTTACTGATTCACAAGTATATATAGCTGCGCTTTAGTTATGTTAACGTCTCTGCAACTGAAGCCGACCGCTAAGCGCTTTTCCCATATTGTGGCGTTTAAGCTTCCGGCTCTTCCGGCAACTATAACAAATTGTCCCTGAGCAGAATATTACGATGCGCAAAGTACAATTGACAGATCTCCGAGACCTCCAGGGTTAGTTAGACTGGCAACCGACTTTTGCTATTGCCTCTTTCTCTCTCTCTCTCTCTCTTTCTAGACCAGAGGCGGCCACCTTCAGCTCATATGAGCCGAGTTCAGTCGTGTTTTTAAGCAAACGTGAGCCGAAGTTATGGTTGTGTGAATCGGTGAGCACTGCATTGCAAGTAAAACGCGTGTTGTCTGGAGAGATCTCTCTTGTTCACCAACACAATCGCACTTTTTCGTCCTCTCCATTTGGCCGCCTCTGCTCTAGACCACGACACGCTTAAGAACACGACTGACTACGGCTCATATGAGCTGAAGGTGGCCGCCTCTGCTCTAGACTCTTAATGTAATTCAGGGTTCTCAAAGAATAGAGCTCGAAAATGTTTCTGTGTCTCTTTCTAACACACTTCGGCAAGCATTCGGTCTGAATTGGCGAGTATGTTCGGCCCTCAGGGGAAACTCTGATTTAAATCAGCGATGAATAACAGCTTTCTGCTCTCTTGGTCTCAGTTTCGGCATGCGTTCGGGTTGTGTACGTGTGAGTAGCAAAATATTTCGCCCCCTGGGGAGAACTAGAGGCAATCGCTGACTTAAATGAATGGCTAATCTTTGAGTGCTTATATATTTATCATATTTTCAATTTATCAGCATTATATTGCTGATTTCTACATATATCTAAACTTCAAACCATCTACCTATGATGTCTTTTGCAAATTGCTGATGAGAAAGCTCTAAGGAGAGAAAGGTCTAATATGTCTTGGTGTAGCTGTTACAGTCTCTGAGATCTCCTTGTTCTTAATCCTTTCCGTTCAGTTCTGGCCTTAAACTGTAGGCCAGACTCTCTGGTGCTAAAAATATTAAAATTGGTAGCACTTAAGCAGCGGTGGGCACTTAATTCGAAGTACGGGAGCAGTCCAAAAACAACTACTGAAAATCCAAATCTTATTAGAGAGTCTCGATTAAGCACACTGCACCTGTTGAGCCGTCTGCGAGTACTTAGTGCACATGTTCCAATTGATTTTAGTGTTGTTACACTCTTTGAAGAGGGACAATTGCACTTCATGCGTTTTTCTTATGCGTTTGAGGGATGCGTTGCAGAAGCAATAAAATCAAAAGGATTAAAGGCCTGCCTACCACTCCACTAGAGTATAAAAAAGTTCGGCTTGGTTTTTATTATATTTTCTTTGTTTTACCAAGCAAGCTGGGGAGTGTTGAGTCCAATAATTCTGAAGGTTCGGTTTAAGGATATTTCAAAATTTTACTGAAAAATTTCTAAAATAAAATTGGGGTATTCACTTTGTTGAGCACTTGAGCAGTTTTGCCTGACTAGTATTGTGAGCAGCCCTCTGTGTACGAAATTTGTGCACAACTACGTTTGAGATATGATTTATTTTTACGGTGCCGAGTAGTAGTCGGCATCGTGGCATCGTACGATAATAATCGAAAAACCGTAAAAAATAAAATAAAATTAAAAATAATAATAATAAAAATATTAGCAAGGTTTATTTTGGTGGCACAGTTTGGGAGCCAGCATCCAGCACTCGACTGACGACTTATTAAATCGCGAAATAATACCAAAGAGGATAAAAATATTAATAATGTCAAAAAAACTTTATGCCCAACCAAGTAAAAAAATCATGCCTAGATTAATGCATAAGCGCAATTCGCAGCTGAAGGATCTGCATGGTAACAAAACCTCTTAGTGCTTAAAAAACTGCTTTTCAAGGGCATAAGTGACCACACATAACTACATTACCATGATTTTGAATAAACTGAACCGCGATAAATACCATGGATGACCAATGTTAAAGAATATAGTGAAGATCATAAGGAATGTTTCAAACTACTTTTTAGGACTGACAAATCATCAAATCGCGGGAAAATACCGTTGCGGTTCAAAAATATAAATAATGTCAAACATACTTTACTTCCAACCAAGTAAAAAATCAAGCCAGGATTAATGCATAAAAGCAATTCACATCTAAGGGATCGCCGTGGTAATAAAACCGCTAAGGGCTTAAGAAATTGATTTTCGATGCTTAAATTGAGCACACATGAGCACTACATTACCATGATTATGATAATACTGAACCACGATAAATACCATGGATGACCAATCCATGGATGACCACACCGGCAATTAATTTGAAAAAATTTTCGGAAATTTTGAAGAAAATTTCTTCTTCTAAGTTCTTTGTTAATGGTCATCCATGGTACGTAACGCGGTTAGTCACTAGAGGTTGGTCATAATCATGGTGATGTGTATATAAGATCTATTGTGGCCTTGAAACTAGTTTCTTAAGTAATTAGCGGTTTTAATTCCACGGATAACCCTTAGCTGCGAATTGCGCGTATGAAATGATCCTTACATGGTTTTTTTCCTGTTTGTTTGACATTATTACTATTTTTGATCCTCAACGGTACTTTTCCGCGATGTGATGAGTTGTCAATCACGAAAAGTGGTCTGAAACATTCCTAATGAACTTAACTGTATTTTTAACCATTGGTCATCCATGGTATTTACCGCGGTTCGGCATTGTCTTAATCATGGTAATGCTGTTATGTGTGTTTTTTAAGTAGTTCGCTTTTTTATTACCTCGGAGAACCCTTAGCTGCGAATAGCGCTTATGCAATGATCCCGCCATGATTTATCACTTTATTTGCACTGTCTTTTTTTATTACCGATTTTTTATCCTCTTTGGTATTATTTCGCGATTTAATAAGCCGTCAGTCTCGAAAGCTGCAGGTAAAGGGCGATTCCGAACCCACAAAAGTAAACATGAGTACGGTGCCAAATTGACAGCTAGGTAACCGTACTCATTTGTAATCATACTCGGCGAGTAATTATCGATTACTTTTTTATTTACTCGTGCAGGTCTCTATAAGGTACAAGTGCCCGACTTTTCGTAGTCAGGGCCTGGGTCGAGCAAGCTGTGCACAATTTGTTCAGAGTAAATTGTTGTTGGAAATGTTTACACTTTTCCCCAAGTGCTCAAGTGCTCAACAAAGTGAACACCCTAAATGTATTTCCTAATTGTTGAAAAAGAGTTCAGCTCATTTCCTATTTTTATTTTTAGATTTCACTTAATTGTTGAAATTGCAACCGTGAGATATCGAATGTCAATGTCATGATCAGTTCCATCGAAACAGAAATGGTGTAATCATGGAAAGTGCTCTTGAAACTGTGAGAAGAACTTTTAGAAATTTATTGTTTGATTTTTTCTTCTGAGTCTATGTTTCTTTACTTCTAAGTTAAAAGATTGAGTATAAAGTGAAACACTTTCTATTTCTGTTGCCATCAAACTCATTGTCATGCGGAACTTTGAAAAGGAAAACAGTCTGCAGCACTTAATAAACCCCATATACACATATATATACATAGATCGTGTACGTCACTGATTAAATTCAATTGAAAAACACGCCGTCTGTCATTTGACATGTGAAAAAAATATCAGCCCCCCACACAGACCATAGATTTCATCATTAAATGCACTTTAAGGGTTTCACTGCAAAACTATGGCTAATTTCTAGTAAGTCTCCACCCCAGGCTCTCGCACCACACCCCATCAAGACTTACTATCAATTATTTTAAGTTGTCACTACAAATAACAAAATATATTAATATTATTTATAATAATTTATGGTTGAAATCGCGTTGATTAAAGGGGGAAAAAAATATGTAATTTGCAACCTACTCGGGAGGCGCTCGTAAAGCAACTGAAATGCAAATTCCACGAACTACAAAACGAACCTCCACAGTTTGTGTTTGAAATTGTGAGAGCATTATTTCTAATCCCACATTGCATTTTGTGCCATGCTTTAGCAGGTCTTTCATTTTAGGTTTTGATTGTTTGTTTACACAGAGTTATTCTAAACAATTGGTGGGGGAGCAAGAAAATGTAGAAGAGGTACTGTGGGGTAAACAAAAGCTCTAATAGTTTGATTTTTAGAATTTTAATTAAAGTTAAGTAAATTGTTCCATAGTAAAAAGTGTTTGATTTTTCCACCCTCAGTCCCATAGTACTTACGTACATATATTCAAATATAAGTTAAAAGAGCAGGCCATGACTTCTTCCTTTTTTTAGGTTCCCCAACTGTCTGTTAAATATTCTCATTCCAAAATCAAAACTAAAACTGATCACAACAAAAGAAATTTCTTTTAAAAACTATTTCATACAATTTTGAATTGCAGAAAATATAAGTTTTTTTTTTTTCTAAATTTCATAATTATTCCTACAATGAAAGAATCGCAGCAAAACGTGTCTGAGAAGGTAAGTAACCGTGTTACATTGTCATAATAGTTAATGAAAGCTCCTGCATATTGCGTTTCTCTCGCGTTCTTTGGAGCTCTGTCTTTCTGAAATGTTGGCTATTGCATTTCCTATCGCACCGATTGTCTTTTTCCGTACGACACAAATACGGTCTCTGACGCAAAATTTCAATATACCATCATACCAGTTCACTTCCGGCCCTACCCATAAATTGGTGCATCTTATAAAAGCCTCTACAGGCTTGCCTTTCCCAGCGGCGCATAGGTGAATGAGGCTGGTCCACATAATGGGAATTTCCCGCTACGTTTCGAATACACAGTTGTGTGTTGAGAAGTTAAACTTCGGGTCGAGTTGTTCCTCGTGTATATATAACAGTTGTTATGTTTGTGTCAATCGACTTTTGAAAAAAAGGCACCTCGGTCGGCAATGTGCCAACTGCCTACATTCTTGATTATGATTTGGTCGCCAGTTCTCCCATATGCCTTATAGTTAAGTGAGCTAACGTTCCGTCGTCCATGTGTTTCTGTGTTATGGGTCCCGAGTTCAATTCCTTCCTATTCTTAAACATTTTTTTTTTTTTGTTTTTTAATTTTGATCCCCATTACAATCCGATACACCCAGTGTGTGGACGCGCGTACAGCTAGTCCACAAGTCCACACTCACGTGTTAAAATGGTGTATCGTCTTGTGAACTGAACGCATACTTCCTCGCCAACATTTTCTCAAATGGTATATTGAGTTGTAATCTAAAGCCGAAGTGTTTTCTGTTATACACCCACTTTTCCGATTACATAGTATTCTGCTTTACGTAAGTGTATACAGAGTAGTAACCGATTCTTGAAGGCTGCCAGCCTTCAAAGTGTTTATGAGAACATCGAACTTGTAATGGGCTTTTGCGCCGCTGGGTGGGTTTATGTGGAGAAACTCAAATATTCTCGGTTGTTAGATCGTATGCCAAATCTTAAATGATTTGAAATTGAAGCCAATTTGATTTTGAACGTAAAGGTTTGCTTTTTTATAATTTAGTAACTAAACCCTTTATTGTCCGTTCATATTAAAGACATTGCCATCGTCTTGTCCAGGACAAGCACTCGTAGAGTGTGTTCGGCCCCAATGGGCAATGGTTGAAACCTCAACAAACGCCTTTCAGTCCATGCATTTTGTGTTTCTTAAACTCTGAATAAGCATTCAACATGTTTCTGTTTTGGAATTACCATCGGCAAGATCAATGCTGTTTGTAACAGTAGCGCGTGATCTTCCGCTTCAATATTTCTGTCTTTGATATGTGCAGAACTGAAAGGAAACATTCATTTATTTACGAGCTCTCGACTGAATCCTAACAAATCCCCCTCTACTTTTTAATCTACTTTTTCTTAGAAGTCGACTGGCATAAATCGCAGTAATTCGGTGATAAGCGGTACAGAAACGGTTCGTTCTATTCCGGCTACAGTTAGTACAAGCTTAACATTGTTGCCGAACGTTCAGGCGCAGGTACCTTTAGCACCTGACAAGGCTAAGGCAAAGCCAAAACTAGAAAAACCACGCATGAATGCCCTAGTGAAGCAGCGTTTGGATCGTGCGCGTGCAGGTCCTGATGTGGCAGCAGTAGCAGCAGCAGCAGCTCCAATCAATAAGGCTAAATTGCAACCTGGGCAGGTTATTGAACCGGCGCATCTGCGCGTTGCCCAAAATAATCGAGTGAGGGCATTAGAAATGCAGCGCCAAAAATTAGAGGACTTACAATCGGATTTCATGCACAAGTTGCGCACGATCGGACCCCTGGGACAGGGCAAATTGCGTACCTCGTATAAATTTGTGGCCTTAGTCATGAATAACGATTGCAAATTGGTCGTACATGAGGATGATTTGTTACGGTTATCGAAAAATCTGCGTGAGTTGGATATTATAGAGTAGGGATGTCGAAGTACCGATATCGAATACTTGTTGAATATATTTTTGGCAGTATCGGCCACAAAAATACAGGTTTTCTAAAGGCATGTTCTTGGATATTACTAGTATTACTTTTATTATTATTTTGTATCCAAATTTATGCCCTATGGAAACCTTCCTTTTTGCCCAAAAACAAAAATATCGACAAAAGTTATTCGAGATCGATATTTCGACAACCCAATGAAGGCTAAAAGTTTTTCAATCTTCCAAGTGTAGATTTGCACGTTAAAGCGAACATCATGAAGTTTTTTTAGTAGGCGAGGTATCCAAGTGAGAGATACTATAGTTTGTTCAGCAAATCTAGTAGAGTTCACTTCATTTTCAAGCCTACTAAGCATGTTATGAAGTAAATTATGATGAAAAAGCGGCCCTTAGTAGTTTCTTTATTTTGAATCTCTTTCTAATCTAACCTTCTTTATCAACTTCTTAGCCATTGAATCGGTGAATGATTTAAAGGATCGTTGCCAAGCTGCAGTGGAAAGCGGCTTCCTCTTACTGTATGATCACTTGCCCAGCATCATTTTGGCTGGAAATGAGTCCGATGCACGCGCTGCTCGTGATGCTTTGCGTGCCAAGTTGCAGACTTTATTCGTAAGGTGTAAATAACTAGAATTGTACTTTAAAAACTAATTCTCTGCTTTACACAGAAACGTAAATTGGATCCCATATTGAAAGAAATTTCCGATCTCTGTAATCCTCAAAGCCACACCAATGATGCGAACCTAGCTAATGCCTACCGCGAGGTTCACGAGGTCAGACTTCAAAAGCAGCAGCTGGAGATTCGATATTTTGATTCAAAAAAAGACCATGATGAGCAAATGAAGAAGCTAGCGGCCGACGCAGAGGTCAAGTTAAATGCAGAAAACGCCAGGCGAGACAAGGTCATAGCCGAGCTGAAGAAAGCCTTGCGTTGCGCCGAGGAACAGCTGACTAAACAGTCTAGTAAGTTGGCTGAGAAAACAGCATCGGCTGTGTGTGAAAATGAAACTATGCAACAATTAAATGAAGAACTACAAAGGCTTAGAGTCATGTAAGACACAACAGTTTTGGTTTAAAACTCCAACTAATCTTCCACCATTTTTAGGAACCAGGCCTTGGAGCAGCGTTTGGGTGAGGCAGATGCAAATCTGGAAAAATCTACTAAAATCATTAAACACAATGTTAAGCGTATTCAATGCTTGGAGAATGAACTTAAGGAGGCTCGTGAATTCATTGTGACTCTACAGATGCGGCCGGATGCTGTGGATCAGGGCATTATTGCCAAGGACAAGATTATAGCTGACCTTAAGGTGCAGTTGCAGAATCTGGAACAGCATCGCGGTGTGCTTACCACTCAGGTTAGCAATGCGTTGAGCCAACATGCCGTGCACGAGGAGCTAGCTGCCAAATATGAGGAAGCCCGACGTGATATTAGGTGAGGGACGAATTCTATGTGTTAAAGCAAGTAGTAATAATTTTCCTTTCCTAGTGCGCTCCAAGAAAAGCTTCAGGACAACGAGAATCCCCAAGCGGTGATGCTGCTGCAGACGGAGCTTAAGGAGGTCAAGGAGCAGCTTCGCAAGGCCGAACTGGAAGTTGCTAGACTGCGTGAGCAATCTGAACAAGATAGCCAGCTACTGGCCCTGCGCAATCAAATGATCAGTGCCTTGCAGGAGCACGATAAGAGTAATCGCAAACAACTGGACGAAATGTACTGTCAATTAAACGAGAAAAACACTCAGATCACACAGGTCCGCTCTTTGGTGCCCAAGGCTAACCCTGCTTACTTTGCTTATTCTCCATCTCGTTGCAGGTAAACAACGAGCTGGCCATCAAAAGCGAATGGTATTGCCATCTCCACAGTACACTAGCCAGTAAACAAATGGAAATACGAAATCAAGAGTTGATAATGAAGAAGCTTGAGGAGAGTCAAAAAACAAATAATGATATGCGTGTCAAACAGGAGGAAAAAATCGCTGATATGATTGAGGAAATTGTACGGCTTAAGGAGAACATGTAAGTGCTGTGCTGGGACGATGGTTTTAAGTTAATTAGTTTTGTAATCATTATTTTTTTGTGTGTTTTAATTGTAAAAAGTTCGCCAAATTATTAAATTTAATTTTTCCCTTCTAATGATGGTAACCTGTATAAGAAGTGGGCACTATTTTCTGTGTCCGTTTTTAGTTTAGTCCTATGTGAGTGGGTGTGTTTATTATATGCTACAGTTTCAATTTGGCGCACATTTTCTTTAGTCAATAAACTTTTTCCTAATTCCACCTTCTAAAAATATTTTCATATATTTGCAGACGCAATTATGCAAAAATAATCATTGCTTTTGATGGCCAACAATGTTTTGAAGAAATACCAGCAATCGGAGACCAGCGCAACTAAGCAAACATTGAGGACACTTGAGTAAACTTTCAATCTAAGTTAAAATTTTTTGTTATATAGAGTACATTTATCAAACGTACCATTAAAACCAACCAGATATGTCTGGCAAAACGTCTCCGCTCTTTTATATCTTAATCCCAGGGGCGCTTCGGCATAAATAAAAAGATTTCCAGATGATCAATCTGACACAATTAATTAAAATGATTTGCCTTTTGAGTGCAGGGTTGCGGGGAACTCTTTATTTTTTTCTATTTAGTCTTTGGAGGCCTTCAAAAGTTAACCTCAAAAATTGTTTATTGTCTCGTAAATGATTGTAGTTTTGGTTATGGCTACCATATCAGCCCGCTTCTGAACATCTTCCTCTTTAATTCAGCTGTGTCTACGTCAAGATTTCTTTGTGAATTATCAGTTTATGCTTTGCCCAGTCGCTTTGAATAGCTTGACAAAGACGGTTGACTTGCTACGCATAATCACTAAGAAATACGGAATATTGGTAAAAGAATTTTAAAAAAATTATGTGAAATGATCAATGTTTTTTGTGATGGTTTAACTGTGTCAAAAGCTTTAAAATTTAGCATTCAAGTTTTGTTAAGGCCATAGGCCCATGTAGAAACATTTTGAATAGCTTTGAAATCTGAATGATTATGAAAGGTGTTTATTCATGTGAATATCGGTCTAAAATTTATCTTATCTGAGTATAGTTAATCTTTAACACTTTGTACCAAAGGTATACAGAGTATAATGGTGCAAATTTGTGTAACGGCCAAAAATAAGTATTTGCTTATAATTTGGAGAAGCATTACAGCATATGCAGATATAACTTTGCCTCTAAAAAAATCTAAAATCCCAGATATACCCATAACACAATGTAGTGCTACCTGAAGTGCCCTCTCTTTTGCGCGAGAATTTATCGAACCAAAGTTCTGCAGTTACTACTTTCATTTATTAACACCATCGAAGGAGACCAGGCTAAGAAAGAAATAGTTTTTAGCCGGCTCAAGGTCATGATTTTATTTTTATGTGCTTTAGGTAGGTAAAATACAGTTGGTTTTCTCATCGAAATCGACGTGCTGTCAAAACTTTTATACTTGATACAAAAAAAAAAAAATGATCAAATGATTAAATTCAGAGAGCAACTACCTCCAATCAGCTGCGGAGTTTAAAACTAAGTAATTTTTTTTATTGCTTTGGTCAAGAAGGTGTTTGTATAAGTGTCTATTGCCGTGGGTGTGTTTATTATATGCAACATTTCCAAAGTGAAGTTTTTATGTTATTGCTTTAACAATAAGATGACTTTTTTCTAGCGTTTCTATTTTACTCTTTGTATTACTGAAAAATATTTTTGGATACTATATCTTTGTTATAAAAATCTGTCAAACGATCGGTGAAAGCTGGTATGTATACATTTGATTTGTAAATCTTGGGTGTATTTTCATTTGGTGCACTATTCGGGGGTTTTTATTGCTTACTTCTAAGATTTTATTAATGAATTTTCGTGCTGTCTTAAATTTGATGTTTTTGGCGTGTGGATTTTAATTCAACATTTTTCGTTTACTTCTAAGACTTTACTCATCTTATATATATATACCTACACATATACAGACAACTTTTTGAACATTGCAATAAGAAAAATGACTTATTTTCAAGCTCCGCAGCGGACTAATTGAACACTATTGCTCTTTGTATGTATATCTTTGAATGTTCTTGTGATTATATATAACAATAATAACTATTGCACTTAAAATAATCATGACCTTGAGCCGGCTAACAACTATTTCTTAAATAACTACACAGAGCGCCGGAACATTGGACTCAAACGGCCGTTATCAAAGTAAGGGTCCATGTGTTGTTCTCACTTCAAGAACAATTTATGAGAACGCAAAAACTCAAATGAGTGATTGTTCATTTTGAGAACACTTTAAACCACCTAAAAAATTGATGCACGGGAAGGTTGGGCGGGGATTCTAACAGGGAACTGGGACACATACCTCTTTGATTGGAAGTGAAGGGAGGCGCTACTTAGGATGTCGCGCTGCTGCTCTCCTCCACCCTTGTGCGTGGACTCCAGTCGTGTGTTATTCGTAACAGAGAGTCGGCTGACTGGGGGAGAGCGGTTCTACGACTCAACCGCAGGGTGCGCGTTGACACAGGTGAAGTCTGCTCGACGTCAGATGCTACAGCTTGCAAGTAAGAGAGGTTTCACTAAAAACCGGTTCTTAAGCAAATATTTATTTATTTAGAACCGAATTTCTCAAAAATTTTGGAACGTTTGTTTATGCACTTCTGCCGTTTTCCGTTAGAGAGGTTCTACATATAGAGCTATTTGTCACATAAACTAACAAATAACAGTGTAAAATCGATGACTATCTGACATATTGCAGCTATCTGGGAGAACAGAAATCGGCCCTTATTCGTCAACGAATAAACTTAACCTTCTACTACAATAAAACTTAAAATTATAGTACCGATTAAACTACAGGAAGTCCCTTAAGTGTTGAGATTTTCATGGGGAATTGCGGGCCTACTAGATGTCATGGGTCATGTGTCAAACAGTGTGAAGGCAGCCTTACAGTAACATTGTCGAACCGCATGCCAACTGGAAGACGAAGTATGTAAGAAATGCTTCAGATATCGATCATTGACGGCATAATTGGCTCTATGAGACCCCCACCCAAAATGAAACCATGACATTTAAAGATCTGAGGGCAGAACATTGAAGGGAATTTTGTCAATTAGTATAGGACAATTAATATTGCCGACTCAAAGGTAGAAATATGCATAATTTAGGATGAACGATAGTCAAGTTATAAGCAAAACTAAGTTAGCAGCGGCAGCGTTGTTTTACAGTCGTGCTGGACCGACTTTCTCACTTGTTAAACGTGTTGGTGTCGACAATTTGTTTTAATATACATAACAACAATTTCTAAGCTCTTGTCTGTGACAATAAGCATTATATTGAGATTAGAAAAGATGTCTGCTTTTTGGCATCTCAACACTTATGCTTGATAGATAAGCAAGTTTTTATCTATGGTTTATTTGTAAGGGGAATTCTTACGTAAATTTTGGGGGTTCTGGTTTACAATCCTACACCGTGGTACAAAAGCTGAAGAAAGTTTAAACTCAAAAAATATTTTATAATTTATTGCCAAACTGAACTCTCATAATGAAAAATAATTTCATTTTAGACTTTTCTGTATCAACAAAACCAAAGATAGACGTATAATTTATTGTTGTTGCTGAGATTATTGCATTTAAGGCAGACATAATTAATTGCTTAATGAATTGAGGCGCAATCTCTGTGATATGTTAAGGACGGTTGCCGAGGGCAAAAGTTAACCCCTAGGTGTAGACAATAAATAGTGAAATTACAAAATAGAATTTAAAAAACATTGTCCCAAGTTCAATGAACCAATTTGTGTGTGATGGTATATTTAGATATATATAGAGATATATATACCTACAGACCTTATTTTTGATATTTCCAACATATAATTTATATTGCATATTTTTAGGAGTCTTTTAAAATTAATTTAGTAATTCTCCGTTATAATAAAAGAGGGCTTGTTTTTTCTAAATGATTAAAAATGTTGCAACCAGCAGAATCTGTGTCAATGCTTAAAAGCATCTACATTTCACTGATGTAATCAGATAACACCTGATATATATATGTATGTAAATAGTTTTGCAGAGTGAGTAACTAAATTTCTAAGCATTTCAAGTTGAGGTTCAAGTTTACAGGGCTCAATTATTAATGATATTTAACAACGATTAGCAACTTAGTTACCGATCTTATCGTATTTGTTTTTTGTTTTTGTTGGCATGTGCCGTTGGTCTATAAAATATTTACTCTATCATCCCATCTCCAAATCAGATGCATTTCAGCTTTTGTGTCGTTCGTTTGCCTGCATTTCATTTGCTTTTGGAATTTGTTCACTTAGTCTAATCCTTGCACTATGGATCCCCCAGAGTACGGCAAGTTAACCAGATTGATGGTGGAGGAGCAGGAGGGCGAGAGGCCCGAAGACAAACAGAGTGTGGTCTATACCAGGAATGAGGATGGGGTGTGTGCGGTAGAGAATATTTTTGTTGGAAATTGAGTAATTTTGCCAGTTTTTAGGTGACCATCAACTGTACGGATTCCTCGCCGCAGCGAGAAAAATGGAGCAATGGTGTGGAATTTCTATTCTCCTGCATTGCACTGTCTGTGGGTCTGGGTAATGTTTGGAGATTTCCATTTATTGCCTTGGAGAATGGTGGTGGAGCATTTCTTATACCCTATGTAATTGTTCTGTTATTGATTGGACGTCCTGTCTACTATTTGGAGGTGATAGTAGGACAATTTTCCAGTCGTGGTTGCGTTAAAGCCTTTGATATGGCGCCCATTATGAAGGGTGAGTAGAATTATGCTCTGCTTTACGAGTTCAGAGATTAGTTCTTTTATTGTTTTATCTCTTTTTAGGCATAGCTTATGGTCAGGTGTATTCGACTGCTTTGGCTACCACGTATTATGCCTGCATTATGGCCCTAACTATACGATATTTGGTGTCCTCTTTTAGTGAGGTGCTACCCTGGACCTATTGCCTGCTCGAGTGGGGCAGTCAATGTGTGGCCACAGGAGCTTCAGGTAATGGCACGGCCCTGGTTCAAGGTGTCTCTTCAGCAGAGTTGTATTTTACGTAAGTAATTAGAGGGAAATTTATTTTTAAATTTAAATGTAACCGAAGGTTTTTCCGGGTTTCGGTTACACACTATTTCACGGGTTTATAGTTACCCACGATGTCTTAAAAGTTCCTTAACACTAAAAAGTCGAAAAAGAAGAAGTAATTGAGTTCTAATTCAGAGTCTTAATACAAAGTATCATGGGATACTCATCTCGACTATTTATTGTTCCAGTCCTTAGTACCATCCAAAAAACCACTCCGTTTATAAATATGCGAGTATATGACGTGAACTTTGCAGCATGATTTCAAAATTGGAAAAACTTTGCCACGGCAACTTTGTGGGAAATGAAATGAATTTACAAGAATAAATAGAGATTTTTTAATTAAACAAATACCCGGAATTTTTTCCCACAGTAGTATTGTAATCCGCATTTTTTAGCTCCTGAAAGAATGGATATTATCAAATGGACGATAGTCACAGTAAAAATAGATAATGCCCAGGATCGGCTGCAGTCGTGATTGGCAGCACTTCAGTTCAGTTCGTGTGGGCCTTACTGAACATCGCAGAATAGTTGAAATTTGGCCGTAATATACGATTCCCAAAAATATATTATTTACATATTGGCATGGTACCTTTTTGTCAGATGTTATGACTTTAAACCAAGTCTACGCTAACTACTTAAAAATTAAATATTGAGGCAAGGGCAACAGTACGTATGAGTGATAAACTTTAAATCCAAATCGCAGAAACTAAAACAAATACCAATTTTTTTACTATCGGGTCTGTTCGAATTTCGACTCGATTGTGTAACTGAAATTTGAAAACGTTGTATGAGGCGACAAATACTCGGCTACTAGATCAGGAATAACAAAACTGATTGGGCAGCAGCTGCCGATTGCTTAATCCCAAAGATTTAAATCGAGAGAAAATTGCGACGGGACTAGTAGACTAAAACGAACTCGTTTATTTATCAATGAAAATTCTATGTTTACCGAAAATCGAGTAAATTCGGAACTATGTCTTTTTTACACAAATATGCATCGTTTAAGGGGGTATCAGTATGGGCTTACATTTTTCCATATATAAAATGTCCGACCTAGTTAACATGCATATGACAAAATTCAACCTAGGTTAATGAAAATGGACAATATAGATTCATTAAAATAATTCTACAAAACGACTTTCCATTAATCGGGACGCAAAGTTCTTATTCCAACTCTTTAGAGGGTGTACCAACTCAAAAATCCACTCTAAGTAATACGATCTGACTCCAAAAACTCCGACATACTTCAAACTATATTAATAAACAAGTAAGAGTGTTGCGGTCGAGTGCCCCGACAGCAAAATACCCTGTCCCAAGTAATGTGGTTCCTATAGCTTTGAATTCCATTTATTTTGAACAAGGCTGCAAACCTCTAAAATTTTGCAGAAGGTTCGGTTCAGTGGTTCGAACCCGTTGTAAAGTCTAAGGTTCGGTTCGCGGACCGGTTCTCGGAACCCCTGAACCCTAGGTTTTGGTTCGAACCTCGGTTCGCTAGAACATATATGAATAGTTTCGATTTATTAATACTTTATTTTTAAAATAATATTCTATATTTTAATAATGAAATTTTTGTAATAAAATTTATTAGCTGACACTTTCAACTTTTGAGAACTGCTTAGTTTAAGGTAATAAGCATTATATCTACCAGGAGCTGTTGATCTACTCCAGCTCTTATATCAAAAAGATCAAACTTAACTGTTGAATAGGCCCTGATACCTGAATTGCTGAAACAGCAAAAACAGACAGAGCCATATTTTTATACCCTGTACCCATTGAAAATGGGTAAAAGGGAATCATGAAGTTGTGCAAATGTATGTAACAGGGAGAAGAAAGCATCCGTCCGTCCGTCCGTCCGTCTGTCCGTCTGTCTGTATGAACGCGTCGATCTCAGAGACTATTAGAGATAGATATACAAAATTTTGCAAGTAAATAGGTATAGGCCGTACGCAGATCAAGTTTGTTTCAGATTTGCAAAATTTCCCCCCCTTCCCCCTTAAACCGCAAAAAACTGTCAGAGCCACAATTTTAAAGTTACAACATCGTCGCTTAATATATGTTATCGTAGGCCCTTAATCTATTTATTCTGAAACGC